>OY804610.1:11715475-12295475 GCA_963680895.1 Fragum sueziense
AGTCCATGGGCCAGAAACATGTTTGCTCCCCCCTCAGGGGGAATTTTGCAGACCTAGTTTTTCTTAAAGTATATTATCTTAGAAACATTTTAAGCATTGTTTGCCTTCTGGCGGTTGGGGCTTCTGGGCGTAACCCTTATCTCAAACCCTTAACCCTATCAATTTTTTCATGTAAATTTACAAAACTTATTTGGCCATATCTTCATTGAACCTTAACCTACAGATGTCAGAATAGTATCAAATGAAAGCTTACGTGATGATCTTTAGTTTGTAATTAATTTATGCAAATTAGCTCATTTGCATATTCATGAATATTAATGAATTTCCTGAAAATTGTGTTTTTTTGGCAAAAATTAAGTAAATAGTTAACAAAAGTAGGTGTTTTTGTTCATAGGGAAGTTTGTAAACATGATTTATTTTAAAGTAAATTATGTCAGAAACATTTTGAGCCATGTTTGCACTCTGAGCGTCGGGGCATTTGGGTGTAACCCTTATCCAAAACCCTTTACCCTCGAAAATTTTGCAGTCAAATCATAATAACATTATGAGGCCATATCATATTTAAATATTAACTTAGAGATGTCAGAGTGGTATCATAGGAAAGCTCATGACCTGCTTTCTTATTTGCAATTATTTTATGCAAATTATCTCATTTGCATATTCATGAATATTAATGATTTGCCTTAAAATTACGTTTTTTGGCAAAAATTAAGTCAATAGTTAACAAAAGTAAGTGTTTTTGTTCATGGGGAATTTTGTAAGCATGATTGATTTCGAAGTACATTATGTCAGAAACATTTTGAGCCATGTTTGCACTCTGAGCGTTGGGGCATTTGGGTGTAACCCTTATCCAAAACCCTTTACCCTCGAAAATTTTGTAGTCAAACCATAGTAACCTTATGAGGCAATATCATACTTAAATATTAACTTAGAGATGTCAGAGTGGTATCAACAGAAACGTTATGAAGTTTTCTTTAAGTTTGCACTACTGTATGTTAATGATCTTATGTGTACATCTTTAGATATAATTATATTTTAATTTAAAAAAATAATTTTTCCACAAAATATCAGATATTTTCCCAATATAAAATCTTTATTTTCGTAATACCATCTTGGGTCATTTATCATAATCTGTAATCTCTTTTTAACAAAATGAGATGTTTTTGAGCTGTTTATGTTGTATCAATGGACATAACAGAGGTTTTTCAATATGTACAAATTGTTTTCTTCTGTTAAATATAACCATCTGTGGCATACAAAATTAAAGAAAAATAGTGGTAAAGAAAAAAGACATTATTTCATTAAAGGCATTCTTTTATAATATTATTATATATATATGAATTCAATGGAATTTCTTTCTAGTTTCTTTCATAATCTCAATGTTGATGAGTATTGAATCAAATTAGCGCGATTTAAGCTACATATTAAAACATGAAAATCCTTTAGAGGAAAGAAGAAAGTGCGACGATTTTTGGTAATCAGAGTTTTCTTCTTTTCCTTTGTAAGGGACGTAAATATGCTTTCCAAAATACCTCATTCTACAGTATTGTCAAAACTAGGGTTTGTTTGATGGAGGATTACAAATGAGTTAACCTTTTACAAGATGGCAAAATATTTGGACTTTTCCGATTTGAAATGTGTTGCAGACTACAATTTCTACTTGATTTTTTTTGAAAATCTTTGCATAATGAAAACATTGTAAATGATGACGAAATTTCTTGACACAACTTGTTTCTTTATTTTCCACTATGTTTCCCCATGCGGTTTCTTAATGGGTGTCAAAAAGTTTCGAAGTCTAGTAAATGGTTAAAACACATGTATGTGAGCAAAATATCACATCTAATCAAAGTCAACACTACTTTAATGTTGCTCATGCAATTTTAAAACTATGGAATTCAAAACTTTCATAAAATTATGAGTATCATATTCACATATTTGTTAAGTTTCGTGTAAATATATTTATGTAGTGTATATCATCGGTTATGTTTGAAAAAGTCTTAACTACATCTTCAGTAAGCTGTAGTTACGACGCTTTGAATGTTGCCGACTGTATATACAAGACTAGACACCTGGTGAGACTAGATTAATGCACAAATAATCATCTGATAAAATATATACATATATCACATGCAGTACCTCTGCAAAAGTGTTTCAAAATTAAGGAATGTAAACTATGTCACTATATTATCACTATCCTAAACGACAAATATCAATACGTTTCAAATTTGAAAAACTTTCAAAATGTTTCATTATCAAATATATTTTTTGTCGTCTGCAGACCAGTAGACAACACTAGACATCTGGAAGGACTAGATTAACGCATAAACATTCATCTGATAATATGTAAATGTAACAAAAATATTTCAAAAACATTTAAAAAGAATATCATCACTTTTTCTAACAAAAAACCTCGTAACTACAGCTTATTTAAAGCTATAGGTACGTGTTTTTTGTTGAAAAGCGACAATATATATCACAAATATATCACATGCAGTACCTCCGCAAAACTATTGATATTTAGTGAGTGTAAACTGTCACTTTACCAATCAACAAAAATGTTTACATTTCCATGGTCAAGGCTATGAAAAATAATTTTCCAATTCAGCATAAAATTATTGTAACAAAAGGAGAAAAGCTGTTATCAGCATTTTCATTCTTTTCTCTTAATGTTTTTGTTTTCTCTAGGCTATTGTAGAAATATTTTTTGTAGTAAACTATGACGACCACAGAACAAGGTTATCATTAAATACAAAACCATGTAAATTGTTATGTTGTGCCTATCATAAAGCAATATATCGCATGTTTCCCCTTCCGCTTTAATAGTCTAGAATTAACTCATTATCATCATCACCACCATCGTCGTATATTTCATCTAAAAAGTTGTCCATTTCCATGTCATTCTCGTCCTCTCCGTCAGATTCCACTTCCTGTTCACCACTAGACGCACAAAGTATATCAATCAGCTCTTCTGGCACAATTGTTCCACTTGTCCATACATATTCAATACCTTCTTCACCAACTTTCCACCCACATTTTTCAAAGTCTGGTAAATCTGGCTGTTTTTCGTCAGCATGAAGCCAGATGTATGACTGATAGTTCACACGACGTACATGCATGTTGAGTGAATCTCTGCAACGTGGTAGCAGACTCATATATTATTTGTGCATTAATCTAGTCTCACCAGGTGTCTAGTCTTGTATATACAGTCGGCAACATTCAAAGCGTCGTAACTACAGCTTACTGAAGATGTAGTTAAGACTTTTTCAAACATAACCGATGATATACACTACATAAATATATTTACACGAAACTTAACAAATATGTGAATATGATACTCATAATTTTATGAAAGTTTTGAATTCCATAGTTTTAAAATTGCATGAGCAACATTAAAGTAGTGTTGACTTTGATTAGATGTGATATTTTGCTCACATACATGTGTTTTAACCATTTACTAGACTTCGAAACTTTTTGACACCCATTAAGAAACCGCATGGGGAAACATAGTGGAAAATAAAGAAACAAGTTGTGTCAAGAAATTTCGTCATCATCTACAATGTTTTCATTATGCAAAGATTTTCAAAAAAAAAAATCAAGTAGAAATTGTAGTCTGCAACACATTTCAAATTGGAAAAGTCCAAATATTTTGCCATCTTGTAAAAGGTTAACTCATTTGTAATCCTCCATCAAACAAACCCTAGTTTTGACAATACTGTAGAATGAGGTATTTTGGAAAGCATATTTACGTCCCTTACAAAGGAAAAGAAGAAAACTCTGATTACCAAAAATCGTCGCACTTTCTTCTTTCCTCTAAAGGATTTTCATGTTTTAATATGTAGCTTAAATCGCGCTAATTTGATTCAATACTCATCAACATTGAGATTATGAAAGAAACTAGAAAGAAATTCCATTGAATTCATATATATATAATAATATTATAAAAGAATGCCTTTAATGAAATAATGTCTTTTTTCTTTACCACTATTTTTCTTTAATTTTGTATGCCACAGATGGTTATATTTAACAGAAGAAAACAATTTGTACATATTGAAAAACCTCTGTTATGTCCATTGATACAACATAAACAGCTCAAAAACATCTCATTTTGTTAAAAAGAGATTACAGATTATGATAAATGACCCAAGATGGTATTACGAAAATAAAGATTTTATATTGGGAAAATATCTGATATTTTGTGGAAAAATTATTTTTTTAAATTAAAATATAATTATATCTTAAGATATACACATAAGATCATTAACATACAGTAGTGCAAACTTAAAGAAAAATTCATAACGTTTCTGTTGATACCACTCTGACATCTCTAAGTTAATATTTAAGTATGATATTGCCTCATAAGGTTACTATGGTTTGACTACAAAATTTTCGAGGGTAAAGGGTTTTGGATAAGGGTTACACCCAAATGCCCCAACGCTCAGAGTGCAAACATGGCTCAAAATGTTTCTGACATAATGTACTTTGAAATCAATCATGCTTACAAGATTCCCCATGAACAAAAACACTTACTTTTGTTAACTATTGACTTAATTTTTGCCAAAAAATCGTAATTTTAAGGCAAATCATTAATATTCATGAATATGCAAATGAGATAATTTGCATAAAATAATTGCAAATAAGAAAGCAGGTCATGAGCTTTCCTATGATACCACTCTGACATCTCTAAGTTAATATTTAAGTATGATATGGCCTCATAATGTTATTATGATTTGACTGCAAAATTTTCGAGGGTAAAGGGTTTTGGATAAGGGTTACACCCAAATGCCCCGACGCTCAGAGTGCAAACATGGCTCAAAATGTTTCTGACATAATTTACTTTAAAATAAATCATGTTTACAAACTTCCCTATGAACAAAAACACCTACTTTTGTTAACTATTTACTTAATTTTTGCCAAAAAACACAATTTTCAGGAAATTCATTAATATTCATGAATATGCAAATGAGCTAATTTGCATAAATTAATTACAAACTAAAGAGCATCACATAAGCTTTCATTTGATACTATTCTGACATCTGTAGGTTAAGGTTCAATGAAGATATGGCCAAATAAGTTTTGTAAATTTACATGAAAAAATTGATAGGGTTAAGGGTTTGAGATAAGGGTTACTCCCAGAAGCCCCAACCGCCAGAAGGCAAACAATGCTTAAAATGTTTCTAAGATAATATACTTTAAGAAAAACTAGGTCTGCAAAATTCCCCCTGAGGGGGGAGCAAACATGTTTCTGGCCCATGGACTAATAGTAGTCCTAAGATAAACTGGTGTTTATAAACAAACTTTCAACTTAAAAACATTATAGAGACACATGTGCAAATCGCCAATCTCAATACTGATTATCATCGATATCGTCTTAACTAGTATAACCTATAGATAGTAAATGGCTATGGTCTTTATTGTTCGGCGGGAATCAGCAGATTGTGGGACCACTTTATTCCATCAAGTATTAAAATCAACAAAGGGCAATAACTCCATAATTATAACCCTCCGAGTCACGGTTTTTGAGAAATGCACTTCTCCATAATGAAATCTATCAAAATGTGGTGTTTCATTATTCTACATTGCATACATTTTGCTTCATGCTATGGACAAAAATTAAAAATGAAAATCAACAAAGGGTAATAACTCCAGATGAAATATAATAAGCAGGGTTACTGTTTTCGTTATTTCACCTCTATGTCATGATGAGTACCCACATCATAGGGTTTAAGAAGCAATGAATGAAATTTTTCGGTTTGTAAATTAAGCCATTTCCCTAGCTCTCCTACAGCTATGATCCTGAAATTTTATTGTCTGCTGCTTCTTTCAGAATGGAGCATTCTGAAATTGGCATCAGGAAATGGTTCAGCGTAGATTTTACTATATTGTTTCATAGTAAAATGTAGTAACCATTCTCCCGGCAGAGTGATCGTTCGTTGCTCTCACGTGATAGAGCCTCTGTGAAAGAGAGTGCCACTTAAGAAGTCAAGAAATCGTGGCAGGTTTGGCACACATTGGACGTCTAAATTCTTGCCATTAGGAAAACCATTAATCAGTATGTCAAAAAGAGGGCTGGTTTATGAAGGGGTTAATAGAGACACTGACCTGGGTTGAAATCATCGATAAGAAAGTATCCCACTGTAACACCGATTACCAGGGCTGTCAACTTCTTCCACATTTCCTCATATAGGTATCTGAAATATTGTAAATAAAGGAGAAATTATCCGACTGTAACTGCAATAGCGATGAGTTGTGTGCTAAAAATAGACCGAGTTTATCATGTAATTGGGTGTTGTTACAAAATGTCGTAACTACGGCTTGAGTCAAGCCGTAGCTACGACATTTTATAACAACTATCACGAAATACTAGATCTATATGTTTGTCAGAAATTACGTCATGATTAACTGGATAAAATCATTCCATATTTACAGGGACGTCAGGTTCTTCCGCATTCCTCATACAAATTCCTGAATTACAGAAAACACAACAGAATGAATGTATAGACCAGCTACAATATTAAGGCATATGTTAACAAAATTTACCAATACAAACAACACAATATCGTATTCCAAACTACCGTAATTTTGCATGTGATGGTTGAAATCTTGCAGGTGTCTCACACCTGCAAGATTCAAACCAATGCATGCAAAATCACATTGCGAATTTCTATTGTTTACATGGCTAAATTTTGTAAACATCTGCCATAACATCCTGTAGTCCATGTAGCAATATCCTAAAATCTTGAAAAATATATAAGAAAAAAGAAAATAATGCTTACAACCAGCATTTTTCTCTTATCGCTTTATTTTTTCTGTCCATTAACTACATTTTTACATTCTCAGTAGCTTTCAGTTTAGCTTAGTCAAAAACGTTGTCATTATTGTTGTATCTTTTTTATTCTTTGGTACAAGAAAGATTATCAGCATTGTCTTCTATTGTCTGCATGATTTATCCATCACGTATGTGTTTCGCTGTTAAACACAAAATAACTGATACAAAAGTTTGGCATGATGGTCCCCGGCATGATGATTACATCACAGAATACCAATTTCTCTTACTGCTTAAATCTCCCCAGCCCCCCCCCCCCAAAAAAAAATAAATAAATAAATAAATAATCAGGAACGAGTTAAATGAAATATAACTTTTACCTTAAAATATAATCCAAAATTTCTTACTCAGTAGTATATCCAAGAAATAAATTCCTATATCTTCAGAATATACCATCTGACTGAGAACCCATTTTCATTATAAACAGTAACACAATTATCACGGTGCATAATCACGTGACTTAGAATTTCAGAAAATCTTCAATAACTTTATTATTAGATCTACTCGACCAATTTGAATTCGCTTTGAAGCAGAGAATGCGGAAACATGTCAGGAACAACCTGGGAGTAGTAGATTTAAAAAAATTCAATTGATAAAAAAGTTATTGAAGATAAACCAAAAAAATGGTTTATCTTCAATAACTTTTTTATCAGTTGATTTTTTTAAAAATCCAACACGTTCATCTAATGTGTGACATCTGTCCGCCTTCTCTGCTTCAAACCGAATTCAAATCGGTTTCGTATCAACAAAATTATTGAAGATTTTCTGAAATTGTTGCATCTCTTGATTATCCACCGTGATTATGGAGATAATATAAATGTTCCAATATGTGATCGTCATTAACACTTTCATGAACTAAATAATGATTACAATTATTTCTTTTACCTCAAAATATTTTCCAAAATTCCCTTATTCTGTACTAGTCTACCTAAATCTTACCCAAAATGTGACTTGTGTAGGAACTTTTTGTTAATGCTCGACCTCCATGCCTAAATGAAACTTCGATATGTATGGACGATCACTAGGGTGGAGGTCACATGATAGAGGTCCTTTAAAGGTCACCACAAGGTCAAAGGTCAACTAAGTGCAAAAATAAATGGTATAGCAAGAAAATCCGCCATAACTCACTTAGTTCTGGGTCTAGACTAACAAATTTGGTATCAAAATGAAGCTAGGGTATTCATCTTTATTTTGCAGTATAGATATTATTATTATTATTATTATTAAGTACCGAATTTATATAGCGCTTTTATCATACGAAAGTACGTTCAAAAGCGCTTTACAAACATAAAACATAAAATCTACTAAAAAATAAATCATACTAATAAGAAATGTCATACACACGTTATAAGAATTATATGAGTATAAAAATGAATGAACCGTGAAAGACGATACACATAAAAAAAAAATTAATTTCCATAAATCTGCTTAAACAAATAAGTCTTTAAGTATTTCTTAAAACACGAAACTGTAGAAGCATCTCTTATTTCGGATGGGAGAGAATTCCATAATACTGGAGCAGCACTCATAAAACTGCGGTCTCCATACGTTTTAGTACGGCGTTTCGGTACTACAAGTGTTGTGCCATTTGACCCGGATCTAAGTTCACGGGATGGTTTGTGTATCATTAAAAGTGATGTGATATATTCTGGGGCTTGTCCATGGAGAGCTTTAAATGTATAAGTCAGTATCTTAAATTGAATTCTGTGCTCTACAGGTATCCAATGCAACTCTTTCAGTACTGGTGTTATATGATGACGTCTCGGTGATCTGGTGATAATACGAGCTGAAGTATTTTGGACTACCTGTAACTTGTTCAGGTTTTTTTGGGGTATTCCAAAAAGTAAAGAATTGCAGTAATCCAACCGCGATGTAACCAAAGAGTTAACAAGAGACTTAGTAGCGTCATCATTTAGATATTTTCTAATATGCCCGATTTGGCGGAGCTGGGAATAACAGGATCTACAAACACTGTTTATGTGCGATTCCATGTTCATATGTGAGTCAAAAAAGGCACCAAGATTTCTGACAGACTTCACCGATTTCACCTCGGAACTGCCAACTTTAATTGACATGTTTTCTATTTCATTCGAATGTTTTTTGGGTGCAAAGACAATAAGTTCAGTTTTATCTGCGTTGAGCTTGAGCATGTTATGGTTCATCCAATCAGTGATTTCGTTCAAACATAACTCAACACGCCGGACAGCTTCTTCCCTCGAAACATTGTTATTAGGTTTGAATGAGAGGTAAAGCTGAGAGTCGTCCGCATAGAAATGATGTTCAAGGTCATGCTTTCTGCAGATCATACCGACTGGCTTTGTATACATGACATAATTCTTAGGCCCAAGCACAGAACCTTGGGGAACACTGTATTTCATGAGTACTGGGTCTGATAAAACACCGTTTATGTAAACAGATTGATGTCTGTCTGTTAGATATGACTTCATCCAGGCAAGAGGCTTACCGGAGATATGAAAGTCACGTTCTAAACGACGAAGAAGAATGGCATGGTCTATTGTGTCAAAAGCTGCCGACAGATCAAGCAGTACAAGAACCGTGATGTTGCCCATATCTAATGATTTCAATATGTCATTTTGAACTTTTAATAGAGCAGTTTCGGTTGAATGAAATTTTCTATATGCAGACTGGTGAAGTTCATGTAATTTATTTTCGGACAAGTGTTGTTCTATTTGAACGTCTACGACCTTTTCGAGCACTTTTGAGATGAAAGGTAAATTTGAAACAGGTCGATAGTTCTTCAGTTCATTCTTGTCTAAACCGGGTTTCTTTAACAACGGTTTGACATGCGGACTTTTAAACAATCTAGGCACATATGATAACTCCAATGATAAATTCACTAGCTTTGTAATTAGCTCAGCAAGATCATCAATGCAGAGTTTAAGAAGCCATGTAGGGATTGGATCTAACTCACAATTTTTGTTTGGAGATTTAAGTATGATGCGCTTCACATCCTCCAGGGCAACCGGTCGAAAATTCGTTAGAATATTGGGTAATGACTGTTCAATGTCTGATGATTCTGGCGGTGGTAATGACGTTGTACTCGAATTTATTCCATTTCGTATGGTCTCAACTTTATTGACGAAGAAATCACTGAATTTCTGAACTAGGGATTGAGTAGATGTATCAGATGGTAAAATAACGTCGTTTGATGCCCCAAGAAGGTGGTTAGTTACTTTAAATAACTTTTTCTGGTCACGTCCACAAGACTCAATCTTCTCTAAGTAATGTGCTCTTTTTGTTGATTTTAGAAGTTTATTTACAATGGAACTCTGGTTTCGGTACATTTCATGGTGTATGGCTAGATTGCTCTTACGCCACCGACGCTCAAGTTTTCGTTTAAGGTGTTTGGCATCGTGAAGATCCTGTGTATACCACGGACAACCAGGTCTCAATACAATAGTTTTAGTAAGTAAAGGAGCATGTCTATCAACAAGTGATTGCAATTCATTGGTATAGGCATCCAGTAAAGTATCCATGTCATTCGATTTCAAAGCACAACGCAGTATTTTTGATTCAGAGATATCTTGTTTAAAACTATCGACATCAATAGAGCGAAGACGTCTGTACGAAACAGATTTGCTAATCGGGCTAGGCCTTGTTGCCTGTACGCTAAATTCTAACGCGTAATGATCACAGAAAGCATTGCCGTTCTGGTCAGAAATCCCTGGGTCAGTGACTGCTACGTCGGAAAGAGTATTATCAGATTCTCTGGTGATAACAACATCCAAGGTGTGGCCATTTATATGTGTTGGTTGGGAAACGTGCTGTTTTAGTCCACAGGATTCAAGGAGACTTATTAGCTTTGCAGTTTCATGATTTGTTGGATTGTCCATGTGGAAATTCAGATCTCCTGTTATCAAGATGTCACTACTAACTGTTGTATACTTTGCTAAAAATGCAGGCCATTCGTTGTCAAGAAAATCGATGGTACTTAGACCATTCTCACGTGTTGGTGGGGGTCTATATACTACAGCCAATCGCATGGCGTAGCCATTCACAAAAATATGGCAGTCAATGTATTCAAAATTCGAGAATATTTTGGACTGACTTGTCTCTATAAGGCGAAGGTCAACAGCATTTGAATGTATAACGGCTACGCCCCCTCCTCGTCTACCTGTGCGAGGGACATGACTTATCTGATAGCCATCAGGTAGCAATTGGCTTATGCAGGCCTTATCAACGTGTGTCCCAAGCCATGTTTCTGTTATAGTAACAATGTCAAATTTATTTGAGAGGATGTAATCACATATAGATAGAGTTTTATTTTTCACCGACCTTGCATTCAAAGTGCACATTTTTATGTAGGATATTCCTTTTGTGTTATTAAGTGATTTGTTGCATATGTTTTTAGGATAAATTAAATTGCTTATATTTGCTTTTGTGGGTTTAGTTATTTTATTAGATATGCCACCTCTTTTGCCACGTTGTCGTTTGGCTGACTGAAGAAACGATTGAGATAATTTCAACTGATTTATTTTGAAGCAAACACTAGAATCGGGTCTGTATAAGCGTCTCTTTCTAGCAACATTTGAGCCAATATTTAACAGCTCCGCACGACTATAACGGAGGTTCACGCTTGATTTGCTCTTACCTGTGGGTAAAAAAGTAGGACACCTGTGTTCGTGTAGAAAACTACTAAAATTTTGAGCTACTGTAAGCGGTTTAAAAAATGTAAAGAAATAAACACAAAGTGATGTTATAACCATATTTTTATTTTAAAAATGCAAATATATTAATAATCTATAAAATATCTTTCAAAATGTAAAAGAAGTAATTGGATAAATAAGCTGTAAATTGGGAATTTAATTAAAATAGTGTGACCTATATAAATAGTCTGCCTCATTCGGCGACCGCTTGCAGTCATAATACTTTGCTGATATGCAAATCAGCTAATTTGCATATATAAGATTTTGAAGATTTAATTAGAAATTTCGAAGATTTTTTGGTCGTTTTTTATAGCATAAAGTTGGAACATAAGCTATAACTCACTACGTTTGGTGTAGATTCACGAATTGGATGCCAAAATAAAGCCTAGACATCTGTCCTCAAGTATAGTTAAGCAAAATAAGTAAATTACATATGTATGCTTTTTAATTATTTTCTTAATTGATTGATGAAAATATCGCCAATTTGTGAATATTTGATTCACACAGTAATCAGACTTAAAGGTATCACAAGAAAATTCTTTAAAAATCAATCATTGGGCCAATTTCAACCAAACTTGGTATGAATGTTCTTTGAGTGACCCTATTGAAGATGTGTTATCAAAATTTTGATTTGACAAAAAAGTGGGCGTGGCAGGGCGGGGCTTATCTGCCTTAGAGAAATCACAAGAAAATTCTTTATAAATCAACCACTGGGCCAATTCCAACCAAACTTGGCATGAATGTTCTTTGAGTGACCCTATTGAAGATTTGTTATCAGAATTTTAATTTGACTAAAAATCTGGGTGTGGCAGCGCGGGGCTTATCAGACTTAGATAAATCACAAGAAAATTCTTAAAAAAATCAACTATTAGACCAATTTGAACCAAACTCGGTATGAATGTTTTTTGTGTGACCCTTTTGAACATTTTGATTCTTCAAAAAAGGTTGGCGTGGCATTGCGTGGCGATGCTCATCGGACAAATTATAAGAAAATTCATTAAAAATCAACGGTTGGGCCAATTTTAACCAAACTTGACTTGAATGTTCTTTTATTGACCCTTATAAACATTTGTAAACAAATTGTTTGATTCATTAACGTGGCAGGATGGGGGAAAAAAGAACATTGTGCTAATTATGCCCCCGATAGGGAGGCATCATAAATTTGACTTGTCCGTCCGTCTGTCCGTCTGTCTGTCCGTTCGTCATTCCGTCCAAAAACTTTAACATTGGCCATAACTTCCTTATTACTTAACATATTTGCTTCATACTTTACCACAACATTCCTTGGTACATTGCCTTTCTGTAGGCACATACTTTGGTGACCTTGACCCCTGGATGACCTTGACCTTGAACATAGATTGGCCATAATTTAAAATCAAAGCGGTGTCGGGGGCATTGTCATCTTACAGTGACAGCTCTTGTTTATACACAGCTTTGCTGAATCTATTTGAACAAAATTGTAACTAAATTGATCATGCAAGAATAGTTTTACGTTAAGCCTAATCAAAACAGAAAGTCCCTAGTTATAAGCATTTGCATTTGACAAAATTGTCATTTTCGCTCATGCCATCTTGGTTAAGGTGAGCAATTTCGGACCATAATTGTCCTCTTGTTAAGAATATAGATGGAAAAACGTTTTAGTTCACTAAGTTCGCGGTATACATTACCGGTTTAAAATCATAGTTTCAAAATAAAGGCTAGATATCCATACCTAATTTAAGTTTTGCTTGCAGCTTAGTTTACCTTCATTTCCAAGATTTTCACATCTTTAAAGATTCATGGAGGGTATTGTATATGCTGCACTATGTACAACTTCCCGTCACAAACAGAATAAGGCATGCTGCTGTATTTTTACAGAATCAGATTGAAATACAGTGTACTAGAGAGTGTGTTTTCCATTGAAGAGTATCTTTTAAACAGTTTTTTGAGGGGTATAGCTGGAGAAACAGCAATATTTCACTACCTTCTGAGTGTAGACTACCAATTACTATGTCAAAATTAAGTTTTTGCATCCATCTTTATTTCATGGGAATAACTATGCAAAGTACCTAACTTGCAATAGCTCAACCGCATTTGGGTTTGAATAGTTAATATGAAACTTTGATGAAATTGTCTTCCGTTTGTGAATACCTGTATATGCCCGCAGTGCATTTTGAAAAGTTTCTTGTAGGACTCAATCACAATATTATCATAAATTACATATATCATAGATATATTATTGATATTATGCAGCCAAAAATTTAGAATTGTGTGGTTTATAATCTTTCAATACTGTATGTCTTTACATTTGTCTGTATAACTTATTGCGAGCACTTAAGCCTACTTAAAATGTCTTATCGTTTACATTTCAATAGCTTAAATCTGGTATGTAAGTAAATATCTTTTTATACCAGAATTGGTGTCATTCATAAAATTAAGGTCAAGTATCAGGGTCAGATAAATATCCCTAAAGGGGAATCAGTTATGCCAAGAGTAGACGCTGCTCCGTTATTACACAGTTGATTTAAGGCTTCCATTAACAGTAGACAAAGTTGCAAACTGTGCTCATTTTCTTATCAAAGGAAATATGCCCAAATCCATTTTATCACAATTTCGTGACATTTAGCTGTCAAAGTGACGAATTAGGTGATCATGAATTTGGTCATCATGGATTTCCCTGGGATGTTTGGCATGCATTAACTGCTTGTCTCTCTTAAACTCACTAGTCATTGAAAGTACTTATCTTGGCGAAAAAATGTCGTTTTTTTTTTCTTTTATTGGTAGAATCTAAAGCCTACAGATTTTTGCATACAAGTGATTTGGCACTAAATATTATTTTAGAATATCTGCTCTACCTCATCTTATTGAACCTTTGATTGTCATAGGGGCTGGCCCCTTGTCATTTAAAGGGCTGGTCTCTTGTCATTTAAAGGAAATGCATTAAGTATTTTGATAAGATTTGCATTAACCTTATATTCCAGTCTGTTTTGGATCATATTTGTATGGACAGTCTTTAATCAAAGTACCTCCTGGTGACGAACAAACATTCTCTTATCACTGTGTTTTGTTTCTGTAGCCAGAAGTGAACCATTAAAGTCGTTATATGCCCCTCAGAAGCTTCTCCAGATACCAACTATCACTCAATTATTGACATTCGAGTACTGAGAAGTTGATAATCTTTAGTACGTTAATGGCGGCGGTAAGGGAGGTAATCAGGTAAATACTAATTTCTGGATTCGTCTATACTTTTAAGTCGATACACAGAACTTTAAATAATCTGTGTATAATTTTCCAATTGCACTCCCCCCCCCCCCCAAAAAAAATGACAATGATTTTATCAATCATACCAGTTATTTATTTTGCATAAAGCTATACTGGAACATTTAGATGGGTGCCTAACCTTCATTTTGATATCATAACTGTTAAACTACACACAGAACACAGTGACTTATATCTGCTTCTCTAGCTATATCCCTTAAACGACCTTTCAAAGGTATGTTTTTATGGAAAACGCACTCTCTAGCATATCGAAGTTCAAACTGATTTCCGAAAAAAGACTTCAAAATGCTTAATTTTTATGTTGGGTGGGAAGTTGTACATAAACCATGTGATTTACTAGTATTTCCAAGATGCTTGAAAGCACTGTATGTATCTAATATTCACAAATTCGTTATGTGTTCATCATAATTCTAAAAATCTATTAAAATCATTTAAATCGTGGACATGCAGATATGCTTATTCGCAAATTTTAAGTTAAGTATGGATCTCTAGGCTTTATTTCAATACCAAAATTGTTTGTGCACACTGCAAAGTTCGTGAACATAAGCTTTTTTCTTGCTATATAGGAAACAAAAACAATGGAAATTTCAAGAAATTTCCCATTAACTCTTCAAAATTATACATTTGCAAATTAGTCGATTTGCATAACTACTAGGTTGCATAACTGTACAGAAAAATAAAGATGAATGCCTATGCTTTTATTTGATACCAAAATTGTTAATCTATACCAAGAACTGAGCTATATATCTGATGTTCCCAATGTACTCTATATAATTGATGATAACTTCATCAGTTATTCTAATAAATTCTACAAAGTAATGATTATGCAAAACTTTTTTTGCATAACAATTCTGAAAAATAAGGACGAGTGTGTTAGCTTCATTTTATAACACATCAACTGTAAGTCTAAACCCGGTATTAGTGAACTATAGCTGTTCATCCTGCTATACCCCACAGTCACTTTTACAAGACATGTTAGCATGGGGACCACACCCTCTATGATACTTTAATTCAATTGGACATATCTAAAAATGCATAATCATGTTTTTGATTGGATGTTAGCATAAACAATATGATTAAATCAACCCACAAAGCTTCAAGGCATCGTGTGTATCAAATTGTCATAAATTGACGATAAAAATCTTGCTTATGCAATTTAGCTAATTTGCACAATCGAACTTGAGGACAGATGTCTAGGCTTTATTTTGGTACCCAATTCGTGAATGTACACCGCAAATTATAGCTTATCGTCGGTGTAAATGCAAAACCTCATATGTCGATTCGTGCGATTTTCAAAGTACAAAGTTGTGTGCCCAGTTACAGACAATTCTTGCAGGTTTTAAAATATTTTACTGATCAGTATTGATGAAAAATCATTTGTGAACAATATGTCCAAATTTCAAGCAAAACATTTCAGTTTGGGAAAAGTTATTACACTTTTTTCCCTCCCCTTTGAAATTTTCCAAAAACGAGATACGAGGTTTTGCATTTACAACGACGTTATGTTTCAACTACATTATAAAGAAAATGACAAAACAATCATCAAAATTTCTAATTACATGAGTGAAAATGGCAATTTTTTCAAATACAAAGGCTTATAACTAAGAACTTTCTGTTCCGATCAGGCTAGAAGTAAAACAATTCTTGCATAATCAATTTAGTTACAATTTCGGTCAAATCGATCCAACAAAGTTGGGTATAAATTAGCACATTGGTTGTTTTTTAAATATTTTTTCATGATTTCTCCAAGTTGAAAGTGACCCCACCCTGCCACGTCCTTATTTGATGTTGATTTCAAACAATTTGTTAGCAAATGTTCAAAAGGATCACTCAAAGAACAATCACGTAAAGTTTGGTTCAAATTGACCTTATGGTTGATTTTTTAAGAATTTTCTTTTGATTTTTTTAAGTTCGATAAGCCCCGCCCTACCACGTCCACGTTTTTTGACGAATCAAAATTTTGTTTAAAAAATGTTCAAAGGGGTCACACAAAGAACATTCATGCCAAGTTTGGTTCAAATTGGCCCAGTGGTTCATTTTTAAAGAATTTTCTTGTGATTTCTCTAAGGCAGATAAGCCCCGCCCTGCCACGCCCATTTTTTTGTCAAATCAAAATTTTGATAACACATCTTCAATATGGTTACTCAAAGAACATTCATACCAAGTTTGGTTGGAATTGGCCCAATGATTGATTTTTAAAGAATTTTCTTGTTATACCTTTAAGTCTGATTACTGTGTGAATCAAATATTCACAAATTGGCGATATTTTCATCAATTAATTGAAAAAATAATTAAAAAGCATACATATGTAATTTACTTATTTTGCTTAACTATACTTGAGGACAGATGTCTAGGCTTTATTTTGGCATCCAATTCATGAATCTACACCACAAACTTAGTGAGTTATAGCTTATGTTCCAACTATATTCTATAAAAAATGACCAAAAATTCTTCGAATTTTCTAATTAAATCTTCAAAATCTTATATATGCAAATTAGCTGATTTTCATATCTAAACTGTAAAATCAACATGGATGTCCCAGCTTCATTTTGATGCCAAATTTGTTAGTCTAGACCCAGAACTAAGTGAGTTATGGCGGATTTTCTTGTTACACCATTTATTTTTGCACTTAGTTGACCTTTGACCTTGTGGTGACCTTTAAATGACCTCTATCATGTGACCTCCACCCTAGTGATCTTCCATACATACCGAAGTTTCAATTAAGCATGGAGGTCGAGCATTAACAAAAAGTTCCTACGCATGTGTTTTCTAGGGCCTTATTTCTATAATTTAGGTAGACTATACCCAACAAATAACTTCCTATATCTTCAGATGATACCATCCGACTGAGAACCGCTTATCATAATAAACAGTAATTAAACAGTAACACAAATATTGAGATAAGATAAATGTTCCAATAAATGAATAAACAAATAAATAATAATAATCAGGCACGAGTTAAATGAAATATAACTGTTTACCTCAAAATATAATCCAAATTTTCGTACTCAGTAGTATATCCAACAAATAAATTCCTATATCTTCAGAATATACAAATACGAAATGATAGCATGATAATTATATCCCAAAAGACAAATTTCTCTTACTGCTTAATTAAATACCCCCCCCCCCCCCAAAAAAAAAAAAAATAATAAATAAATAATAATAATCAGGAACGGGCTAAATGAAATATAACTTATACCTCAAAATATAATCCAAAATTTCTTGCTCAGTAGTGTATCCGAAAAATAAATTTCTATCTCTTCAGAATATACCATCTGACTGAGAACCCCTTATCTTTATAAACAGTAACTAGACAGTAACACAATTATTCAGATAAGATAAATGTTCAAATAAAATAAATAAAAAAATAAATAATATTAATCAGGCACGGGTTGAATGAATTATAACTTTTACCTCAAAATATAATCCAAAATTCCTTATTCTGTACCCAACAAATAAATTCCTATATCTTCAGAATATACCATCTGACTGAGACCCCCTTTATCAAATGTATAAACAGTAACTAAACAGTAACACAATTGTGGAGATAAGATATATGTTCCAATAAATAAATAAATGATAATAATCAGGCACGGGCTAAATGATTTTAACTTTTACCTCAAAATATAATCCAAAATTTCTTACTCTGCAATTGTATCAAAGAAATAAATTCCTATATCTTCAGAATATACCATCTGACAGAGTTAGGCTGAATTAGTGTCACTTTCATCATAAACTAAACGATAATTACAATTATTTCTTTAGCCTCAAAATATAATCCAAAATTCCTTATTATAAATGTATCCAACAAATAAATTCCTATATCTTCAGAATATACCATCTGACTGAGAACCCCTTATCATTATAACAACAGTAACTAAACAGTAACACAATTATTGAGATAAGATAAATGTTCCAATATGGTATCTAGATTCTAGTGTGGCTGAATGATTAACTCCTTCATAAACTAAATAATCATTACAGTTATTTCTTTAACCTCAAAATATAATCCAAAATTCCTTATTTTGTACCCAACAAATAAATTTCTATATCTTCACAATACATGTATACCATCCATCTACGTATATACAATCTAACTAATGATCTCCTTATCCTTATAAACAGTAACACGAATTATTGAGATGAGATAAATGGTATCTAGAATCTTGTGTGGCTGAAAAATAAACACTTTCACAAGCATCAAAAATTTGGGCTTTCCCTGTATTAAAGCTGCTGCGAATGACAAAACAGGTGTTGATAAAGATGGGATTTGCATAATATTATAGCACAGAAAATATTGAGGCAAAAGGAGAAAATGCTGATTATCAGCATTTTCTTCTTTTGCCTCAATGTTTTCCCAAACAATTTCTACTGAGGGCGTTAAAAGCAGGTCTAGTTTGGGAAATGGTTAACACTGTCACAGACGGCAAAATATTAGACTGGTCCAAACTCAAAGGTGTTGCAGACGATCATTTCAAGTGAGGTAAATTTAAACATTTTTCTAAATTTCTTGGGGTAGAAAACATTGTGGAAAACGAAGAAATTTCTTCATTTTCCACAATGTTTTCCAAAGCATTTTATCTTAAGGGGAGTCAAAAATAGACAATGTGTGGCAATTGATTAACACTTTCGCGGATCCAGGATTTCTGTGAACAAATAGGAATGTTCGTTCGCCTATATTGTTTCACAATATTGACTGAATTTCTGCATGAAAATGAAATAATCGGGCTGCAGAGGGAAGAGGCGATAAGTTTGAACGCCTCATCCCCCTCTGGATCCGCCACTGTGTAGACTGGTATAGTTCTAAAGATTCGTCAGATCTTAAAATGGTAGAAAACATTGTAAGAAACTGAGAAATTGCTTGTCACGAGCTAATTCTTCCTTTTTTATAATGTTTTGTAAAGTCATTGTATGGGAATGGATTAATTTTCTTATTTAATTTTGGACAGTCATTTGAACGGATGCATAGACCAACAACGGTTAATATTACGTAAAACAACATTTCAGACAGACAGACAGACAACAGTAAAACATAGCTAAGATGGGGTGGTGGCTTTTCAAAGAGTCACATTTCATTTACTGGGTACTCATTCGAATCGTCATAGCAACACAATGCAAATGAGCACCAACAACATATGATCTGGATTTGAAATAACAAATCAAGAATGGATTCGCCCCCTATTATCTGTTGCTGGGACCAAAACTTTTCTTTTAAGGGGTACCAAGTACAAGTAGAAATAAACAGGTGTAAGTGCCTGATCCCTGCTAGGGGATTTTAGGAGTTTTCAGTGCTAATTTTCAGCCTTTTGATGTTAATGATCAGTCAATTAGTGCAATTAACGAAGACTTGCCGATTAACACTTTTCCCAAAAATAAGTTTAGGCCAGTCCGGCTTTCAGGGAGTTACAAACGAAAAATGTTAGTAAATGATAAAGTGGTAAATGTACACGTGTGTTATAGAGTTAAGAAATATTGAGAAAAAGGGACAAGTTGCTGATTATCAGCAATTCCTTCTTTTCTCTCAGAAAATTCTCAAAAATAACTTCAAGGCATGCTAAAACCTGGTCTCGTTCGGGAAAGGGTTAACTGTTCTGAAATCTTGATAAGAACCAGACCTCAACCTTTCCCAAACTATAGAACTTTGAGATACATATATTTCGATTTGAAGTCTGCCGCAGACGATAAAATGGATGTTTATAAAAGACGATGTTTTTGTGCAGTATAGCATTGAAAAAATTGAAGCAACGGGAGAAAATGCTGATCATCAGCATTTTCTTCTATTGTCTCAATATTTTCCCAAAGCTATCAATAGAATTATTATAATCATGATAGAAAATTCCTTCTGTGCAGTATAGCATTGAACAATTGAAGCAATAGGAGAAAATGCTGATCATCAGCATTTTCTTCTGTTGTCTTCATATTTTCCCAAAGCTATCAATAAAACCATTATGATCATGATAGAAAATCCCTTCTTTCACCAATTTGTCAGTGACATAGCTTTTTCTTTGGGAAAAGGGTTAAACCAATGAATCATCCATGTTCTGCGGAGCAAGCCAAATGGCTTATCAGCAAGATGCTTGTATTAGTAATAATTACTTATCTAAACAAACTAATTGGTATTGGCAAAATACCCCATGGACTTATCTTTTTCTCATTATATTATCTTTTTCCAAAACAAAACATGGTTTTGGTGTCTGCACTATAGATTTGCCTATGGAACACACTGACAGAAAAGAAGACACTAGGTTATTAGCATTATCTTCTTACGTCTCAATATTTTCACAAGCTTTCACGACAACAAAAACCTGGTTAGAATTAATGGTTTCACAACAGGGAATCTCGTGACACATCATTTGTAGAAAATCTTCAATAACTTTGGTAATGTGTGACGAATTCGGAAATGGTTTGAAGCAGAAAGGGTGGAAATACGTCAGAAATTTACTGGATGAAGTACAGCTTTTAAAAACCAGCTGATAAAAAAGTTATTGATGACCAACCAAATTTTGGTTGGTCGTCAATAACTTTTTCATCGTCTGGTTTTTAAAACATGCGCCACATGTACCTAATTCCTGGCGTTTTCACATCTGTTCAGCTTCAAACCGAATTCAAATTGTCCAATTATTAATATAGTTATAGAATTCTTTCTAAAATAATTATTGCTAAATCACATTATTCCACACCATGGTTTTACTATCTGGAAAAGTGTTAAACTTTCCTTTTAAATGGCAAAATTCTACACTGGTCCAAAATTAAAGAAGTTGCAGAATATTTTCAAATTGATGAAGTTTTAAAACTTAAAAAAAAAAACTTTCTGCGTATTAATCATTGTGGTTTATGAAGGTCACAGGCAACATTTCTTCATTTTAAACCATGTTTCAGCATTTTGTTTTTGTGAATTACCGTCAAAAAGTATCAATAAGTGGAACTGTGTTAATATGGGGGCGTAAAAAGCGACTCTTGATCAGGACGTACATAATTGCTTGTTTTATGATACAATAAAAGTAACCATTTATAGTACTGAAATTGGGAGGAACCAGTTATTAACCTTTTCCCAGAGGACAAAAATTTAGGATGGTCCAATTTCAAAGTTGCTGCAGACGACAAGATGGACATTGAAAAAGAAAGGATTTTTGTACAATATAGCTAAGAAAATATTAAGACAAAAGGAGAAACTGCTGGTTATCAGCAGTTTCTTCTTTTGTTTCAATGTTTTCTCAAGCCTTTCCTTTTAGGGACGTAAAAACCAGGTCTTGTTTGGGAAAGGGTTAACCTTTTCCAAGAGACAAAACTCTGGACTGTTTCAGAAGACGAAATGGGTGTATTAAAAAGATAAACTTGCATACACAATGTAACACAGAAAATATTGAAGCAAAAGGAGAAAATGCTGATCGTCAGCATTTTCTTCTTTTGCTTCAATATTTTCCCAAAGGAGATCACAATCAGTTCTTGTTTGGGAAAGGGTTATGAATGCTTGACTTTCCAAAGATAGTATCGAAGTTAAAGAGGTTGATTAATAATGCAAAGGATGCCTAAAATGGCCAGAATTACTGCCTTATTGCTATTTTCTGTTACTAATAAACTTCCTAGTATTTTGTAAGTATTATCTGCAGAAAATCAAGTAGTAAGCATTTTCTTTGCTTTGATTCTTTGGATGGGATTTATGGTTTACAGACCCTGAAAAAAAAAACACCACTTTCTAGCCATACGAAATGCATCAAATTACACACACTTGAAAATACACTTCAAATAAGTTGATTCACCGTGTCGGATTTCAAGATTATGCTTCAAGAAGAAAATTAATTTACAAATATAATTTTACTCTATATATTCATATGCAAGGGAGGTAATTTTGAACATTTTTGTCAAATATTTCCATAAGTATGCATTGATTAAAAATTATAAACCGTTCAAAATTCTTATTTTTGTATTTGGAATGGAAATGTAACAAAGTTTAAGATTTACTGGCACTTTTCAAATTTCGCATCTGGGTCTTTGGTGCTTTTGAGGGTTTTGATACCTTAATACCATTTTAAACAGTAACTCAGCCATATTATGGAGGTTGGAGAACCTGAGCATGGATTCCTATCATTTCTCTCACAAGTTAAACCATAACATCCTTTCCAAGCTACCAACTGCTTATTCCACTAGCCGGTTTATTCTTCCCCCCCCCCCCCCCCTCCCTTCTTACACGATTTCATTTGACCTGACACTGACCTATACAAAAAATATGTTCATATTTTGCATATTGCATAACATTTTTTTTTTCAGAAAGACTTGCATCATAGAACACAGATATAACAGGTACACAAGAAAATATTATTGATTTGTTAATTTTAAAAAAACACAGGCGTGTAAATTGTGATAATAAAAGCTAAAGCTGCGCCATTTGGAATGTAATCTGTAATACACAACTGGAACATTCTAATCAGTATACCAGAATAGAAATCTCTCATGGCCATTAATTCTGCCAAAAATACTTTACCCAATACCAGACGACAAAATTGTAGACTTATCCGACTTCTATGATGTTGCAGACGACAATTTCAAGTGACAATATTTTTTTTTACATTTTTGGTGTTTTTATGTAGAAAACGTTGTGGAAATGAAAAAAAAATGTTTGTCAACAATTTCTACATTTTCCACAAAGCTTTCCAAAACATTTTCGGAACCGCATAAAAAAGCTTCTATGTGCATGGATGGGTCAAGGCATATAAAGGCATCTCGATGCGATTAATATTGGTTAATGGTTAAGCAATGTGTCAGATTGTCTTCTTTCATTATTAGAACTGTCACTTCCGCAGAATATTGGTAATGGATTTGTTTAATGTTTTCAGTTTGGGAAAATATTGAAGAATTGGAACAGTCCAAATTTCCTTGTTTAGAAAAAGATTTATATAATGCTTTAACCCATTACCACACAACAACTCTTTTTACTCCCTACAAGATAATGGCTTTGAAAACAATGAGGAAAATGAAGAAATTGCTTGTCACAAGCAATTTCTTCATTTCCCACAATTTTTTCTACCCAAAAATATCAAAGAATGCTAAATTTCATTCAATGAAGTCCAAAGTTTTGTCGTTTGGTTATGGGTTAGGAATGTATAGGCATCTCAATGCCATTAATTTTGTTTAATGGTTAAGTAATGTGTCAGTTTGTTCTCTTTCATTATTAGAACTGTCACTTCCGCAGAAAATCGGTAATGGTATTGTTGGGATTTAACGTTTCATCGAACAAGGATGCATTTTAAGAGACCTTAATGTTTAAGTTTTTGGAAAATATTGAAGAAAAGGAACAATCCAAATTTCCTTGTTTATAAAAAGGTTTGTATAATGCTTTAGGAATATATAGGTACCTTGAGGCCATTAATTTTGCTTAATGGTTAAGCAATGTGTCGGATTGTCCTCTTTCATTTTTGGAACTGTAACCTAAAGGCAGAACTCTGGTAATAGTATTGTTGGGATTTATCGTCTTATCGAACAGGGAAGAATTTTGAGACACCTAAAAGTCAATGTTTTGGAAAGTATTGATGAAAAGGAACAGCCCAAATTTCCTTGTTTAGAAAAAGGTTTATATAATGCTTTATTTAAAGGAATATATTCCTATAGGAAAAAGCAATGTGTCAGATTGTCCTCTTTCATTATTAGAACTGTCACTTCCGCAGAAAATCGGTAATGGTATTGTTTGGAATAATGTTTTATCGAACAAGGATGCATTTTGAGAGACCTTACTGTTTAAATTTTGGAAAATATTGAAGAAATGAAACAGTCCAAATTTCATTGTTAAGAAAATGTTTATATAATGCTTTAAGAATATAATATATAGGCATCTTGAGGCCATTAATTTTGTTTAATGGTTAAGCAATGTGTCCGATTGTCCTCTTTCGTTATTGGAATTGTAACCTAAAGGCAGAACCCTGGTAATGGTATTGTTGTGATTTATCGTTTTATCAAACAGGGATGAATTTTGAGACACCTAAAAGTCAATGTTTTGGAAAGTATTGATGAAAAGGGACAGTCAAAATTTCATTGTTTAGAAAAAGGTTTTATATAATGCTTTATTTAAAGGAATATTGCCTATAGGAATAAATGTATAGGCATCTCAATGCCATTAATTTTGGTTAATAGTTAAGCAATGTGTCAGTTTTTCCTCTTTCATTATTAGAACTGTCACTTCCGCAGAAAATCGGTAATGGTATTGTTTGGAAATTACATGATATCGAACAAGGATGCATTTTGAGAGACTTTAATGTTAAAGTTTTTGGAAAATATTTAAGAAAATGAACACTCCAAATTTCCTTGTTTAGAAAAAGGTTTATATTAGGGATGGTAACGAGTACCAATTTTACTAATCGACTACTCGGTCACCTTTCCGATCGAGTACTCGAGTACTCGGATAGATCTCGAAATAACTTATGACTTTGTGTTTTCAAACATATTGATGTATGTATACGGTATTTCTAGCATTTCCTCGGTAAAAATGACAGTTTACATAATATTTAATCACTTATTTGAAGAAAGAGAAGAAAATAAGAAATACAAGCTGAGAAAGTGTCAAACATTGTATTAAACTTTATTTGTGGCATCTTAACATTTTCTATGACTTATTTGCGTATAAGTAGGAATGAGCTGTTGCTTCTTTGGGTACACAGAATTTATAAAAATCCGATTATCGTGTGGTTGAATGTTTGAGTAGACTAGGGTACTCAAGGCAAATCTTAAAAACGTCAATTCAAAATGCACACAGAAAGTATGACGGGACAAAGGTGCGAACAATTATGACAAAAAATGCATCCACAAAGTATGAAGGGGCAAAAGTGCGAACAATTATGACAGCGTTTAACAGCGAGAAAAAAGACCGTTGGCACTTGATTGCAAATTCCCAAAGATGATCGGCAGATGACACGATTTTGCATATTTTACCTTTCGAACATCATATCAATGAAAACTAAAGATCAATATTTTTAGAAAATGTTATTTTAAAAAATATGATTTAGGATTCTTATTTTGATATGAAACATTTTTTTCCCGATTAATCGATTAGTGAAATCAGTAATCGATACTCGGACGTTCGATCGAGTACTCGTTTAATCGAATACTCGTTCCCATCCCTAGTTTACAGTGGCGTCGCGTGCGGGGCGGCAGGGGCGGCGGCCGCCGCCCCAATAATTCTGCAAGTCTAAAGGCATTTTGACGTTTGGAGCGGCGAAATGTCAATCGGTTGGTTTCAATTCTTATCGGTTTCCAGGGAAACGGCCACATTTTGACAGCATTTCAATGACTGGTCAGTCATAAAGTAAGTGTGAAAGCATGGGGTACCCGTTCGAATATACAATAGTAGGTGTAAGTAAAATTTATAGCACTTACAATAGTTTTGCGATTAACCCTTTTCCTTACTTGAATGAATGGGTCAGCTAATTAAATAATTACCCGAAAGCAGACTGATTTTGCGTATTGGTTATCCAGAACTTTTTGAACACAAAATCATTACATGCATTATCTTTTTGTGATTTGATAAAAATACGGCGACTTTTAGATAACTTTCATCATAAAAAATGTTTTGTTCGACGCCATAATCAAAACTTAAGCCCACTTTGTTCTTTGTCTGAAAGTATTACATGCCACATGCTAATCAGCCTTTAATTGTATCTTCCCAAAACGTTCCTTTGGTAAAGAGACACCAGAATCGCGATATTCAATGCAAGTTAATGTCCTAACAAAACTCATTGCTCCGCTATGTAAAAACGAAGTACACGAAACATCTTTTTTTTCAATTTCTGACTGTAATTTGATAATAAGGCTGAAGTAATTGGATTAATACTATCAACATTTCTGGAAAAGGCACCTTATCGCTGAACATTTTTTTTTATTTTTAGGATACACAAATATTAAAAGGTTTAAAGATAACGTTGGAGATTGTGCATCATGGAATGGGTACCGAATACGGACAAATTTGTCCCCGCTAAAGGTAAGTAATTGTGCAATCATTTTCTTCTTTCTGTGTCAATTTCAAAGCGGTTTGTTGTATGGGTTGTCCGTTGAATGTACCCGCCTTATTGAGACCTTTTCTCAGATACCGGTGTATGACTTGTTTGTGGAATCTTTGTTAATTTTCCAAAAATTGATTTCAACCGACCAGAAAAAAAAAAAAGACAAAAAATTCAGATTTTTTGTGGTCGGTTGAGATCAATTTTGGGAAAAGTACAAAGAGTTCCCACATAAGTAATAAATCAGACGAAAGAGCCAAGTAAGGCGGGTACATGCAACAAACCGCGTGAAAAACGCAGAATTAAGAAAGTTTTTTTTGCAAAAAATCTTACCTGAAGCGGGCTATTTTGGCCGTAGAAACTTTGATATCATTTCGGATAAGACTTTAAACCGAGGCCCCGTCTTCATATGACTTTAGCTGTTAAGTGAGACATAAAACTTATTCAAATCCAAATATCCTTTCGCTTTCTGGTCGGTTGGGACAAAATTTGGGGAATTACTTTTAATTTTCTACGAGGCATATATCCGATGAAAGAGCTAAATAATGCGGAACACATGCAACAATCTGCTTGAAATTTGGTGCAGAAATAAAAAAGTTAGGCCCTATTGCACAATATCTTACCAAAATCAAGATTATTTTGTCCGTGATCGTTATCCATCCCAGATGCAAAATCTCCACCGTGAAAATGGACAGATTTAAAAACTGGGGAATACGTTGTATAAAAGGCATTTTTTTTTAAAAAAAAAATCCTACATTGAAATCGGGTTTTAGCCTTTCTTGTCTGTGCTTTCAAAAATCGTCTGACCGATTCTTTCGACTGTGGAAAAATAGATAATGATGATAACATTTAATTGTATGTCGATTTTGTTTATATCAGACAGAAGATGTTTGCTTCTGCTTTGTATGTATGTCGGCGGCGAAGGACGGCAAGATACCCAACACGAAGGCTGAAAAGACTTTAATATTCGGGTTCTGCAACTCGAAAGACGCCACTATGAAGAGATAAATTTTCACTGTATTATACTCGATTCTACATCGTTAAAATAAGCCAGAAATAGGATTTTAAGTCCATGAAATGGCGCCATTTCGTTTACTCCTAGACAAAATTTTCTTACTAACGGGAGGGGACACCCTTCCCAAACCCTCCCCGTCGCCGCCCCAATGTTGAAAACCACGCGACGCGCCTGGTTTATATAATGCTTTAAGAATATAAAGGCATCTTGGGGCCATTAATTTTGGTTAATGGTTAAGCAATGTGTCAGATTTTCCTCTTTCATTATTAGAACTGTCACTTCCGCAGAAAATCGGTAATGGTGTTGTTGGGATTTAACCCTTTTTCAAAAAATGATGCTTTTAGAGGCACCGAATAGTTAAATGTACTCATAATAGGTTATCTTACATACAAACAGATAAAAAAGAAACATGAAAAAATAAGAAATATCGTATGGAATGGTCAACCTTCATGGCTAGATTATAATAATTATAAATGTATGTCTAAGGAAAATCCAATGTTCATTTAGTCCTTCTATGTCAAATGTGTATATAATTGACTGACCCGCCATTTATATTTGAAGTGACATTTACGGGAAACTGGACCTTTATAGATAGTGAAAAAGTCGGTATCAGCGTTAAAATTTCATTCTTTTGGCCCTAGATAATGCATTGCACCACAAAACAATGCAAAATCTGACTGTTCCCATTCTTATCTCTGAAAAACCTAGCATGTGCCCCTTTCACATTTTACCAAACAAGCACACATTTTGAGAGACCGAGGCATTTATTACAGCTTCTGAAAATACTTGAGCCAGTATCTGGAAAAAAGTTCCTTTAATATTTTCAAAATTTGAGTTTCAAGATCAGCCTGTTGTAAAATCCAGTCTAATATGTATCCATGTTGCCCTTTTTAAGTTACTACAGGTCAAGAAGAAGCTATTGGAGAACAACATGGATCCTGATCAGACTGTGCGTATGCACAGGCTGATCTGGATCTAAGTTGGTCTAAAATGCCCTAAGCGACGTTTTTCCAGATCATGGCTCATTTACAATAAGGAAGAAAATTCTGATTATACATAGTACTAGAATTTTCTCAATTTTCCTCCATTTTCGACTCTAATAATGAAAATTTTCATTTTGACTGTCCGAAAATGTTGTTGTCATTAACACGTTAGTATTTGGATAGGTCCAACTTTCGTCGTTTGAAAAACGTGTTAATCTTTATTTATCAGGTATACTATATTTGGAAATGCTGTTAATGAGACCAGATATACATGTATAGTTTCTAAATATTATGTATCTTATACAGAGGGCTTGGGAATAACGTCGAGGCATTTTTTTTTTCCTTTTGTCTCAATTTTTCCATACTATAACGTACACAAATTATCCTTCTTATTTATATGCATCCATTTTGCTGTCTTCAGCAAGTGACTAGTGACTAGACTGTCCTTTATACTGAAGCTGAACAATCTACTGAAGAAAAAGGAGAAAATTGTTGATAACCCATATTTTCTCCTTTTGCCTTGATTCATTTTAGCTATCAATATATTGTGCACCAGTCATGTCTTCATCAAAACATCTATTTCATTGTCTGCAGCAACATTTTAAATTGGTTCAGTGAAATTTTTCATCACCTAGGAAAGACTAACCCGTTACTGGACAGTGACGCCTTTTGGCGCCTCACAAGAAAATACTTCAGAAAACGGCGGAAAACGAAGAAATTGCTTGTGACAAGTAATTTCTTCATTTTCCATCATTTTTTCTAACACAAAATGGAAATATCTGTTAAAATTTTATCATCATGAAATCGACGTCCACAACACCTTTCAAATGGAAACAGTCCAAAATTTTGCCATCTGGTAATGGGTTAAGAAAGCCAATGGTGATTGTGTTAAGTTTCCGTTTCCCCATATTGACGAGTTTTGACACCCAACAGTACAAATGCTTCGGGAAACATTGTGGAAAGTGAAGAAATCGCTTGCGACAAGAAATTTCTTCATTTCAAACAAGCCTTTCTTCACAGAAAGCCTAAAAACATTTCATTAGTGAACTTGAAATTGTCCTCTGCGACATCTTTCAATAAGGAACAGTTTAAATATTTGCCATTTGTGAAAAGTTAAGATATACCCTCTTATTTCTCAGATGGGAGTGATTCATGTATTTTGTGCAAACAAAAGTCGACAAATTTTGAACAATGAACACAGTGTCCTATCTTTCGGTCTTTCGTGCGAGAGGCCCATTAGCCTATACAATTTACAAAGCCCATTTAACTTTATTTTCACAGCTGACATTTATTTTGTAAACAATAGTAGAAAATGTTTTGACACATTTATACTGGATATAGCTCACGATAAATGACCTGGCAGAGCATTCCATTCAATAAGCATGGCTGCTCTGCCAGGTCATTTATCGTGAGCTATAAAATACAATCGCTTTTCAACAACAAGAGGACCATAATGGTCTTTATTCGCTCGCATCAAATGAGATGACATGGGAAGCAAAATATGAACAAGGGCACATAACTCAGGATGTCACGTTTTGATCAAGATGAAAATTGCACTCACTCAAAATTTTATCATCGCAAACATTATGTCAATATTTGGTGACTGAAAACAATAATCTTGAAACATTCAATGGCACATTAATCATGGCATTAAGGTCCAGTCAAGCTGAAAAATACATCTTTGTAATTATTGCAGAATTAAAATAGATAGTTCGTCACAAAAAAAGAAAGTCTAAAAAAATTAATCGGAGAAAAAATTAAAAAACTGCCAAGTCTGTCGTTAATCGGATAGAGACCCTCTCCCTACCAACTATCAGAAAATCGAAGCTCATTTGTGACCTTGACATTCGCCTATGTGACCAAATCAATGGGGCACCTTTTGGTTGGAGGCCAAAAACTTAATGGTTCCAGGTCAAATTGTTCTGGAGGACGCATATTGACTCTTTTTAACTCCCAACAAGATAATAATTTTGGAAAACATCGTGGAAAATGAAGAAATTGCCTGTGACAAGCAATTTCTTCATTTCCCACAATATTTCTATCCAAAAAGAGCAAAAAACTTGTCATCCACTTTAAATTGTCGTCTGCTACATCTTTGAATATGGACAAGTCTGTATTTTTGCCGTCTAGTAATGGGTTAAGTTATAGCACTGAAACAAATTTTAACCCGAGTTCCATTGTGAACTTTTCCTTTGACCTTTTTACCTAAAAACTATAGAGCACCTCTTTGAGCCAAAGACAACAATAGTTACGTGGTCCATGGTCAAACAGTTATCGTGTTTTATGGTTTTATAAAGTTCAACTACAAATGGATGGATGGACGGCAGACAAACAGACATGGCAAAACCAATATATCCCTTCTACTTTGTATGTGTGGTTATTAAAATATAACTACATGTACTTACACAATAAAGTTTGATTAATTATTCCTTACTATTTCACTATTATTCACCACAAGTTAGAATCCATCCAATTTCAAATCATACACTGTCAAAAGTATAAAAAAAAATACTGCCCTTTAAATAGTGGAAAAATGGACTTCATTTAGAGAAAACAAAACCCGAAGATCTTTGAAACTGATTTTGAGTCATTAACCATACATTTTGTAAGTGGTTCAAATAGTACAATGACCATAATGCATCCCCATACAATAATGTCACATTTTGACGCCTCGCAAGATAAAGGCTTTGGAAAACATTGTGGAAAAATAAAAGAAATTGTTTGTAAAAAAGCAGTTTCTTCAATTCTCACGATGTTTTCTACCAAAATATTCATAAAATATCAAAATTTCACTACATTGAGAAAGTTGTCTGCAGCATTTTTCAACTTGGACAAACTTAAAACTATCCCTCGTTTTTTGGTGCTCTTGTGTTCTTTAAAACATTTCAAGCATTTCCCCTTTTCTCTCAATGCTTTCCATGATTGACGTGGTATTATAATATTCACTCAATTGAGAACATCTCTCATCTGCATCATCATTGAATCCAGACCGGTCTGAAATTTTGTCCTTTGAGTGAACCAAGCAACAAAATTAACGAATTACCTCACAGTGACACCTTTTGACTCCCAACAAGATAAAGGCTTTGGAAAACATCGTGGAAAATGAAGAAATTGCTTGTCATAAGCAATTTCTTCATTTCCCACGACGTTTTATACCCGAATAGTTGTGAATTGTTTTTAAACTAATTGCCACATGATGACGCCTTTTGACGACCCACAATATAAAGGCTTCAAGATTTTGTTATTCAGGAAAGGGTTGATAAAGATATCTTGTTTTTCAATCGGAAACATTGTAACAGGCCCGTTGAATGACAAATTAAACGATTAGAAATATTGTAATGGGCCAATGACAAATTAAACGATTAGAAATGTTGTAATGGGCCAATGACAAATTAAACGTTTAATTGCTTCTAAAGAATACAACAAGGTTGTGTTAATGACATCGTCGCTTTTCAACGAAAATCTCGTATCTGCAGCTTGTTTCAAGCTGCAGTTACGAGGTTTTTGTTGAAAAGCAGCGCTATACTTTGATAACACAAGGTTTACCATTTCCCAAACAAACAATATTGTAGGAAGATTCTTTCAAAGCCAGTGCATATTAAACATGTAGAATAATTACTGTTACTTCGAAATTATTGTAGAACATTAATTTTGTTATCTAATATACCCTTGGAAATATTGGGAGAAAATGTTGCTCATCAGCATTTTTTCCTCAAAAGATTTTTTACTCTTATTAGCTGTTTCATTAAAACCAGTGATTATTTGGGATAAGTTTAACCTTTACCAAAATAACAAAATGTAAACCAGGCTTGAATGAAAAAAAAATGAATATTACCATATAAAGGTTCAGAAAATTTGTAACACTCGAAGTGAACGAGAAAACGCACTTTTCTCTTGCTCATTCCCACATAATCATGTTTTTTTGATGTCATATAAGATTAATGAGTTTGAAATCATTGTAGAAAATGAAGAAATTGCTCGTGACAAGCATTTCCCACTATTTTTTTCAAAACAGAAAGAGGTTTTCAGATGCAAAACATTCATTAACCTGAACTTGTCGTCTGCAATATTTTTTAAATCTTTTGCTGCCTGGTGATGGGTTAATTCTACACTTTAAAAAGTATGGACACCAAGACGAGGGATTGTTTGGGAAAGGGTTAAATTAATGATAGATTTTGATCGGACAAGGTTAAACTAGTAAAAGATTTCAATCAGCATCGCGTGCCTGAAGGTGTTTTATTCATAGACTAGCAATTAAGAACATAACCAAATTAAGCCATGCCCAAAATTATTGAAGTTTTATAACACCCCCTTCCAGCCAGGAATATATTATAATTAGAGATGGGCCTTTATTGTAACCCTTTGTTAATCAAGGCCTGGTTTTTGGTGTCTCTTGCAGAAAAGTATTGGAAAATGTTAATGCAATAGAAGAAAATCCTGATAATTAGGATTTTTTTCTTTTGTCCCAATATTTTCTGTGACATACGAATCCAATCTTCATCAACATCCATTATCGTTGACATCTCGATGGCTCAGCGTGAAACAGTTGTAACTGCCTATAAACATACAGGCAGTTACAACCGTTTCGCACTGAGCCATCGATCTGTTTTCAAAAGTTGATCTGTATATTTCTTTGCTCTTAGGAAAAATGTAGAAGGAACCTTTGTGGCACAAGGTGGAGTCAAAATGTAATTATGTGGAAAAACAGTAGAAAAGATGCAATAAGTGCATCATGCAAACAATTTCATATATTATCAAGAAGAAACAAACCAGATGTAATGTCTATATCGCCGCTTTTCAATGAAAACCTCGTAACTGCAACTTAAAACAAGCTGCAATTACGAGGTTTTCATTGAAAAGCGACGATATGTAAGATAAATATCTTCCTGGTCACTTACATAGATAATGACAATCATCTACATTTATCTGATAACAAAAGTTTTAACAGGCCCAATTTCAATGGAGATGTGTATGGTTAAATAATTTCATTCAATGTTGGAAATACGATATTAGTATAGACAACAATGTTACAAAATGCTTTATATCAATCAACATTTTCTCCTTTTGCCTCATATTTGGAAGCACCAAAGATGTCAAAGAAAAAGATAATTGTTTGAGAAAGGGTTGATTTTATTGCCCAACAAGTTTGTTTCTAAGAGTCCGGTAATATATGTAGATCTATCAGATTTACTGTTATTTGAACAAAGAAAGCTGTTTTCTTCATAAAAAGGGGTAATTTATCAGATGATACCTAATCTAGGAAACACTTTGATAGCCTATCCAACCTTAGATACACAGATATACACCCAATCTAAGAAAAATGCTACTGATGTTTAATGATCGCAATTATTATGAATCCGTGCGATTAATAACTCTTATTAAACCATAATCATTTTTCACAGAGCTAGACAATAAAAGATATTTTTTAACATGGGGCTGTGTTTGTGAACTGTTGTTTTCTTTGCATAAAAGGAGGTAATTTGTATCAAAAACACAATCTAAGAAATAGTCTCTTGATGTTTTATGATAGGAATTATGATTAATCAGTGTGATTCACCCTTTCCCAAACAAGCTCAGTGTTTCATATTTTTAATCGAAGCATTTGAAAAGCATCGAAAGAAAAGGAGTAGATTCTGAAAAACAGCATTTTTTCTTTCTGTTCTTGGTGCTTTTCATACTTCCATATCAAATTTTCGTGCAATAAATAGAATCAATATTTTGTGGTCTGTAACTCATTTCTATAAGGAAAAGCGTGTGAATTTTATGATAAGGAAAGAGTTTAACCCTTTCCCAAACAAGACCTGATTTTGACGTCCCTAATAGAATTTGCTTGGGAAATCTTTGAGGCAGAAGCAGAAAATGCTGGTAACCAGCATTTTCTCCGTTTGCCTCAATGTTTTCTGTACTACATTATGCACTATTTATATCTTCATGAACAAGAATATTGTCACATGCAACAGCTTTGAAATTGGAACAGAGCAAATTCTGTTGTTTGGGAGAGGGTTAACCCATTACTACACGGCAAAATTTTAGGCTGATCCAAATTCAAATGTGTTGCAGATGACAATTTCAAGTAGGTAGTTGTTTGAAAATCTTTATTCTATGGGTTAGAAAACATTGCGGGAAATGAAGAAATTGCTTGTCACAAGCAATTTCTTCATTTTCCATCATGTTTTCTCAAGCATTTTTCTTGAGGGGAGTCAAAAAGCATCACTGTGTGGGAAAGGGTTAACCCTTTCATTAGGCCATAATCTTGTTTCATAGATCCTAGCAATAAAACAGTTATTTGAACGCTGGGGTCACTCAGGTTGGAATGTGCGTACACAGCTGGGAGGTAACATGTGCACGATTTCTATATAATTATAAGAGAGGGTATGCTTATAGGTCCCGATAAATGACCTGGCAGAGCATCCCTAGCTTATAGCTAGAGATGCTGTCAGGTCATTTATCAAAACATATAACGGTTTTTTCAAAATACAATTCTGCATTTGGTCAAACCCTTAGTTGTGTGTACGTAAAACTTACAATTGACCCCTTTCTATTATCGTTTGAGTCCGTACCAATGAGCCGCTTCCGGTGGCAAACAAAAGGTTTATGGGAAATTAATATATTTCATACACACAGACATGGTTCCAATTTGTTACTAAAAATAGCGACACATCAGCTGGTTTCTTTTTGCCAGATCGAGGCTTTGACCCAATTTCGAGCAAAACATCCCATGTGCAATGGCAACGAACTGTGATTGGCCATAATTGTCATCAAAGGACGACTTCCGGTGGCGGTTGTGTGTGTGTGTGGGGGGGGGGGGGGGTCTAAGTGGAAATAAGCTAATTGTTTCATTATGACGATTCAAAAGAGTACTCACAATAAATAATTTGGATTTGAAATGATAAATTAGAATGATTTTACCTCCTCTTTTCACTTGCTTTGTATGCAACATTTTTAATATCATTTTTCCAAAAATAAATGATACAATTGCATTACGTTAGCCCAACCCTAATGGGATTCACGCGACGTCACATGACAATTTCATTAAGATTTTACTTTGTTATTTTTTTTAAAAAAAACTTTTTTATCGTTATTTTTAAAATAACTTTTTATCGTTATTTTTAAAATAACTTTTTTATCTATTGATTTTTAAGATTTTCACATCTAGAATATTCTTGACATATTTCCACATTTTCTGCGTCAAACTATAATTCAATCTGTCAGAAAAGGTACATAATTAATAAAAAAAAATCTGCAATTGTTGTGCCAGATGATTCCCCGCCGTAATGTAGTCTAGTTATAGGACATATCGTCGCTTTTCAACGGAAATATCGTAACTGCAGCTTGTTTTAAGTTGCCTTTACGATTTTTTTGTTGAAGAGCAACGATATTCTAAATTCACTGACGATTGTCTTACGGGGCACATCTTTTTTTTACCCTAATCAGCCTACTCTGGGAAATGTTTTCCAGACCTCGTAGATGGTCCATTTTTGCATGATAGTTCAGGGTTAGATAGTTTCTAAACAGGCAGATTTGGAATGCAGTCGGTCTTTCAGCAACAAAGTTTTCATTTCTAATTAACCCTGTCCCGATCAGCAATAATTCACACTGTTCGAATTTGAAATTGCTGAAGACAACAAAATGAATGAAAAAGAAAGGACTGATGAATGAAATTGCACGAAAAATATTGAGGCAAAAGAAAAATTGAGGATGATAAACATTATTTATTCTTTGTTCTGCCTCAAAATTTTCCCATTCTGCCCTACTCAGGACATCAAACCCAGGGGCCTGTTTCATCAAAACATTTGAGTCGTATTTTTGACTTACCAATGTCTTAAAAATCGCTGAAAACAACAATAGCATAACCCAGGTTTTGATATAATGGCGATACGCGTTTCTTACACTAATTTTCTCGTAAGTCGTCGGTAAGTCAAAAATACGTCTTAAATGTTTTGATGAAACAGGCCCCAGGTCTTGTTTGGGAAAGGATTACGTTTGATAAACAAATGAGTTCTGATTCCTAACATTGAAGCCAATAATTTGTGCATTCCTGCCTGCTTCAGAGAAAATGTACTTTCTGTACAAATTCTGTAGTTGTGACACGTCACGCTAAAAGGTACCCCATGTAAATTGTGAAAAAGTATGGTCCCCAGTCAGTCTGTGCAGTACGCGCACGCGAAGTAGGATCGATGCTTCTCACAATGATATGCCTATTATAATTTTCTGAATCTATAATGTTTTCCCTCTCTTGCTTTAATTATTTTCATTTTCCAAATCGTTGCTTTTCTGCGAAAACCTCGTATCTGCAGCTTAAAACAAGCTGCAGATACGAGGTTTTCGAAGAAAAGCAGCGAAATATGGTCTCTTGTTGATCTCTGCTGAGACAGATCTGTTTCTATAAATTTAGTTTAACAGACTGCCCACAATGTCCCTTTTAGCGTGACGGGTTTTTGTATTTCTAACAATTCTACAAATTTCACCTCTGTCTATAAAACAATGAGAAGTGGAAAAAAATTCAAGTCGTATATTAGTATGGAAATTATCACAGGCGTTTCTGAGCAAAAGTTTAATTGCACTTGGAAATGGTTTAATCATTTCCCAAACAAAACGTAGTGGTGACAATTCTAATTGAAGGATTGGGAAACATTAAGGAAAATGAAGAAAATGATGATAACCAGCGTTTGCTCCTTTTTGTTTCAATATTTTCTGGGAAATAACAACAAGTTCCATAAATCCGATCGTCTGCTGCAGCATTAAGATTGGACGAGCCTAAAATTCCGCTGTTTGGGAAAGTATAATTATTTAATGTCACTGGCTAATCCATTAATGCCAATCATTCTATTGACATTTATGTTTAAAACTATGTTATGTTAAGATGTTTCTTTTGTCTTGAATCAATTCCTGAACGACAAAACTATGGAGCCGTCGAAAAACAACCAGTCCTACAGATGGCAAAATTAAAGTTGATTCACCAAACATAGGAGACGATTCCTGAAGCATAGGAGACCTTGATGGAAAAAGAGAATTGGGTAGATTGGAGTTTAATGTCTCTTTTAACTGCCCTGGTTATATCACGGCAACTGGAAACCCAAACAATGGGTTCCTGTCGATTCTCATACAAAGCACTACCATGACATCCTTACCGAGCCTTCAGCTGCTCGCCTGTCTAGGTTAATGATTATCAAAACATTGGTGGAAGACAACTTTGTCTGAAAGGGTATTTGCCTCGACCAGAGATCGAACCTGGGACCTCATGAATGAGAGTCTGATGCGCTTCAAACTTGCAAAAGGAGAAAATGCTGATGATCCTGTTTCATCAATGTAAAATGCTTGTTTACAGCAGCTTTCGGCATCAGTGTAATCTTCGACAGTTTGGAGAAGAATTTAAAAAAACATTGCCATACAGTAACTGTTACGCCTTTTGACGTCCGTAAAAAAGCTTTGAAAAATATTGTGGAGAATGAAGAAATTGCTTGTGACAAGCAATTTCTTCATTTGCCACGATGTATTCTACCAAGAAAGACCAAAAGAAAAGCAAAATTCTGTGCGCTTGAAATTGTCGTCTGCAACTTCTTTGAATTTGGTTGAGTCTAATTTTCTGTTGTCTGGTATTTAATTTGTCATCTGCACCAGTGAAAGTATGTGGCACAAATTAAAATTCTATCAATTAGGCGTGAGATTTAAATACCTTTACCCTTTTGAAGTACATGGTAAGACATAGGGTTTGGAAAAAGATTGGAGCAAAAGAAGAAATTGCTGATAACCAGCATTTTCTACCTTTTGCCTCGATATTTTCTGCGTCATTTGTTTATAAATCCTATATTTGTAAACGCACATTTTTGTTGGCAACTTCCCGCATTGAAGCTGCCATTTTTACTGATTGGGAAAACGTTTAACTCTTTCCCAAATAAGAACTGGTTTTGACGTCCCTAATTGAATATGCTTGGGAAAACATTGAGGCAAAAGAAGAAACTGCTGATAATCAGCAGTTTCTTCTTTTGCCTCGATATTTTCTTTGCTATACTTTATACAAATCCAATGCTTTTCAATCTTTATTTCGTCGTCTGCAGCAGCTTTCAAATTGGAGCACCCTAAAATTTTGTCGTTTGGGAAACGTTTAAGAGTTCAAACCATGCAGCTGACAGAAAACAAGGTCACAGATGCAACATCGAGATTTTTGTGCTAAACTATTGTAAATGAATATAGATTTATATGCAATTTCAATTGGTTTAAATAAAACCATTAACCCTTTCCCATACATGACCTCGTTTTGAAATCCCTAATAGAAACAATTTGGGAAAATATTGAGACAAAAGAAGAAAAAGCTGACAATCAGCATTTTCTTGTTTGTCTTAATATTTTCTGTACAAGTTTTTAAACAAATCCTGTATCTATTAGCATCAACTATGTCATCTGCAGAACTTTTCATCTAATGACCATCCAGGTATTTGTCATTTGGGAAAGGGTAAAAATGTACTGAACCTATCAATCAACATCATCAGTTAAAATGTCAGTCATGTGTTTTTATTCTTAAGTTAATGTTAGTGCACTAAATCTTCTGAAATTTACTGTTGCAAATGTTTTGCTTCAAAGGAATGGTTTAGACTGGCCCCGGATAGCCAGATTCTACAAATCTAGGTTCGGTTTGGTATATTGGGGTTTTATGCCGTTTTCAACTGCTATAGTCATATTGCAGCGGCTAGGGCACCTAACCATGGATTCCTGTTGTTTTTCATACCAGTACTACCATAACACCCTAACCGAGCCTCCAAAATTTCCCTTGTTTTACACTGTCAATTTAGGGAAAATCCAATTTAGGCCCCCCAATATTCAGACACAGGGGTTTGTGCCCACCCAATGTGAAATTACTTCCTATGGGCCTGCCATAATGTCGTAATATGGCCAAGAATTTGATGAATTTTGCCACATAATACTCTTACATGACCGGACAGATAGATTAATTGATTGATTAAATTGGCAGCTAAGGTCATTCAGACACGGTACCTCAAGGGCTGGTCACATATACCATTTCATGTCCACATCACGGTCGAAGCACGTCTAAAACAGGGCACCTTTGCAGTATAACTTTATACGTGATATGGACGCAAAATCGTATGTGACCGGACCTTCAATTTAAAAAGTCTCATCCAAAAGACTGGAATGGCGCTCGTGAGCTGAAACCAACGACCCTCAGCACATTACCAATGTACCAAATTAATTCCGATCGATATGATGAATAAATGGCAATTTTATCCATTACCACACCGTGGCACCTTTTGACACAAACAAATAAAGACTTCGGAAATCATTGTGGGGAATTAAGAAATTGCTTGTGACAAGCAATTTCTTCATTTGCCACAATGCTTTCTTCAAAGAAAATCCATAAAAATAAGTTTGAATTAGGAACACAGTCTACCATATTGGTAATGAGTCAACCCTTTCTCAAACAATATCATTTCTCTGCTTTTCAACCAGAACCTCGTAACTGCAGCTTAAAACAAGCTGCAGTTACGAGATTTTCGCCGAAAAGCGACGATTTGGCACTGTCGAAATTCGGAGCTGTTGCAGGAAACTAAACTAATATAGTTCTCATTAGATCATTCCCTTAAATAAGGTGGGAAATATGAAGGTTAATCACCAATTTCTCCCTTTTCTTCAATATTTTCTAAAGTTTTAACACTAATCTTAGGTACATCAAAATAAATGTGTCACAGTTTAGGAAATAGCAATTTACGAAAAGGTTAGCTAAATAAATCTATAGGTTCTCATCAATCAACAAGGCCTGTTTTCTGTCAAACGGTTTTTACATTGAAAAAAAAGTTTAACCCTTTCCCAAAACAAGGCCTAGCCTCGGTATTTCGAAAAGAAACTTAAGTACGTTCTCAGACTCAAATCTGAGCACCGTACTCTAATCACATGAAATCAACGCGAACTTCAATCGAATACCTTTCAACGTTGAAAAGTATTCCATTGAATTTGAGCATGTACTCATGAGTATGTACTGTAGATTTTTCGAGAAATCAGGGCCTGGTTTCGACATCCCTAATGGAAAGGTCTTGAGAAAACAATGAGACAAAAGAAAATGCTGATAACCATGGCAGTATTTTAATTTTTTGTCTCGGTATTTTTGGTAGGCCTACTTTTTGACATAAATTCTGTCTTTATCAACATCCATTTTGTCATCTACAAGGCTTTTAAATATGCATGACCACCCTCAAATTTTGCCGTTTGGGAAATTATTAAACTGAAATATTTCCATTTCTCAAATCTGTAACCCCTTCCTAAACCTAAACCTAAACCCTGGTCTTGACGTTTCTTCTAGATTGATTGATAAAATGGGGGGTGGGGTTAAAACCTTTCCCAAACAGCAAAATTACGTGGTGACACTACTTTAAAGAAGACAACGTGTATATTAACGAAGATAATATCAAAGCGAGATATAACATGGAAATATTGAGGCAAAAGGAGAAAATGCTGATTATCAGCATTTTCTTCTTTTGCCTAAATGTTTCCCAATCCTTTTCTACTGGGGACGTGAATACGTCTTATTTGGGAAACGGTTAATACCTCTTTCAACTACCATTACTATGGTTATATCACGGAGGCTGGAGCACCTAACATTCAGCCTTATTGAATTAACCCTTTCCCAAACTATAGACTGATTATTAACGTAGGCCTACATGTGGGTAAAATATTCCCTTTCTCTAAGTGTTTTCTTTACTATATTATATACAGCTATGAATATGAAACAGTCAAAATTTCCGCCATTTGGGAAAAGGGCTAATAGACACAAGTTTAGAGTCCAATTTCTTTTTTATTCATTTATTCTATATCAACAAGTCAAATTTTTGAATGCTCTGGAAAATAATGAAGAAAATAACAAAATGCTAGAAAAATGCACACATTTTTTTCTTCTTTTACTTTACTATTATTTCGATCTTTTAATTTATATAAAAAAGGATTTCTGTAACACCATTTGCAACATATTTCAAAAAGAAAACAAGTCGATTTTTTATATCGCTGCTTTTCTGCAAAAACTCGTATCTGCAGCTTAAAGCTACTATTTCCCAGATTTGGACCCAAAAATTGTCAAATACAAACGAAATGTACACTTTTTAAGCTTTATATGACCTGATTAAATGATTACGAGAAACTATTGAAGCAACGACTCATTTTTTCGCAATTTGATACCAAATTCATGAAGCGATGTCGAAAGTAGGTCAAAACAGTAGGACATGCGACTTTCTTAAATGACGTCACAACATACACGATGACGTCATATTGAAATTTAAGTATGAATCTCGTTTGAATCATGGTCCGCGCTGTATGCACATGCGCAACAATTTAAAAATAATTCTAACCCCATCAGTGATGGGGTTGAATTTAGGCTTGGATTCTCCCTAAATTCAGCTATCTGTCTTGTAATTTCGGCTCATTCTCTGTCTGAATCGCATATTATTAACCATCCCGAGGTGGTCAACACAAAAGTTATGCATATTTTTTCAAAAAAAATCATTTTTTGCAATTAGACCATCTGTTACCGTCGCCCTTTAAAACAAGCTGCAGATACGAGGTTTTCGTAGAAAAGCGACGATATTCAGGATAGGGCTAAAGAAAAAGATGAAACACATACCTCACACGTCAAAAAAGATAAACTCCCGAAAATTCTTGCACAGATCAAGATCAATAAGTGATCTTTTTTTCTCTCCACAGATGAATGTTATTAGATTTTGTAACACTAATAAATTACTAAAGATCATAGACAAATAGTATATCCGTACAAACTATCTTTACTTTGTTAAAGGGGAACTGTTGTGACTTTTTTTAATACTTGATTTCTCATTCCAATGATCCTAAGATGTATTGTAACACTAATAAATTACTAAAGATCATAGACAAATAGTATATGAATACAAACTATCTTTACTTTGTTAAAGGGGAACTGTTGTGACTTTTTTAATACTTGATTTCTCATTCCAATGATCCTAAGATGTATTGTAACACTAATAAATTACTAAAGATCATAGACAAATAGTATATCCGTACAAACTATCTTTACTTTGTTAAAGGGGAACTGTTGTGACTGTTCTTATACTTGATTTCTCATTCAAATGATCCTTAGATGAATCTTATGAAGATATATTGTTACACAAATGAATTAGTAGATATCATAGACAAATAGTGTACAACCATCTTTACTTTATTAAAGGGGGACTAAATTGTCTTTTTATAGACCTACTTGATTTAATTTCTTTCCATTCTATGAACTGTCATGACTTGTCTCCTTTTAAGAGAACATGTTCCTGTCTTCAAAAAATTATCGTAATACGTAATTTTCATGGTAAAAAATGCAAACAAAAATGATTGGCACAAAGACAGACACACGGAAATATCCAACCTAGCTTGGCACATGAAAAATTCATACAAACTTATTTCATTATCACGATATTATTCCTCAGGGATACAATAAAATCACTGTAATAAAACACTCAATTCAATGTTTCGGCAAAATTTGCCTTTTTCAAGAGATTTCAAACTCTTGAAAAAGGTAAATTTTGCCGAAATATTGAATTGAGTGTTTTATTATAGCAAAATTATTTCGGTAATTAATAATATTTTTTGACAAATTTGAGGGGAGATGGGGTGGTGGTGATTGCTTCAGCACTCCCTCTGTATCTGGGCATGGATCCAGTCTAACTGAGTGTCTACAGGTTCTATTCCAAAGGAAAGATTTCATTCTGCATTATTATTAAGAAAGGGGTTGCTATTCTGACATTTTGAATAATTTGCAACATTACAAAATCGGAAGAAGTTATTACAAAAGATTAAAGGAACAATTAAAGTATTTACTTTGTCTTTCTCCAACTTCTTTGAAAACATTGTATACAAGTATATTCCATGCGGTCCCGGGTTCGATTCCCGGCCGCGGCAATTCTTTTCAGACAAAAACGTCACTCACCAATGGTTTGATAATCGTGAACCTACGTGGGCGAGCAGCTGGAGGCTCGGTTATCGGTTAAGGTGTTGTGGTAGTGCTGGTATTAGAAACGACAGGAATCCATGGTAAGGTGCTCCAGCAGCGGGATATGGACATGGCAGTTGAAAACGGCGTAAAACAAAAATAAATCAAATTAAATATTCCGTGTTCACTATTTATTTTTCTTATTTGTCTTATACTTCCCCTTTAACAAGTTTTGGGTTAATCAAATATTTACATAGTCCCTCTTCTTTAATAATCTTGCTTTATTATATACTTATATGTATATCGCCGCTTTTCAACTAAAACCTCGTAACTGCAGCTATTCTAAGCTACAATTACGAGGTTTTCCTTGAAAAGCAGCGACGTATAGACTACTGGGAAAGAAAAATAAGAGTATTTTAGCAAACAACAAAATTTTGTCGTTAACCTATTACCAAACGAGAGAAAATTGAGGGTGATCCAAATTCAAAGATGATGCAGATAAAACTGTCAAATGAATACACTTTAACATAATGTCACTTTTCTACGAAAACCTCGTATCTGTAGCTTGTTTTAAGCTGCAGATACGAGGTTTTTGCAGAAAAAACGCGATATTTTGGTCGTTTTGGGTAGAAAACATTGTGAGGAATGAAATGGTTCGAAAGACTTTATCTCGTGTTTTTTCAAAAACGGCGTTGTATGGGAAAGACGACACACTTTTCTGTTCAATATATCCTTGTATAGTAACACACTAAGCAATTGTATCAAAAGGATCAATTTCCGGAAAGATTGGTCTATTTTCAAGAGGGGGGTCAACTTTTATCTCTAACGCTCTAGTTCTTGTGACTTTTGAAAATATCCGAAGACATGCGATCTAAAAAGACACACGATCTAGAAAGACTCACGATCTAGAAAGACACATGATCTAGAAAGACACACCATCTAGAAAAACATACGATCTAGAAAGACAGACGATCTAGAAAGGAAAGACACACGATCTAGAGAGACACACGATCTAGAAAGACACACGACGGTGCAAGAGATGCTTCTTGCGATCTCCCAGCATTGTAAAAGATGCAGAATGGTCTTGCAATAGTTTTGCACAAATCTCTCATTTAACCCTTGAACAGATGCCAAACTTTAGGGTTGTCCAAATTGAAAGCCGCTGCAAATAATCAGATCGATTGTTAACAAAGGTAGGAATATGAGAAAAATATAGATAAGAGAACATTGAGACAAAAAAAGAAAATGCTGATCATCAGTATTTTCTTCTTTTGCCTCAATGTTTTCTCAAGGTATTTCGTACGCGACGTCAAACCCATGTCATGTTCGGGAAAAGGTTAATATCTCATCAATAGTCATAAGAACAAGTATCTTGAATGATTTTGCATTTATAATAAGCAATTAACATGCTTAATGCTTAACCCTTTCCCAAACGACAAAACTTTTGACTGTCCTAATTTAAAAGCTTGTTAGGCTGTCAAAATTAGTGAAAATAACTATGGAAATGTGTGTACATGACAGCATAGAAAATATTTAGGGAAGAGGAGAAAATGCTGATCATCAGCATTTTCTCCTCTTCCCTCAGAATTTTGTCCAACTCTCCCTCATGGTTGTGTAAACACGGTCGTGTTTGGTTGGGAAAAGGGTTAAGGGTCCTTGAGGCTAGAAAATGATTTGTAAGACAAGATAAAATGCATTTTCTACAATGTTAAAAAACTTTAATCTATTCTATCCATTTCCCAGACAGCAAAAAGATTATCGTTTACATAACCCATTCCCACACAATCACGCCTTTTTACGGCCCCAAAGATAATATTAGCGTTGGAAAACACTTTGTAGCAAATTAAAAAAAATCTGCTTGTGACAAGCAATTTCTTCACTTCCTACCGGGTGTCCCAAAATATGTGTCCCCATTCTAAACGTTTATAAAATTGGCAAATGTTGTCACTGAGTTAAAATCAGTTACATAGGTATGAAGGGGACATGATGAAGTTTTGTTTGATATATAGAACATCTATATTTACTTTGAAATTACATTCCACACAACACTTTAAAAAATATGTCATTTTTAACTGTTTTGCCAAGTGACGTCAACGACGTCATCTTTTTTCATTTGACAAAATTCCTTTTTCCATGCTGAGATAATCAAATAGATTCTTTTAATTTTGTCTTCCATGGCAATTCTGGCTTAAATAGATGCAGTGAAAGTCTTAACATCAATAAATTTTGAAGGGGTGAAAATAATCACAAGAACTGGAGTTCGAAAGGAGGAAAGATGTTGTTTCACTGAAAATGTGGATGATTGTGCAAATGGGGCTTTAAAAAGGGTCTCTTTTTGCAGAGACAAACATTTGCGCAGGGCAATTACATTTTGTGAAAAAGTATTGACAGTATCATTCCTATTTGCACACAAGAGACCCGTTCAAGGAGTGTCGCAAAAGGGTGTGATTTAAAGTTTTTTCCTTTAAAAATCCAAACATTTCATAACATCAATGATGCAATGGAAGACATTTCCAGTAAATTATGAATAAGAAAGAACTAGAGGAAGGGCTACTGTTACCGTTTCTTTTCATTTCAAACTCAAAATTTTGTCATTAATCTTAAAAGAAGTTATACCTTCACTATGTCTGATACAGTCATAGAATACGAAGAAACACAAATTAATTCATCAGTACAGAATGGGAGAAAGAGACATTGCATTTATCAAAAAGATGACGTCGATGACGTCATTTCACAAATAACTTAAACAATGGTAAATTTCTTAAAGCGTGTCGTTGAATATATTGGGAAAATAACTATGGGTGTTTTATATATCAAACAAAACTTTATCATGTCCCCTTCTTACCCATGTCACCAATTTTACTCGGTGACAACAGTTGTTAATTTAATTGATGTTAAAATGTGTCTCCCTTTAAAGCACCACCGTCCAAATTTTCAGTGAAACAACATCTTTCCTCATTTCGAACTCCAGTTTTTGTGATTATTTTCACCTCTTCAAAATTTAATGATGTAAAGATTTTCACTGCATCTATTTAAGCCACAATGGCCACGGAAGACAAAATTTAAAGGATCAGTTTGATTATCTTAGCATGGAAAAAGAAATTTTGTCAAATGAAAAAGATGACGTCGTTGACGTCACTCGGCAAAACAATTAAAAAATGACATTTTTTTAAAATGTTATGTGGAACGAAATTTCAAGGTAAATATAGATGTTCTATATATCAAACAAAATTTTATCATGTCCCCTTCATACCTATGTATTTGATTTTACTAAGTGACAACATTTGTCAATTTTATGGATGTTTAGAAAGGGGACACATATTTTGGGACACCCTGTACAATAATTTCTTCTCTGAAAGATAAAAAAGTTAAAAAAAAAATCATTCAAAATCGTCGGTTGTAACATCATAATTTGGACCAATCTATCCTTTGTCGTTTGGGGTTAGGTTAAAATCTACCGCAGACTCAACTAGAGTAGAGCTATCATCAAGCCCCCCCCCCCCCCCCCCTACACACCTTTCCTCCTTCTTCCCATCAAAACATTGTCAATACAAAAGTCGTCGTTGTAAATGCAAAACCTCGTATCTCGATTTTGGAAGACTTTAAGGGGGGGAGTAATAAAGTGTTATAACTTTTCCAAACTGAAAGGTATTAGATCTACTTGAAATTTTGACATTTTGTTCACAAATAATGTGTCATTTGCTGATCAGTTCGAAAATATCTCAAAACCAGCAATAATTGTCTTAAATCGGCTCGCAAGGTTTCACTTTGAAAATCGCGAAAATCGACATACGTGGTTTTGCTTTTACACTGACGAAGTGCTATCATAGCAAAGAACTATTCACCCTTTCTGAAAATGAGCCAGGGTCTAGAAAGAGATTCTTTAAGACTTTTAAACCCAACATGATTCCTGATCAGACTGCGTTTACACGCAGTCTGACCAGAGACCATGTTGTTCTCCACTAGCTTCGTCGTGACGTGTAGCAACCACAAAAGAACAGCATGTGTGTATCTGCCAGTGTCCACCTAGGCACTGACTGATTTTGTAAAATCGCTGCTTTTCTGCCAAAACCACGTATCTACAGCTTAAAACAAGCTGCAGATGCGAGATTTTCGTAGAAAACCGACGATATAATGTTATAGCTACCTTAATTTCCTTAAAGTGACATCACATTTCCATTTATTTATTTTATTTTATTTTTTGAGCATGTCTTGATGCCAATATGGATTATTCTATTGCGTTTAAGGTTTACGAACTGAGAATGAAAACACCACTTTCTAGCCATACGAAATGCATCAAATTACACGCACTTGTAAGTACACTTCACATAAGTTGATTCACCGTGCCGGATTTCAAGTTTATGCTTAAAGAAGAAAATAATTTACAAATATCATTTTACTCTATAATCATATGCAAGGGAGGTAATTTTGAACATTTTTGTCAAATACTTCCATATGTATGCATTAATTCAAAATTCTAAACCGTACAAATGCTTATGCTTTTATTTGGAATGGAAATGTAACACAGTTTAGGAATTACTGGCACTTTTCAAATTTGGCCTCTGGCTCTGCATTCCATTCTCAGTTTGTAAACCTTAAATGCTATCAGGAGTTTTTTTAATGTTGTGAAAATGAAAAATACCAACTACATCTGACCTGTGGTAAACCACAATTAGTTTAATTCTAACCAAAAAATATATACTCCTCGTAAACGGTGCAATACTTCTAGGCTTGAAAATGTTCAGCATTCTCATCAGATTTTTTTTCTTTCGTATAAAAAAGGAACAATTTATACAAAAACATAGTAATGTCTCTTTAATTAAATGCTATACGCAGCTTTTACCAGTTCCTAGCTCATTTTAATTCAACCCTTTCCCAAACTACAAACTTTTAGGGTTGTCCAATTTTAAAGCTGCTTTAACCGACAAAATACGTGTTGATAAGGATATTGTTTGTGTAAAATATTGCTCAGAAAATATGGAGACAAAAAAAGAAACTGTTGGTTATCAGCAGTTTCTTCTTTTGTCTCAATATTTTCCCAATCCTTTTCTATTAGGGACGTCAAAACCAGGTCTTGTTTGGGAAAGGGTTAATGTTTTTAATCTTACCAGTGCAGACGGTAAACAGAAAAGCAGAATTTCAACCCAGGCAAAAACTGCGTAAATTTCTCGTTTCTCGTATTTCGAAAATTAAAATCCAATAAATTTTCCCAAAAAATCACTTCTCACATGCGAACACAAACTAACTCATTCATCTCCATTAATACCGTATTTGTACAACTTCTCGCTCGCCGGCATAAAAATGTAATTAATTCGAACAATGTCTTGATTTTTATACCAGTTCAATTTTTAATGGATTTTTAACCTTGACTTTACACCTCTTGACAAAAAATGCATCTTGAGAGATTTAACAAAAAGTATATTTTATTGTATTCAAAAGTCAGAAATTAATTCTGTTTAATTCAGCTCTTTCATGTAAACAGCAAAACTACAGAGAGTTCAAATACGTATAAAAGCTGTTCAATTTGCTCAGTTTTTGAGCAGATCCTTCGATTCAATTCGAGTGTTAAACCTGTCTAGTGTCAATATATTGCATTCATTGGTGGGTTTTTAAAACTGACAACTATTAAAAGTGGCTATTGTCTTTCTAGGTAGAACACATTGTTTACAAGAGGACCATGATGGTCCTATATCGCTCACCTGAACCAAAATGATATGAGCAACAGCAAGTTCGATTCAATTGATATTTATGACTTTAAGACTGAATATGAACTAATGGTCAATAACGTTGTGAAAATCAAACTCATCCAAGCTCTTATGCTGCCCAACATTGTTTTTTTTTTTTTTTTTTTTTTTTTTTTTTTTTTTTTTTTTTTTTTTTAAATAATTGTAGATTCTAGAGTGTAAACAAGGTCGAAAACAGCCAAAAATAGCAATTTTATCAAATTCAAGGGCACGTAACTCTTGTCTTTCTGGTCAGATCAGACTGAAAATCAACCTCATATGAGATCTAATATTCTCAAACATTGTGTCCAGGATTTGTCTTGATTTATTCATAATTGTATTTTTCTACAGAGTAAACAAGGTTGACAACAGCCCAAAATGGCAATTCTATCAAATCAAGGGCACGTAACTCTCGTCTTTCTAGTCAGATCAGACTGAAAATCAAACTCATCCCAGATCTTATGGTCTCCAACATTGTGTCCATGTTTTGTCTTGATTGATTAAAAATTGTAGATTCTAGAGAGTAAACAAGGTCGAAAAGAGCCGAAACGGCAATTTTGTCAAATTAAAGGGCACATAACTCTCGACTTTCTAATCAGATGAGACTTAAAATCAAACTCATTCGAGATCTTATGCTCCCCAACATTTTGTCCAAGTTTTGTCTTGATTAATTAATAATTGTAGATTCTAGAGTGTAAACAATGTCAAAAACAGACAAAAATGGTAATTTTGCCCAATTCAAAGGCGCATAACTCTCATCTTTCTGGTCAGACCTGACTGAAAATCGAACTCATATGAGATCTTATTCTCCCCAACATTGTGTCCAAGTTTTGTCTTGATTGATTAAATAATTGTAGATTCTAGAGTGTAAACAAGGTCGAAAACAGCTGAAAACGGCAATTTTGTCAAATGCAAGGGCACATAACTCTCGACTGTCTGATCAGATCAGACTGAAAATCAAATTCATTAAAGATCTTATGCTCCCCAACATTTTGTCCAAGTTTTGTCTTGATTTATAGATAATTGTAGATTCTAGAGTGTAAACCAGAGGGAGAGCTACATCAAACCAGATAAGTTCTACTTATTTACACTCTAGCATCTACAATTATTGATCAATCGAAACAAAACTTAGACATAATATTAAAGACCATAAGATCTCGGATGAGCTCGATTTTCAGTCTGATCCGATCAGAAAGTCTAGAGTTACGTGCCCTTGAACTTGACAAAATTGCCATTTTCAGCTGCTTTACACTCTATGTTAATCTAAGGGAAGTAACTCTTGACACTACTAAAGAAAATCATATAAAATCATAATCGAACTTGTCCGAGAACTTATGATCCTACTTGTTTTGGCCAAGTTTGATCAAGATTGCCTAACTTTTGTGGATGCTAGAGTGTAAACACCCCAAATGTTGACGGACGGACGGACGCCGGACAAAAAGTGACCACAATAACTCACCTCGAGCACTTCATGCTCAGGTGAGCTAAAAATGATGCAATCTTTTTCACAAGCAATTTCTTCATTTACCATAATGTTTTCTTAATCACATTTTTTGACGGGGTCAAAAAGCATCACATTGTGTAAATAGATTAACCCTTTCCCAAACAATACCTGGTTTTGAAGTTCCGGATAGAATAGACTTGAGAAAATATTGAGGCTGAAGAAAAAAATGCTGATTTTCTTCTTTTGCCTCATTGAGTCAATATTTTCTATGCTATGATATACACATTTTCTTAATTTGATATCAATAATTTTGTCGTCTGCAACTCCTTTCAAATTGGACTGGTCCAAAATTTTGTCGTTTGGGAAAGTGTTAAATGGGTTTAAAATGCATTTATAGACTGTTTATCACAAAAATAAAGTATGTGTACATACATATCGCTTGAGCCTTGCAATCATGGGTTGTGGGCTCGGCCAGTATAAATTCTGACATTTGCCAAGTCATTGTATCTCACCAATGGATGTGAATCATCTTAGCGAGAGCAGCTGTAGGTTCGGATTGGATATTATGATAGTACAGGTGAGAAAAATACTAGGAATCAACAATTAGGTTTTCCAGTGTCTGCTGCGATAAGACTATACCAGTTTAATTTGGCATTTTACCCTTGCTTCAAATCAAATTCCTGTTATGAACAAAGTTTTGGCAGGCAGTATAGACTAAGATCAGCCTGCACTGCATGCTTTCTATTCAATTATTGTACCAACAACAAACTGGTTGAGATGCATCTTAAATGGGAAATTTATTTTAAAGAAAAATTCATGTCAGAAGGACATGGGTAAAGACCATTCAAAAAGCGGAGCCTCCAGTTGCTCATCCAACATTTCGACTGCTGAACGCAATACTGTTCTAAGTCACTTTTTGGCCAAAATGAGTTTTTGTCATCAATGTTAGTGTTTATCATAGGTGCATATACTGACAAAATTTTAGAGTTGAAAACAAAAAGGTTTTAGAGATATTCAATAATTCCATAAAAGTCTATCTCAATTATTAAAATTAATTCCCTGCAATACTATTCTAAGTTGACTTGGACTAGTATTGCGGTGAAAAAATGTATAAAACTGCACCAAAGTTTGAATGCAATACTAATCTATGTATCTCATTTTGTATTCTTTAATGTTACTATTCGTAGAATAGGGCGGCTATTCTAGTCAGCGTTTGCGTCAGCGTCATACTCTGGTTAAATTTCCATGTTCAAGTTTATCAAGTCTCCGTTTCTACTAATGCTATTACTCTGAAAATTTGCATATGCCTCTGTGGCCATAAATATCGGCATCTAGGCAAAGATTCATTGTCCTAACATGTAATTTAATGGGATTTTTAACCTTTGGATATATAGAGGTTTTTAAGCCATTGTATCAAAAGACCGGGGGGGGGGGGGGGGGGGGGGTGTTCATATTGTTTTACTCCTATCAATCTGTCTGTCCATCTGTCTGTCATTCCGAAACTTAACATTGGCATTTTCTCAACAAGTATGAGACATACAAAGCCCAAATTTGGTATTTAACCTTGTTACAATGATATCTATCTGGTCTACGCAACATGATCTTTCTCAAGGTAATCCTTTAATCCTCATGCAAATCAACATGAAAACTTAACGTAGGCATTTTCTTCAAAAATATTGAACATACAGAGACCAAATTTGGTATGTAACTTTCTTTCAATGATAGCTATCTCCTTGATGCAATATACATACCTCAAGGTCATCTTTTAACCCTTATCAACCCTTAACATGCAAATTTACATGAAAACTTAAAGTGGAAACTTAACATTGACATTTTCTTTACAAATATTACACTAACAACTCAACAATAGGCATTCATAGTTCCAGCTTCAAGGTCATTGATACAGGTCAAGGTCATCCACATAGGTCAAGGTCATAATTTGAGAAAAATAGCCATTTCGGGGATGTTTCTGTTTCATGAACACATATTGTTGGTTAAGTTTTTATGTGCAACTTCCATGATATATCTGTGATAAATTTTTCTGTAACCGCTATAATAAAATGCTTTCAACCTTTGCACATGCATCTGTGCCCAAAATATCAGCCTCTAGGCAATTATTTGTTAGTCTGACATTTAATTAAATGGATCTCTTACCCTTTTTGGACTTAGAATTTTTTACTACCCAGCACTTGAAAGTCGAACTTGGCTGTCCTGAGACATATTTCTCTCTAAAAACTACATGACATGTTTAGAATGAGAAAGGTTTCTTTCCTAATTGAGTATACAGTATATGCAAGGTTTTGAGTGTATATTTGCTGGCACAAATCTAATGATGGATACTTTCTTTTGATTTTGAGCGTAATAAAGCACAGCATTTATTTTGAAATTTTGATGTCTTTAAAAAATGCAATGGAGACTTGATAAATTGTATGATCATAAGTTCAGTTATAAACCCATTTACACAATCTTTTATGGTAATGTGCCATTGTTATATTTCTTAGAAGCAAATTCATATATTTTTTGTATCATCCGTCCGTCCTTCCGAGATTCGTTTCTGCGCTATTTCTTGAAAACTATAGACCGGATTTCAATGAAACTTTGCACACAGCTCCACTACAAAGAGGACATGCGCATATCGTCGGGGTTACCCGGTTCGACCATTGAATTTAGAGTTACTGCCCCTGACTGTTGAAGCCATATATATATATACAGAGTGATATTCATTTCCGCGCTATTTCTTGAAAACTATAGACCGGATTTCAATGAAGCTTTGTGCACAGCTTCACTACAAAGAGGACATAGCCACATCGTCGGGGTTACCCGGTTCGACCATTGAATTCAGAGTTACTGCCCCTGACTGTTGAAGCCATATACATACAGAGTGATATTCGTTTTGTTGAAGCCATATACATAAAGAGTGATATTTGTTTCTGCGCTACTCCATTGACAATGGAAATCTGTTCGGCGGGGGATATCAATTCAACGAATTTGCTTGTTCTATTTGAATTATCAGTCTCAATTACAGAAAGAGTAATTTTCTAGTTAACAATTATTGTAAACGTAAAAGGGAAATAATCCAAGATTGTTAAAGCTAGAGTTATTGCCCTTGTGCATGACACATCCAATGGTAGTCAGATATGTGAAGTTATAATCAAATTGAGCCAATGTGTAACATAGAGGGAATTAATGACATAATGATTTGTTTACATTCATTTGAACAACAAACTTCATGGTAATGCATGAAATTAAACTATTAGAATGTTTTTGTAAGCTTATATATCTTAGCTTTTTTAAGTTTTTAACATTCCCCAATTTCTATTTTGCGCCATCTTTATAATCCAAACCTTTCCCTGGATTCGATGTCTGTAAAGTAAAAGAACAAGAACTGTCATAGGACAGCAAATCATGATGACTATCAAATCCTACGGACAACGTAGCTAGCCAATATGGAAGCTTGTCACAAAACTGGTCAAGTTAAAGAGGTCAAAGGTCATGGTCCCAAATGAAAGGTCTTTGCAGGAGGCATGTATGTGTGAAATATAAAGGTTCTATCTCTAATAGTCCCTAAATTATAGGCCAGGTTAAAGTTTTTTAAAAGTAAGTCAAACTCCAAGGTCAAGTTCACAAGGTCAGGAGCTATGGTCCCAAAATGAAATATCCATGTATGAAATATCATGGCTCTATCAATAAGATTGCATGAGATATAAGCCAGGTTAAAGTTTCTTTTAAAGTAGGTCAAACTCTAAGGTCAAGGTCACTAGGTCAAAGGTCATGGTCCCAAATAATTGGTCTTGGCAGGAAGTATCCATGTGTGAAGTATCAAAGCTGTATCTGTAATAAAGCCTGAGAGATAGACCAGGTTAAAGTTTTTGAAGATATGTCAGATGCGACCCTGACAAGACGCCGACACTAGGGCTGCGACATTAGCTCCCCAAACATAAGGTCCCAGCTCACTAAAAAGATTTTAAATTCCACTAAATTAAATGTGAGAGTAATTATTATTTGCCTAGAGGCTGGTATATTATGGTCACAGAAAGATGTTCAAAGTAATGGCTCTGGCTGCACAAAGTTCTACTACAGTTGCATTTAAAAACTTTACCAAACATTTTTTAAGTCCGAAAAGATTTAAAATTTTGATAAATTAGATCTAAGAGTGATAAATCTTTGCATAGAGGCTAATATTATGATCACAAAAGCATGTGCAAAGTTTCAGAGCAATTAAAATTATTATCAGAAACAGAGATACGACGCTTGTACATAAAAACTTAACCAAAGCCAATGCTGACCGGGTGACTGGAATAGCCCCCTATCCTATGAATAGACGCTAAAAATGCTTTGGAAAACAATAAAGTTAAAGAAGAAAATACTTATAACCAATATTTTCGAATTTTGCTTTCATCATTTTGATGCTTTACAGAGTATTTAAATTCTATCTTTATAAATATCCATTTTGTCATGTACAGCAGCTTTCAAATTAAACCATCCAACTATTTTGTCGTTCAGGAAAGGGTTAAACTAATCTTTGTTGTCTACAAACTTTCGCAAGAAAAGGAGAAAAAAGATAGAATAGTATTGCAGTAAATAATTTTGTCTCATGTATCCAATTTGTGCATGCAATATACTATTCTAAGTCAACTTAGACTAGTATTGCATTCAAAATGTGGGTTCAAAACTGCTAATATTTCCCCGCAATACTATGCTAAGTCAACAAAATCATATTTCTCCTTTATTGTGAATTTGATTGAAATATATAATATTTGTAATTTAATGTTGGTTATCAGATTGTATCATATCAAAAATTCTGACCATTCCATCTAGTTTTTACAAAATGAGAATGTTTTTTCCTTCTCCTGAAAAATCATGAAAAATGACTTAGACTAGTATTGCGTTCAGCAGTCGATTTATTCTAATATAACCACAAATTGCTTGTTGTATTTAGACTGTCCAGTTTTAATCGTTTTCAGAGAGGAAAAGGTCTAACATAACCATAAATTGCTTGTTGTATTTAGACTGTCCAGTTTTAAATCTTAATCGTTTTCAGAATTTTGAAACGTTTATTTGATTGGTGAGAGGAAAAGGTCATAAGAGATGACCCTTTAAAGGTATGCAACCCATCATTAATTAGTGCCAAAGAACCAGAGGCAAAATTTGAAAAGTGCCAGTAATTCCTAAACTGTGATAAATTTCCATTCAAAATACAAACATAAGCATTTTTAACGGTGTAAAATTTCGAATTAATGCATACTCAGGGAAATAATTGACAAAAAGAGCTGTCCGAAGACAGCGTGCTCGACTTTCTAAGTTGCTTAGTATAAAGGGGGCATAACTCTAAATATAGTGGAGCCAGGGTCATGGGCCCTGGTACTAAGGCAGAGGGTGTGATGGTGAATAAGTATTCCAAGTTTGGGTTGAATCCCTTTGATAGTATGGAAGTCATTGATGTTTGAAAAAACTTTAACCTTTGTTGCAACACCGACGCCCGGGTGACAGTATAAGATCTAATTTTCTTCGAAAAGTCGAGCTAAAAATGCTCAAAATTACCTCCCTTGCATATGAATATAGAGTAAACTAATATTTGTGAATTATTTTCTTCTTGAAGCATAATCTTGAAATCCGGCAAGGTGAATCAACTTATGTGAAGTGTATCTACAAGAGTGTATAATTTGATGCATTTCGTATGGCTAGAAAGTGGTGTTTTTAATGATGGGCTGTATACCTCAACGGGTGCCTGTCAGATATGTTACTTCACAGTTAACATCAGATTTTAAACAGATTGTGGGGGGACAAATGTCTGAATGGAAATTTGCCATAGTGGGTTACATGTATCAAACTTGGGACTCAATCTTTGAGAGTCTGATGCGCTCCACTGTGTCATGGTAGTAGCCAACTGACATGGATAATGGGAATCCAGTCTCCACAGCTACAGATAAGAGGGGGCAGAGATTCTAAATGTGTTATTTCAAATCGAAATCCTATATTGTGGGTACTCACAACATATGGTTTGATGAACATCTAATGAACGATTGCATTTTGAAAAGTCATAAAGACCCCTTGTCAACTCCTAAGAGTACCCACAACAATGGGTTTCATGGACAATACATAAAATATTGCATTTTGAAAAGTCATTGGGCCTCCTTTGAAACTCCAATGAGCACCCACAACATGGGGGTTTCATGAACAATAACTAAAATATCACATTTCGAAAAGGCGTTACCCTCTCTAACCTGTGGCTTTGGTGTCTGGCACAAACAAACCAAAACTGTCATTGTTTCATAAACAGTTTAATTTGCTGTCGTAATTATGTATGTATATATATTCTTTCATCAAAATAAGCAAGAGTACAAAAGAGAAAGAACGCTTAAAAAGAACATACATATTTAACAATTCCTTTAACTCCCCTCCTCTATCAACCCTCGCTCAAACAAGACTTGGGCCCGTATTATCAACGATCATACAATAAATTCATATGACAAATTCACCATTGTGATTTCTCATCCAACTTGGTTGTACCATCTTTGATAAAACAGGCCCCTGGTTTTGACATCCCTAACAGAAACTGCTGCGTAGGACAACATTGAGACAAATGAAAATGCTGATTACCATGCACCATTTTCAAAAAGGATCACCCCGAAGTTTTGCTATTTGAGAAAGGGCTAAAAGGAACATACACTTTTAAAAAGAAAATCCTGTCTATTAACCTTTTATCAGACAAGACTAGGTTTTGGACGTCCCTTTTAGAACATTCTTAAGAAAATATTGAGGCAAAAGAAGAAAATACTGTTATGAAGCATCATCTATTCTCCTTTTGCCCAATATTTTCTATGATAAATTGTTTACAAATTTTCATTGATCAACATAAACATTTATCAAACTAGCTCTTTAACACATTGCAAGAAAGCAACAACATTTAAGATTCTTTTCTTTCATCATGATCAGCATATAAAACAGTAAACTTTAAAATGCATTTTTTCACATGATAAATGAAGATCATGACTATAAATGAACAGTAAAATGAATGAAGCAAATGTACAAAATGAATGAAAAATGTGTGGAAAAATGGAGATGAGCAACAGTCTGATCAGGATCTATGATGTTCTCAAATAGCTTCTTCATTAGCTGTAGCACCTTTCAGTTAAAAGAATGGATCCTTATATAATTATTAGACTTCATTTGACTACTGGTTGATTTTCAAATTTGATTTTCTAAAATGCAAAGAGGGACCTTTTTCCACATCCTGACTCAAAAATATTATTTACATAAGCCCCTCGTCATGCGGATTCAGATTTTGATTCCCATTGCTGTCACAGACAGCATAGAATAAGATCAGACTGTGCATTTGTGAATTCTGATCTCATTCTTTTCTGCCTGCTTCTAAAAACTCTTTGCAAAATAACAAAAGTTTAGACTTAAGTCAAATTATAAGCTATTGGAATACACAAAATGGGTGTTAATGACAAAATTCCAATAATAATGTCCCTCAGAAAACTGAAAATACTTAACCCATTACTGTACAGTGACGCCTTTTGACTCCCTCACATGAAAAGGCTTGGGAAAACATTGTGGAAAATGAAGAAATTGCTTGTGACAAGCAATTTCTTCATTTCCCACAATGTTTTCTAAACAAAAGCAACAAAAAATCCATGCACTTGAAGTTGTTGTCTGCATCATCTTTGAATTTGGAGGTCGAAATTTTGTCATTTGGTAATGGATTAATTGCTTACTATCAGCATATCATTTTCTCTCAAGGGTTTCAAAGCTTACATCATATAGGGCAGTCAAAATCATGCTCGTTAGCATGACAAAAGGCTAAGAAAATGTTTTATGTACAAGAAATGATGCTAACCAATATATACATTCAATAAGAGTCCTAAATTATGCTTTGAGTTATCAGCATTTTGTCTGTTCGTTTTATGTTTTCCAGTGTATGGAAGGGAAGTTGATAATGGTGATCAGCATTTTCATCTTTTCCCTCAGGATTTTTCAAACCAACATGGAGAGAATTTTTGCATGTAGCAAACCTTTTTTCTATCGAAGTCAATGTTAGGATTATCGTGTCATAAAGAATGACAATTTCCGTAGACAAGTCTAGATCCAGATAGTCCCTTAACCCATTACCAGATGGCAAAGTTTAGGACTGGTTCAAATTCAAAAATGTTGCAGATGACAATTTCAAGTCCAAGAAATTTAAATGTTTTTGGTCTTTTTTGGGATATAAAACATTGTGGGAAATGAAGAAATTGCTTGTCACAAGCAATTTCTTCATTTTCCACAATGTTTTCCAAAGCCGTGATCTTATTGGGGAGACAAAAAGAGTCATACACAAAATGCATACACGCATTTCACACATTGAGTAACAATGATCACATCATCCGCATCTAAATTTAGACCAGCAAACTAATTTTGTGTGAGAACTGTTGCTATCACCAGACCGCAGTTTCTCGAAAAACCTAAGTACGTTCTAAGACTCAAATCTGAGCACCGCACTCAAATCACATGAAATCCACGTAAACTTCAATCGAAAACCCTTGAAGTTGAGCATGTACTCATGAGTTTTTTTCAAGAAAACAGGGCCAGATTCTCAAACAATTCACTTAGAATTATAATTTCATGTCCGAATTTTCTCTGAAAGAGATTTCAAAACTATTTAATTGGGGGAAAGGGTTAAAATTTTTCTATTATGGCACAGCCAGAACAAGATTATCCCAGTCAAAACTTTTCACAATATTAATAAGCCCCCTTTCCTTGTGACACGTCGATCAATAATACCCGCCACGGTACCCTCCCCTGTAACCACCTCGGTTGCCATAGTTACGGTTGTAATTCCTGTCCTGGTTGTACCCGCCCCCACCTCGGTTGCCGTGATGATGACCTCCATAATGACCACGGTCCCTGTGACCTTGACCTCTGTGACCTTGATTATATCCACCTCTATTTAAATGAGACAAAGAATTAATTTAAGGTAGTCCACCCCTAATGAGATTCTTGCGACAGATTTTTTCTTGTGACATTGTTAACATTTGTTACATATAAGAACTTCGGGGCGACACTAAACATTTGGGGGTGGAAAATTCAACCCCAAAATGTTTACAACATCACCCGCATAATATGTCAGGAATTTCATTCAGGGATGGACTACCATTTCCAAGTAACAAATGCAAAACTTTACACTGTCCAAATTTGACTAGACATTGCCGACTGCAATTTCAATTTCTCTTACTTTATGTTTTGTTAAGGTTTTTGTTCAGTTTCCATTGAAATGACATTTGACAAATTTTTTTGATCATCAAGTGGGTTCATAATTGAAATATTGCTAAATTTCAATAGCTATATTCATTTTGAGATTATTTCCTTTCAAAATTTTTATATCTATTGATAGGGACTGGAAAAGATTTTCACTTCGACTTTTGCAGAAATTTGACTAATTTGACATCGAGATAACATGTTTCAAAATGTACATACATTTAATTTGTCACAAAATAGTTTAACTTAATTAACTACATATTTATAGCCATAATCAAAGAATACAACTGTTCAAATATGTAACCCATCACGCTAAAAAGAGCCTTATGGGAAGTATGAAGACTAACTAGGGTCCATACTTTTCAATCTTGGGTAATTTTCTGAATCTTTAGCATTTTCTCCATATGACATTTTCATTTCTAAATACGTCTGGTTCACAGACTTCTGCCGAGTCTGGTCCGTTTCTTGAAATTTGGTTATATGGACTTCACTTATAAGGACCCTTTTAGTGTGACTGGTCATATATTGACGCATCTAACCTGTTGTCTTGTCCGTATCTGTTGTCATAACCACGGTTGTCATGACGATTGTCACCACGGTTATAATCTCTATCATATGATCTGTCTCTGTCTCGATTTCTGTCATACGATGAACGGTTACCATCCGACCTAGTTTAGAGAATGTAGGAACATTTTTAATCACAACTACCTAACAAGACCTGATTTTGAAGCCCCTAAAAGAAAAGATCTGAGAATGCATTGAGGCAAAGTAAGACAATGCTGATGATCAGCATTTTCTCCTTGTGCCTCAATATTTTCTGTACACAATTATAAACAAACCCTCTCTTTAAGAACATCCATTATGTAACTGCAACAGCTTTCAAATGAGACTAGTTTAAAATTGTGCCATTTGGGAAAGAGTTAACTGTCAACCTTTTTCTAAATGACTACATTTAAGGATGGTTCAATTTGAAAGCAGCAACAGACGAGAAAGTCGTTATTGCTAAAAATAACATTCGCATAAGATATAGCTACATAGAGAATTTTTATAGAGTCTGATTTTGTCCAATTTACAAATTTATTGTTTTAGAAAAGTGTTAAAAAACTTTAAACAAGTCTAACCTGTTGTCGTGTCCATATCTGTTATCATAACCACGGTTGTCATGACGATTGTCACCACGGTTATAATCTCTATCGTACGATCTATCTCTGTCTCGATTTCTGTCATATGATGAACGGTTTCCATGGTAATCATCTGACCTGAAATAAAAAGATGACAATCTCAATTCAATGTTTATCTACAACACATTAATCCCTCTCATGCTGCTCATGTCCTTCTACTGATGTGGTCAAAATGTTTGTGGGCAGTATAGACTATGATCGGCCTGCACTGACATGCAGTCTATTTTTAGCCTACAAAGCCTGCTTTCTACTCTATTAACCTATTACCAAACGGCAAATTTTTAGACTAGTCCAAAATCAAAGATGATGCAGACGACAATTTCAAGTGAATTAAATTTTGAACTTTTTGGTCTTTTTACATACAAAATGTTGTGGTAAATGAAGAAATTGCTTGTCACAAGCAATTTCTTCATTTTCCACAATGTTTTCCAAAGCCATATCTTGTGGGGAGTCAAAAGGAGTCACTGTGTGGTAACAGGTTAAAGTGGCCAAAGAATTGATACAAATAACTGATTGAAATGCCTCTTAAATTGACCATTTGTTTAAACCAAAATTGTAAGTCAGCAGGACAAGGGTAAAGCTTTTGAAACAAAATTGTAAATGCAATGGCAATATTTGATTGCTGTTAACCAGCATTTTCTTTTGACTCAACATTTTCTGTGCATTGATTTTCTCAAATTTTATGTTTTATAAAAGCAATTTTAGACACCTTGAACTCATTTGGAACGGCAACAGTTCATATGTGTGCCATTTGGGAAAAGTATACACAAATATGCCATACCTGTGAGATCCTTGCTGACGTTGTTGATCATGTGACCTGTCCCTGTCATGTGACCTGTCTCGATCACCTGACCTTTCACTGTCATATGACCTTTGACTCTCATGTGACCTTTCACGATCATGTGATCTGTCACGATCATGTGACCTTTCTTCCTGGGAATGTTGTTGAGCAGACTGGTCGGGCTGTTGTTCAGTTTCAGTACCGTGAGAAACATCCTCCTCCATTTTGTCATCAGCTTGGTCAGATGGTTTATCAGCTTTCTCAGCGGTTTTGTCATCATCAGTTTCCATTTGGTTATTATCTCCCTTCTCATCAATTTTCTGAACTTTTTCTTCCTCCTCCTCATCCATTTGTGTTCCTGTCTGGTCATTTTTCTGGGAGACATCAGCATCATTGGTTTCTGCACTCTCTTTTGAATCAGGTAAGTCATCAGCAGTATCTGCTAATTCATCCGTGATATCATTATCTTCATTTTTCTCTTCATCTTGTTCATTTTTGTCATTCTTTTCCTCATCTTTTTGACTGAGATCTTTTTCCTCATTACTTTTAAGGTCAATATCAGTGTTGACTTTATCTTGAATTTTCTCTTCATTTGGTTGACTTTCCTCCTCATCATCACCAAATTTTTCATCATCTTCAATTTCTTTTCCCTCTTCTTCTTTTGATTCGTTGTCATCATCATCTTCATTTTTGTCATTATCAGGTTTATTTTCGTCATCGTCTTTGAGTTGATTTTCATCATTTTTCAATTCATTTTCATCTTCATTTTGGTCATCATCCTCAGCTTGATTTTCTTTGGGTTCACTTTCCTCTGGTTTGTTTACTTCTAAACTAGAATCCAACATTTCAGCTTTATTTGTATCATTAGCACCTGATGGAGTTATATCATCTGTATTCTGAATGGATTCCTTCTCCTCTGATTCAACTTTCCCTGTGTCATCCACATATTCCTCTATTGTATCAGCAATAGTTTCAGTCTTATCTTCTTCCAAATCCACATCCATAGGAGCTGTAGCATTATCTGTAATATTTGCAACATTTTCTTCTTTTCCCTCGGCTTCAGTTGATTCATTTTTTTCTTCATCCAAATCATGATCCATTGTAACTGTAGCATTATCAGACCCATTTGCACCATCTTTCCCATCAGTCTTGATTTCTTCCTTTTTCCCTGTTTTCAAATCATCATCTTTACTAACAGCTGCATTATCTGGTGCATTTTCATCGACTTTATCTCTCCCCTCACTGATTTTATCGTCTTCTGCACCAATTTTATCTTTTTCTGCACCGGTTATACCTTTTTCCGCACCAGTTTCATCTTTTCCCTCACCAGTTTTATCTTGTATATCATCATTACTGTCATTTAAATCTATTATTTCCTTCTCATCCGCCTTGACATCATCTAAAATCTGGACCTCATCATCAACATCTTCACTTGTGGTATCTGAGGTCTTGGTATCTACAGCTTCACTTGTGGCAGCTGCCATCTTGGTCTCAACAGTTTTGACCTTGTCTTTCTCAATGGATTGTTTTGATTTCACTTCAGAAGTCTGTAACGAGAGCATCAACAGAACTGTGTTTAACTCATTACTAGGTGGCAAATATTTAGATTGGTCAATGGAATACATTTCAACGAAAACCTTGTAACTACAGCTTAAAACAAGCTGCAGTTATAATTCGTTTTTTGTTGAAAAGTGATATCGGTTAACCTTTTCAAAATGGCAAAAATAAGTCTCTTCTTATTATGAAAGCCATTGCAGACGACAAAGTTCATGAGGATAAAAAAAAATTTGCAAATAATATATCACAGAAAATATTGAGGCAAAAGGAGAAAATACTGGTTTTTATCATCATTTTTTTTCTTTTGCCTCAATATTTTCCCAAGCCTTTATAATTTGTGATGTCAAAACCTGGTCTTGTTTGTGATGGAAAAGGTTAAGGTGTTGAAATAAGCTTGAATCATCTGTATTGGCACAAAGGAAATGTAATGACTGCATCTCAGAGGGAGGGGAATTCCCCGGTTATCTACATTATGATAATATGATGTCATTTATACTCTAATAGAAAAGGTTTGTTTAACCCGATACATCTACATTACCCTCATTTACTCTACCAATATCTTGATTTCAACCCCTCAAGTATGCCAGATCTAAAATTATGATAGTTGATAAAGGGTTAAAGGTGAAATGATTTTAAAATAATCAAGCATGTGAAATTATGCAAAATTATGCTAATAAGAAGTACATGTATAAGTTTTAACAGTCAATCCCAAATACCAAATCACAAACAATGCCAGGCTTTCATGTCCCTAATAGAGCTTTAAAGGGGGAATGACACTTAAAATCATTCAAATTTTCCGAGAACTTCGTACAAAATAAATATGTATTATGAAAATATGGCCTTTAAATTGCATCTATGCCAAATCTTAGCGTTCTATCGTTCTAGCGTTGTATTGGCTAGGATGTCGACGGATTTAAAACCCCATATGTTCCATTATTGTAAATATTATCCCCGGGACAAAAAATCATGGGGTTTTAAATCTGTCGACATCTAAGCCAATACACAAGGTAGAAAGCTAAGATTTGGCATATATGCAATTTAAAGACCATATTTTAATAATATATATTTATTTTTTTGTACGAAGTTCTCGGAAAATTTGCAAGATGTTAAGTGTTATTCCCCCTTTAAAAATTTTGGTAGGATTCCTAGCAGGCCAAATCAAATATAAAGCTTTCACCCATTACCAGACGACAAATTTAAAGATGTTGCAGGTCCATTAGCAGCAACGAAAATGACAATCAGCAATTTCACTCATTTTTTTATGCCAAAGCCTAAGGCATATTATGATACACATTTTCTGTTGTTTTTACCAACAATTTTGTGATTTGATACATCTATCGAATTGAACCAGCCCAAAATTTTGTTTAGGAAAGAATCAAGTATTTTTAAAGTATCAAGTAAAAGGTTGGTGAACACAATATAACTAAGACAACAAATGTGAACAAATATGAGCAGGAATCGGGAAATGTGGCCCTTATGAAAAACGACAGATAAATGGGGTGAAGACAAATCTAAAATTTCTTATTTCAAATCCAAACCCTACATTGTGGAAACACATTGGTATAATTAAGAATGAGTATAGATGACAATGTGTTAAAATCAGTTAGCTCATTAGAGCAGTCAGTTCAGAATCCATGATGATCTCTAAAATTTGATAAAAGTAAAGAAGCTACGAGAAGTTAAAATGTTGATCAGACTGTGCATCATGTAAAAGCTAATCTGGACCCATGTTTGCTAATCTGGATCAATGTTTGTCTCAAACTGATGAGCGCTTTCCAAAATAAGCCTTGGTTTTGATATCTTTTAACATTTTCTATTTCTCTTTCAATGCTGTCCACAACACAACACAACAAACTTTTAATGCCAAGTGACACTGATTTTGAAATAACTTTGAACTTAGTCCAGTCCAGATTTTGTTACTTGAGAAAGGGTTAAGGGCCAATTTTCGAATCCCGGCTCATATTATTTTGCAATAAACTATATTCACCTAATACTCTAAAATCTGTTGATAAACAACTCCATGGATTAACCCTTTCCCAAACAGCAAAATCTTAGACCAGTACAATTCAAAAGGAGTCGAAGACGAACAAATAAACTTTATTGAGGCTTTATTGAAGGTATATTATGTGTATAGTATTACACAGAAATCATTGAGGGAGAATGACAAATTGTTGATTATTAACAACATCTGGCTTTTCTCTTAATACTCTCCTGAAGAATTTATTGGGGCATCAAACCAGGTCTTGCTTGGGAAGAAATTAATTTAAAATTTAGACTTTTCAAACATTTGAGATGTCGCAGAAAAAAAGGAGATTGATAAGTGGAAGATTTTAAGGCAAAATCAAGAAAATGACGTTATCACCATTTTCTTCTTTTGGCTCAATGTTTTCCAAAGCTTCTCTATTTAGTATGTCAAATTCAAGACTTAGTTTCTGTCAACAAAACTTTGAAAGTTTGAAAAATTTCAATTGTCCCAAGGGTTGATGAATCTTATAAGAGGAAAACGAGGTTTCAGAGGATTGTGAAGTGTCATTTTGAATAAATATACTAACGGAAAAAAGTAACTGTGCACATCTCCTTTCTCGTAAAAAGCATCTTAACTGCATGAACAATTTTACAGTTAGGCAAACAGATGTTTAGCCTTTTACATTAAAATAATTTCAGCATAACAAGTCCGCAAGTAGGTAAGGGTAAAATTCAAGTTCACAAGTCACTTTCGAGTGAGAACACAATTGGTATCAATACATGCTTTACAGCATACAGGCAACTAAACTGTCACAAACTGTTCATTTAATGTCCTTCTTTAGATGTTGACCAATACCTATGTGTGGCATGATAAACATGTATCTTCTGATAAACATATCAAATTGTTTTAAAGTAAACAAATTTACGTATTTTCCTTAACTCTTTCCCGAACAAGACCTGGTTTTAACGTCCCTAATTGAAAAGGCTTGGGAAAACATTGAGACAAAAGAAGAAACTGCTGATAACCAGCAGTTTCTCCTTTTGTCTCAATATTTTCTATGCTTTCTTGAATACAAAACCTGTCCATTTTAACATCAAAATGTCTTCTACAATAGCTTTTAAATGGGACTGCCCTAAAATTTTGCCGTTTGGGAAAGGGTTAACAACAAAAAGGTTAACAACAATTTCGCTACAAAAACAAATTTCAACCTCACTTATGAATAATGCAGTGCAACAAAACAGCGCAAGATATAGGGCGATCAAACGTCTGTGAATGTTGTGGCATTCGGTATTATGTTAACAAGCGTATTGTAAGGACACATGCAAGATATATTTCTTGTAAATATGTTGTCTATTCAAATAATAAATGGGAGAATAAGACTGCACAGTTACTTTTTTCAGTTAGTATATTTACCTTATTTTCTGTAGCTTTTCCTGGTTTGGAGTCTGATTTCTGTGTAGTCCATGACACTGTTAAAAAATATAAATAACATTCACGGTGGTTAATCATGTGTTACAATATTTTCGGAAAATCTTCAATAATTTTGTAAATACTGGACCGATTTGAATTCGGTTTGAAGCAGAGAATGTGGACAGACGTCACGCATTAGATGGACGTGGTTAATATTTGAAAAATCAACTGATAAAAAGGTTATTGAAGATAAACCAAAATTTTGGCTTATCTCCAATAACTTTTTTATCAGTTGACTTTTCAAATATTAACCACGTCCAGCTTATTCCTGACATTTTCCCACCTTCTCTGCTTCAAACCGAATTCAAATTGGTCAAGTATTAAAAAAGATGTTGAAGATAATCAGAAATTCTGAGTCTTGTGATTATACACCGTGACATTGTTTGACTGTGATCTCATGCTGCAGACATACAGATGAAAGAGCGTATTGGCTTTTCAAAGTGATATTTAACCCATTAGCAGCCGGCAAAACTTTAGACATGTCAAAATTCAATGATTCTGCTGAGGACAATTTAGAGTGAATGAAATTTTACCTATTTTGGTCTTTCTGTGTAGAAAACATTGTGGAAAATGAAGAAATTGCTTGTCACAAGCAATTTCTTCATTTTCCATGATGTTTTTTACAACTTTTATCTTGTTGAGAGTCAAAAGGAGTCATTGTGTGGTAATGGGATATCAATAAATGTTCGTCAAACCCTATGACATGGAATCACCTAATCGAGACAACTCAAATGAGTACCAACAACAGGGGGGGGTTGGATTTTAATTTACAAATTGCCTTTACCCCGCTTATCTGCAGCTCTGATGCCTCTGTTTTATTACAAAGACATGTGCACATAACAATGCATCTCTTAACATTTCTCACACCAATAAAAACATAACATACAACCCTGGACACCAGCTGCTTATCCCTTTCCAAAACAAGATTTGTTTTTGACTTTGTTGTTTTAACCCTTTACCAAACATTAAAATTTTGTGGTGGTCCAATATGAAAGTGGCTGCAGATGATCAAATGGATGCTGATAGAGCTATAATTTGTGTAAAATATAGCACAGAAAATATTGGGACAAAAGGAGAAACTGCTGGTTATCAGCAGTTTCTTCTTTTGTTCCAATGTTTTATCAAGCCTATTCTTTTAGGGACGTCAAAACCAGGTCTTGTTTGGGAAAGGGTTAAGAAGCTTTAGAAAACATTGCGGTAAAGAGAAGAAAATGTTGATTATCAGCTTTTTCACCTTTTGCCTCAATATTTTCTGAGCTATTGCACTAAATCCATTTTGTTGTCTGCCACCACTTTCAATATATGGGAATCAGCTGGATCAGCCCTCAGAGTATTCCCCCCCACACCTATTCAAGTTTTCCACAGAGAACATTCTTGTTATCAAAGATCATTGCTTGAATATCTATTTTTTGCTTTGCTAATCCAGGCAGTTTCAGCATGCAAACTAAATACCATTTATCATGTCACTAGCTAAATATTCTGCCCAATAACAGGGGGTATGATAAACTTAGCTTTATCATACCCCCTATCACGTGACATGCTTTATTATGCCACATGATCATGTGGTCTGCCGAAACTACTTTCAATCTTGTCCGATTGGCGTCGATCTCGAAATCCCCGTTTTTATAACAAAACTTACACAAATTGTTCGCAAAGTCGTCTCTTTTGAATAGCAAAAATCATCCCAATCAAATAATTCTGCGTATTTAACAAACATTCTGGCCCCGAAATTACAAAAAACTCCCAAGTTTAGGTTTACTCGTAATCCGAGGCAAGTGGTCTACAGAAAACGAGAAATAAAAAGCACAAATGAAACTTTTCCATTCCCTTGTCTAAATATTTGGACTAAATGCCCCACTAACAGAATCCGCCCCTGGAATTATGACCTAAATCTTAGAAATCGATGACGTAGATCAAAGTTTAGATGACGTAATACATCTGTTGTTGTCTTGGAATCAAAGCGACGTTTGTTTACAACAAGACAGTACAGGAAAAACAAGGAAGGGTTTGGATTTACAGGAGGAGGAGAGATCGATGGTATGTTATTGTATTTCAAAACATCTGTAGTACCTGTTTTTACACGTCAGGCTATCGTTATTTTGAAATAATGTCTTCATTGCCACGCACAACACAAGCTTGCTTCGTTGGAGACTGTCTAAAAATGGACGACATCGGAGAAAGTGCAAAACATGTTAGATTTTACAGCTAAATCCAGGACTGAGGAAATTAAAGTTGGTACGAATAGCTGAACTGAGTGATTTGTGGTAGGCGCTTCATGTTCTTTTTACAGTTTGACCTTTTCGAGTTTTATTTTAAACCTTGAATCTGTTAAAAGCGATACGGATCTTCCAATCCCTATCCACACACAAAGAAATGGCCAGGTCAAGACAGAGTCGTCGACTCGAGTCACCTTCTAGTTCTTTGTTATTTGAATTTACACTGCATGGTTATCATATTTGAAAATTTAAATATAAATTGCTTGTTTTTACCTCGATAAAATTATAAAATGTTGATGGGAAAGGATATTTTACACGCGGATTACTTTCTGACGCTCATCAAACGTTTGCGCATTCAAACATTTTGAAAAGGTGACATCGCTGGTAAAAAAAATAATTGATTGATTTCAATGGCTTATAATGAATATGTTTCGGTAATTCTAAATCGTTTTAAGGTTGTAACAGGATAAATAGAATAGATGGTTCATGTCTTGGATGGGTCAAGTTTATTTGGCTCGGCTGCGGAATTTATCAGGCTCACCTTCGGTTCGCCAGATAAATTCCTCCGCCTTGCCAAATGAACTTGACCCATCCAAGACATGAACCATCTATTCTCTATACATCTCCACTTAAGGAAGTTCATTCCTTATAAGATTCCTCAACAACAGAGTTTTTCTTGCGACATCATTAACATGCGTTAATATGTATCCAAACCTATTCAGGCGACATCATAGACATTTGGTGGTGGAACATTCCATAGCCAAATATTTACAATGTCGCCCAAAGGTCACCTTAATCTCAAGAGAGAGCTACCTTAAAACAGCTTTATCGCAACATCTAAATTATCTGTAAATAAAACACTCAAATTGTACTAGTAATGACTCACCAGTTGAGATAGGTTTCTTTTGCACAAGCCCTAGAGCACCAAATATTCCTCCTTCATTGCCATCAGCTGTAAAAACAACAATCCTCTAATATAGCACTTTCCCAAACAAGACCTTGTTAGAGCCTACGAAAACATTGAGACAAAAGAAGAAAACACTGATAACCAACATTTTCTCAATATTTTCTGCGCCATATAGCAGACAAATCCAGTCTTTTTTAACATCTTTCACACTGGACCATCCTAAATGCCTTCCATTTGGGAAAGGGTTAAAGTATCACAAACAAGATCTGGGACCAGTTTCATCAAACCATTTTGACATGTTTGTCATACATATGTCCTACAAATACTTCTCATAAAAATCATATTTCCAATATCTTGAGAAATTATGGATAAGCAGTGTCACCGGAAATTGGTGAAACATCTTTAAATTTGGATCAGTCCAAAATTTCATTGTTTGGTAATGAGTAATCTAATTGTAACAATAGCAATTGCCAACAGATAAGAGGGGATGAAGACTTTCAAACTTTGTTATTCAAATTCCATACCCTATGTCGTGGGTACTCTTTTGAATCATCTCGATGAGACGATTCCCTGAGTAGCCACAACATAGGGTTTGATGAGTATTAACAGAATTATTGCAGTTTAAAAAGTCATCACCCCCCCCCCCTCTTATCTGGAGCTCTGATTGTCTATAAATAAAACGCTCAAATTGTACCAGAATTGACTCACCAGTTGTCTACTTACCTTGTTTTTCTGCAGTAACTTGAGGCACACTTGGTTTCTTCACAGTACAATAGTTTTTAGTACAAAATGCAAGGTGGTTAGCTGAAAATATACCATAAATACATAGTTACGATTTGATTGAATGGAGTCCTCCCCAAATAAAATTCACGCGACTTTGGAATTTTTTTTCGTTAACATTTGTTTCATATTCAGGTGACAAACATTAAGCGGTGGAACGTTTAACCGCTGAATGTTCACAATATTGCCCTAATAATTCTGTCACATTATTCTCATTTGGGGATGGACTACATTAGTGGAGTTTTACGTCCCACTCAATAGCTAAGGTCATGTGTAGACAATATCTTGGATTAAAGTCTCTTAACCCTTTTCCAAACAACTAAATCTAAGGGTGGTCCTATTGAAAAGCTGCTATAGACAACAAAATTAATGTTAAAATTGAAGGTATTCGTGTACAATATAGAACAGAAAACATTGAGACAAAAGGAGAAACTGCTGGTTATCAGCAGTTTCTTCTTTTGTCTCTGTTTTCCAAAGCCTTTTCTATTAGGAACGTCAAAACCAGGTCTTGTTTGGGAAAGGGATAAGAAAGACTGTAGCGGCCTGGGATCAAACCTGTGTTACAAGTCCAGCATGTTATCACCGCAGAATACCCACCCCTAAATACATATAGTAAGGTAAAGCTGGTATGAAAATGTGAGATAATACTCTTAAAACATCAAAGGTTCTTCCAAGAATAATTTGAAGATGTAGTTGAAAAGTATCATTAACCCATTACTAGACGGCAAAATTTTACACTTATCCATTTTCAAAGATGTTGCAGACAACAATTCAAGTAAATGAAATTTTACATTTTTTGAGTATTTTTGGGTAGAAAACATTGTGGCAAAAGAAGATATTGCTTGTCACAACCAATGTCTTCATTATCAACAATGTTTCTAAGCAAAAATACAAAGATTTTTTTCAAATATCACATTATTTAAATGGTCATCTGCAACACCTGTCAAATTGGAACAGTCCAAAATATTTTGTCTGATAATTTTGCTGTTTGCTGCCTTCACCCAAGAGAACACAAAAGTAGCATTTTCTCATTTTGCCTCAATAATTTCTATGCTATATTTTATAAAAATCTGCAGCATTCTTCAATTTTTACAACAGTAAAATTTTGCCGTTTGAGAAAGTCAATTCTTTGTCGCAGGAGAACACAAAAGCAGGCTCACCCATTTTGGTCCCATATTTAGTAGAGAATCCACACACGCAGTACATGACTTGTTTCATGGGTCGTTCACGGGGGATGTTCAGATTAAGGATCGACAGCTGTCCCGAGTGGAATCCCATCATATGGTTTGCGTAGGCGACGCTGCAACTTGTGGCAAATCTACACATTGAGCATGTCACATATTTCCTGAAGTGTACAAACTAGAGTGTAATTAAAGTTGAAAACAGTCGAAATCAGCAACCCTGTCAAATTCAAGGGCGCATTATTCATGACTTTCTGGTCCGATCAGACTGAAAATCCAACTTATCCCAGATCTTAGGGTCAAAAAAATTGTGTCAAAGTTTCATGTTGATTGGTCAATAATTGTAGATGCTAGAGTGTAAACAAAGTCAAAGAATGTTTTCTACTCAGAAAGACAAAGAAAAGTTTCATTCACAAAATCAAATCAAAACATTTTACACTTGTCTAAATTCTGCATATGTTAAATATTGCATACAACAATTTCAAGTGACATGAATTCAACATTTTTTTATCTTACTATTTCGGAAAAAATGTGGGAAATGAAGGAATCCCTTCCTGTCACTTGCAATTTTAAGATTTTCCAAAAAGTTTTCCAAAGCAGTTGTTGTGTCCGGCATCAAAAAACGTCACAATGTGAGAATGGGATAAGGGCCCCCTTAATCCATTACCACACAATGACTCTTTTTGACTCCCCTCAAAACAATGGCCATGGAAAACATTGTGAAAAATGAAGAAATTGCTTGTGACAAGCAATTTCTCCATTTCCCACAATGTCTTCTACCCAGAACAACCAAAAAATGTCAAATTTCATACATTTGAAATTGTCGTCTGCAGCATCTTTGACTTTGGTGCCCCCTAAAATTTTGTTGTTTGGGAAAGGGTTAAAAACTCATACATACTTGTAATGATCCGTGGTCGACATCTTCATCTTACACTCGTAGCACGACAGCGTGTTTGTCTGTTTGGGAAGCATGATACCGCGGAAATCTTGCATCTTCGACACTGACGGGGCATTCAGGGATTTTAAGTTGCCGTCCTTCTTCCCTCCACCTTTTTCATTCACATTGACCATCAGCTGATCACCGGAGCTTTGCTTGCCTTTGGATAGGGCTGGAAGAGAAAATCATTGTGACCTGTCTGGCATAAATGGATTGCATTGATTGGAGTATTATGTCCCGCTCAACAGTTAAGATCATATGGAGATGTGACCTTGGTTTAAAGTTTCATCCGAAGGAATGGAGAGGCAGGGAACCTGCATCCCTGTGCTACAAGTCCTGCTTGTTACCACTGCACCAAGTTGTCTCCTCTCACAACAAGAGTTGTCCGCGGACAACATAGCTTGCCTATACGAGAGCTTGTCACAAAAACAGCTAATTTTTCAAAGGTAGGTCAAACTCCAAGGTCAAGGTCACAAGGTCAAGAGTCATGGTCACAAATGAAAGGTCTTGGCAGGAGGTATCCATGTGTGAAATATCAAGGCTCTATCTACAGAGTGTCCCAATAAAAACGGAACCCATTTTTGAAAGTGAATTGCTCATGTATCAAGTGACATATCTCCACCAAATTTCAATATGCAATAGAAACGACAGTTTTATATCAGCATTTAAAATTTGGTTGAAAAATGTTTATTAGTTTCGAAAATATTGGCATTCAAATGAATGCACCCGGAAACCCATTTTAACACGATATCGATCTTTCCGTTCGCAGCGCGCTTACACTTGACTCTTCACAATTGTTTTATGCAATACAAAAGTGATATTGAAACATTTTACTTACAATAGTGCAAATTCGTTTCATCTTTACCGCTAACAAATAAACTGTTAAAGTAGAGCTGCGATGTAACCAAAACAAAAAATGAATACAAACAAAATATTAACCCTTTCCCAAACAAGACCTGGTTTTGACGACCCTAATAGAAAAGGCTTGGGAAAACATTGAAACAAAAGAAGAAACTGCTGATAACCAGCAGTTTCTCCTTTTGTCTCAATATTTTCTATGCCATATTTTACTCAAATCCTATCTTTAATAGCATCCATTTTGTCAATTGTGGCAATTTTTGAAGTGGATTACCTTAAAATTCTGCTGTTTGGGAAAGGGTTAAAGTGTATCAAAGATTCATAATACAGTACATGTAATCATATGCAGTAATTTATTACTCTACAACATGCTGGTCAGGCTCAAATGCCCTTTCCCAAACAAGACCTGGTTTTGACAACCATGAGAGAATTAGCTTGAGAAAGTATTTAGACAAAAGAAGAAAATAATGGTCACTAGCATTTTCTCCTTTTGCCTCTATATTTTCTGTGTAGTATTTTACTCAAATTCTGTCATTATCAGCGTCAATTTTGTCATCAGCAACAGCTTACAATCCAATCCACCCTAAATTTTTGTGGTCTGGGAAAGGGTTAAAATTATTTGAAAGAACCACCTTACAGACTCAATTTGCACATGCGGCACTTTTATATTAATAAATTGAGAAAATTGGTACATACTTGTACAACGATAAAGAACTCAACAGTTGACCGTCAGTGCGCTTTTACGAACAAACAAGACGCAAAAATCGATTTCGTGTTAAAACGGTTTTTTAGTGTCTTTATTAAATTTCATATAACTTTTGAACCAATACATATTTTGAAGTGAAATTTTGAACAGATATGCAAAAATAATGTATCTGTAGTACTGCAAATTCAAAAATTAGATTCTATGCTTTCGCTTTAAAATATTTGACTTTGAAATAGGGTTCCGTTTTTTTTGGGACACTCTGTATAATAGTGCATGAGATATAGGCCAGGTTAAAGTTCTTTAGAAGTAGGTCAAACTCCCAGGTCAAGGTCACTAGGTCAAAGGTCATGGTCCCAAATGAAAGGTCTTGTCGAGAAGTATCCATGTGTGAAATATCAAAGCTGTATCTCTAATAGTTCCTGAGATATAGACCAGGTTAAAGTTTTTCAAGTGAAGACGGGATGGGACGGGACGCGACGCGACGGCGACACTAGGGCTATGACATTAGCTTCCCGGACATAAAGTCCCGGCTCGCTAAAAAGGGACCTTATGGGAAGTTTGAATAGTATTGACCCTAGTAAGTCTGTACAGGCTGGCTAGGATTAATAATTTTCACTTCAAGATGGCTTATTTGAACAGAATTGAATGGCATTTAATACCACTGAACAGATGCTTTCGACTGCAATGTCCATATATGCTCACCAAAATAGGTTAACCCATTATTGCAATGTGACGCCTTTTGATTCCCTTACAAGAAAAGGCTTGGGAAAACATTGTGGAAAATGAAGAAATTGCTTGTGACAAGCAATTTCTTCATTTTCCACAATATTTTCTAACCTAAAATGGAAATGATTTTAAAATTTCACCAACTTGATATTGTCGTCTGCAACACCTTTCAAATTGGATGAGTCCAAAATTTTGCTGTTTGGTAATGGGTTAATAACTGTCAAACCATTGGTGGGAGACATTGTCAGAAAGGATGTTCGCTCCTGCCAGGGATTTAAGGTATTCGCACACTAATGAACATCAAAAATCATCTGCAAATGTCGACATATTTCGACACTTTCCGTATTTTCTTTCAAATATTTTTTTCAAAAGGAAATTATTTGTGTTAGTATAATTAAATCCATTTGTTTCAATATCTTAGAGTTTTAAAGATTAAAATGTTGAAAAAAATAACCTCTTACTGCATTTATCTTGAAACAAAAGTTACAGTTGAGGATTTGTTTTGATGAAGTCATAACGTCGCCGCCAAAAAATACGACGTCGTTCCCGCATTCTGTATAATTGATGTCGACAAGTGTATAGCTTGTTATAACCAAATTGAAAGGAAATCGGTTAATAGATTTGTAAATGGGTGATTTGTAAATGAATTATAATTCAATTTTCAGTTTAACCTCTTCACAAAATCATGTCCGAAAGGATTGATAATTCAAGCAAAATAGAATTTAACATGTTCTTTGTGTGTGTCAAAAGACGCACAAGGCATGTTACTATGGCGATTTCTTTAATTTTGGACGGCAAAACTTCCCTATTCTTATGTATTTACCTCCTACATCTGTGTAGATATTTTTCAAGTTCAGATTAGAAACGCCCCACTAATACTTAATGTAGAATTACTTTTTAAATATGACAACCCAAAAAAAATCAAACAGATTTTCAAGAGAATTTTGTTGCTATGCATTCCGACTTTTGCATTTTTTCAAATATTATTGTTGACACAATATGTCAAGAGTAATTTTTTATAGTAGTATATTTAATAAGCTCTTGTTTGGTGCATAAATTATAGATGTTTCTGGAAAATATCACTTTTTATTGAGTTTTGAGCATCTGATACTCAGTGCGTGAAAAGCCCATTTTTCATATTGGTGTGATAAATCTTAAATTTGTCATAAAATTGTAAAATTGCAGTCAAATTACTTTAATTTTCAGAAGAGGTGTCTCTTTGTATGAAGATTGAAAAAATAAAGTGATCCATCCCGTAGAATTTTATGCCCATTAGTGTGTGAATACCTTAAACGCAAGACCTCATGAATGAGTCTCTGATGCACCACCAACTTCACTATGGTTGCGGACTAATTTGAATTTAAAATACTTTTCTACCTAACAATAAGTTCATTTCAATCTGTAGTATCTGGTTGACCTGTCTTTTGACAAAACATTGATAGAAATGGAAATTGCCAATTATCATAAATTTCTCATTTTCCTAAATGTTACTTACACTTAAACTTACAGATGTCAAACATCTAATATTGATCTTTTTTGTCAGTTGCACTTTTTAGCATGCATTTTGGCAACCACAGCAGCTTTCAAATCAATTGAAAGTATTGTCATTTGAATTAAACAAGGTTTAACTTACTTTTATGGTCAAACTTATGGCTGGTATGGCACGTTTTTCGATGATTTTTCACATCAATCGGATTGAAGAACATAAGTCGACAAATATTGCATTTCTTCATTGATGTCTTGGCCTGATGTTTTAGTAAATGACCGTAGTAAGTTTGAGTTTGACCCCATCCTTGACTCACAAATTTAATGTTGAACACACGGAAACAGTATAAACACAGCATACTGTTAGACGAGTCATGTTTCTGAAAATGAGGTAAACAAAAATAGTTAATTTTCACAAGATAAATAATACAAATATTGCATTTCTTCATGGACGTCTTGGCCTGGTGTTTCAGTAAATGACCGTAGTAAGTTTGAGATTGACCCCATCCTTGACTCACAAATTTAATGTTGAACACACGGAAACAGTATAAACACAGCATACTGTTAGAGGAATCATGTTTCTGAAAATGAGGTAAACAAAAATAGACTAGAGTTAGTTTTCGTAAAATGCAAAATATCATCTGATAAATCCATAACTAGGAATCATAATAACTGTCGCAGAGCAGACTTACACCTAGTGCTGGATGAAAATTTAAACAACCATGTCAAATTACCCCCCTTACATGACCTTTGCAAGCTGAAAAAATGCTTCATACAGATCTCCATGTAGTATGGTATTTTGGTCAAGCAAAATTTTCCTGAAAATCTGTTCAGCCATTTGAGAAGAATTGTGAAACACTAACATGAACAAAAGACTGTTTGAAATTGAAGTCATGGTATCTTTTATTTTAACACATTGACAGAGAGCAAAGTTTTAGACTGGTCCAAAGGGGGGGTTTCCATAAGGCCATTTTTCTGGGACCTAAATTTTCCAATGATATTTTTAGTACAAATAGATACATAAAGGGGATGTGTTTTGCCGAAAAGTCTGAATCGAACGGACCTTTGGTTTGGTGTATATTGCATATTGAAAGTGGGTGGGGTAATTCTATTTAGGCGCTACCCAAGGTACTTATTCATCAATTTTCTATCTAGATGTAAATAATTGGCGAATTATTTTAAGACATTATGTTTTGTATATAAACCCGTGTTAGGATGACATGAAATTAATTGGCTTGCTTATTATAGATATTAAAGTATTTGGCATTTTATGTAATTTTTCAATTTTTTGTATATTTCCATCTCCCAACTTTGGGCAAAACATCAACACGTTTTTATAAAGCGACATATTGAAATAATATTTTAGGTGAGAACTAGTTAATAATTCGTGATTGCAAAATTATGAGGGATTTTTGATCGCTAGTCGGGAAAATGAGTTACGGGCCCTTGAATGCACGAAAACCCATGACAAATTGTGGAATAAATAACAAAATACATTTTTTCTGGCTTTTCTTCACACAGAAAGGTAGAAATGATTACTTAGCTTAAACTATAGCTGTACTCAGCAAATAGTACTACAAATAAGCTATTGTGGTCAGTTTCGTCTGTTGTCCGTCCGTCTGTCTGTCTACCCGTCCATAATATCAGGTTTACACTCTAGAATCCACAAATATTATCCGATCTTCACCAAACTTTAATAAAATGTGCATGGTCATAAGCCCTTTTGTAAGATCGAGTTTGGACGGAATTGCTGCAGAAAGTGCTGAGTTATCTGCCCTTGAATATCAAAAAATGCTATTTTTGACAAATTTTGCATTATAAAATTTACAAATATAGCCCAATCAAATGCAAAACCGAATGAAAATGTTTGCATTTATAATGTCTTGGTTGAGTGTGAATTTCATTCAAATTGAAATTGCAAATTTGGAGTTATCTGCCCTTGAATTTGGCAAAATTGCTATTTTTGACTTTATTTTTCTCTTTAGCATCCACAAATATTCGAAAATCAAAGCAAAAATTGAACACGTTTTTGATGTCCATCAGATCTTTTATCGTTTAAACTTTTGGCATCATTAGAATTGCTCATTCCAAGTTATCTGCCCTTGTATTAGACAAAATTGTGGGTTTTCGTGTAAATCCATGGCTAATACGGCAATTTCAAGGGCGGATTATTCAGAAAATACATTTTCAATCTGGCTGAAATTGTTACATGTGTGATATTTTATAAACAGAAATATTTTTTCCTCTTTTTGTCTTAATTGCTTCTTATTTGTGGATGCTACATGGGGAAAAAGCTGAAAAATAGCAATTTTGCCAAATTCAAGGGCAGATAACTCAAAATTTGCAATTTCGATTTTAATGAAATTCACACTCACCCAAGACATTATAAATGCAAACATTTTCATTTGGTTTTGCATTTGATTGGGCTATATTTGTAAATTTTATAATGCAAAATTTGTCAAAAATAGCATTTTTTGATATTCAAGGGCGGATAAATCAGCACTTTCTGCAGCAATTCCGTCCAAACTCAATCTTACAAAAGGGCTTATGACCATGCACATTTTGTTAAAGTTTGGTGAAGATCGGATAATATTTGTGGATTCTAGAGTGTAAACCTGATATTATGGACGTACAGACAGACAGACGGACGGACAACAGACGAAACTGACCACAATAGCTTATTTGTAGTACTATTTGCTGAGTACAGCTATAATTTAAGCTAAGTAATCATTTCTGCCTTTCTGTGTGAAGAAAAGCCAGAAAAAATGTATTTTGTTATTTATTCCACAATTTGTCATGGGTTTTCGTGCATTCAAGGGCCCGTAACTCATTTTCCCGACTAGCAATCAAAAATTCCTCATAATTTTGCAATCACGAATTATTAACTAGTTCTCACCTAAAATATTATTTCAATATGTCGCTTTATAAAAACGTGTTGATGTTTTGCCCAAAGTTGGGAGATGGAAATATACAAAAAATTGAAAAATTACATAAAATGCCAAATATTTTAATATCTATAATAAGCAAGCCAATTAATTTCATGTCATCTTAACACGGGTTTATATACAAAACATAATGTCTTAAAATAATTCGCCAATTATTTACATCTAGATAGAAAATTGACGAATAAGAACCTTGGGTAGCGCCTAAATAGAATTACCCCACCCACTTTCAATATGCAATATACATCAAACCAAAGGTCCGTTCGATTCAGACTTTTCGACAAAACACATCCCCTTTATGTGTCTATTTGTACTAAAAATATCATTGGAAAATTTAGGTCCCAGGAAAACGGCCTTATGGAAACCCCCCCTTTTCAAAGATATTACAGACCACAATTTCAAGTGAATGAGATTTGAGTTTTTTATCTCTCTGAGAAGCAAACATTGTGGGAAACCAATTTTTTGCCACTATCAATTCTCCATTTTCCACAATAATATCTCAAGCCTTAATCTAATGGAGAATCAAAGGCTGTCATTATGTCAGAATGAGTTACGGTCTATCTATAATTTAATGACATAACTACCTCTTATCTGTAATTTTGCCTGATGAGTTCATATCATCTTTTGCCACCCACCTTTTTGAAATGATTGACAACATCACTATACATTGCTAAGATCATATGGAGACAGGACCCCTGTTTAAAGTCTCATCCGAAAGACTGGACAAATGTCAAAATCAGGTCTTTTTTGAAAAAGTTTAATTAAGGTTTTCATAATTATCATCTTTCTCCACTCACCTTTTTGAAATGATCCACAACATCACTATACATTGAGGATCTAAACCCACACAACTGACAAGCATACGGCATTTCACAAGGCAGATGGCTGGATCGCATGTGTAGTATCAGATCTTTTGTGTTGTTGAAATCTTTCTCACAGATGCGACACATCAGTACTTTGTTACTCAAATGTACCTGGAAATGTACAGAGAAAATTTGAATTGAGTCTGGATCTAGAACCAGATTGGTTAGTTTGGGTTTAACGCAGTTTTCAACTGCTATGGTCATATTGCAGGAGCTGGAGCTAATAACCATGGATCCTTAAGGCGCGTTCCCATTGTCGACCAGATGATGATCAACTCGATCAAGCGATCGAATACTGATCGAGATTGGTCTGTAAGAGTGATCGGGAAGATCGAGCGTGGTCGACAAAAATAATCGCAAATTAATCGACAAGAAATATAGAAGTTGTGTAAATACATTTGATTGAGTTTAATCCGGTTTGATGGGGGAATTAGGTGATCGAGTTGATCAAGTTGATTTGGTCAGCAATGGGAGCGCGGCTTTATTGTTTCTCATACCAGTACTACCACAAAGCCTCCAGCTGCTCACCCAAAATAGGTTAATGATATCTAACAATTGGCATGGGAATCTGGAACAAGATTGAGCTCCATATATATGCTAGAGGAGTTTGTCGGTAATTTTAGGCATATTTTTTCAAGTCAAAGGCAGATTAACTAGAAGACCTGAAGGTCTTGAGTCGCTCCACCATACCTGTCAACTTTTGGAAATTTCAAAGAGTGAGATTGCGCGCGACGACCTTTAAATGAGGAGTTTTCGCGGGTATTTTTCGCGCTGAGTGATTTAACCTCAACTTTTAGGAGTGAGATTTTTTTTGCAGTGTTTCTTCAACTTGAGTCTTTAAACAAAGACAGTAGCTTGTTCTCTAGGTCTTATATTTATCATTTTATTTCTTTGCAAAAGCAGAATAGTTAAATAGCAAAGTTCATAAAGGATAATTATTGTAGGAAACAAGACATCCTTTGTTCCAAACAATTCTCACCAACCAATTTGTTCAAACTTTATCTCTAACTTTCTGTTATTCTTTTTTTTTTTTTTTTTCAAATTCTTCTGTAACCTGTTCACAGTTTAGCAATTGCCAAGGTCCTTCCTTTTTTTTTAAATTTTCTTTTAGTCTGGTAAATGATGCAAAATAATGCTAACCATATCGCGGTTATTTTGCGTATAAGAAAACCATTAGAATAGAAGTGCAATATAGATGAATATAAGGTAAACCGCGAAACATAATGGGGCGAAACAACCTACGAGTGCGAAATACCAATTTTCTGGAATGTACAGAATCTTATCGAAGCGATGGCCCACGATCGATCCGATATTCTCAGTGTAGGCTGTTATACTAGTTGATCATCATCCATTAAATCTTGTTAAATGGTAGAATTGCAAAGATAAACTCTAATCAAAGTTTGTTTACAACGGAATGGGCAAGCACTAATTGTCATCGACAGATTATCGGAAAACTGCCCCCTCGATAACATATCGCGCATTTTGATTGGTTGACTTGTCGATTATAGCCACGCCTTACACTTACATCATTTGTAATAAGTCGATACCCGAGATCGTCGAGTTAACGCATCGGCGCGTTTTGATCGTCAATCAAGGAAGGTGACAATAAACAAGATAATCGCTAATTGAGCGAGTAAGGGTGCAATTTCACTATGATAAACAATAAAGGCAGACGGAAATTGCAAGCGTGTGATTGCTGGAAAATCGTGTTTTTTAGCGATTTTAGACCATTCGTGCGTGTGATGAACTCCTGCACTTGAAATCGTGTTAGTCACGATTTATTCGTGAAAGTTGACAGGTATGCGCTCCATAGGCCTGAGTTTCATGTAATATTTAATCCAAGATTAGATTAGATTGTTCAATGCTTGTGTTTCATAGCTTGTGTTTCATAGAGCAAAAAGAAAGTTACAAAACTAGATTGTTCAAAATGTTTTGTTCTTGAAGCAAAGAAAGTAAAACTATATGTTTGCCATTTGAGAAAGGGTAAAAGGAAATGGTAGAACATTCCAGCTTTGGATGATACTAGCAATTAAAATTTTCCATCTTCCAAACAGATCTAAATTGACAGACCATTGATTACTCCAAAATATTTCATATTTCTAAAAATAGATTTTGAGCTAAAAATAGAATCGGGGAAATACCATATTCCAAAATTAATGCAAATGGCTGATGAAACCTGAATTTCTTGTCATATCAAGTTTTGACTAAATTTTTCAAAACTTGTTGCTCTTAAAGCAATTACAAAGTAACTGGAAAACTGAAAACACACTCGTATAAGATCAATTGGTTACCAAGCTTTGTCTTTATTTAATAGAGTGAGTTTGGCTGTTAGAGTGAGAAAAAAGTCACAATTAGCAATTTTGTCAAATTGAAAGGCATATAACTGAGGATTTTATATTCCTATCTAGCTAAGAATCACACTAAAGCAAGATCTTAACTTCACCTACATCTCGTTTAAGTTTTGACTTGATTGTTCAATATTTGTGGATGTAAAGAGTGTAAAATCAAAGTCGAAAACAGCAATTTTGTCAAATTCAAGGGCAGAAAAATCATGATTTAAGATTCCTATGAAGCTGAAAATTACAAACATGCAAGATCTTATGGCCAGTAAGATTACATGAAAGTTTCGTGTTGATTGATGGATATTTATGGTTGTTTGAGTAAAAATAAGGTCAAAAATGGTAATTTTGCCAATTTCAAGGGCACATAACTCAAGACATAATATTCAGATCAAGCTGAAAATTGCACTCAGGCAAGATCTTATCAGCACCAACATTCTGACCAAGTTTTGTCTTGATTGATAAATATTTGTAGTGGCTAGAGTGAAAACAAAGTCTAAACAGCCATTTATTAATTCAAGGGCAGATAACTCCAGACTTTCTAGTTCAATCAAAATGAAATTTAGGAATCTGATAGAGGACCACCTAGGGATCATTCCTGTGAAGTTTGATTGAAATCCATCATGTGGTTTCTGAGGAGAAGATTTTTAAAGAAAAAGTTGACGACCGGACGGACGCACAGACGCACGCACGACGGACACAGCGCCATGACAATAGCTCGCTGGCCTGAAGGCCAGTGGAGCTAATAAAATGACAATGATTATCTAAATTCTGTAAGCGATATGCACAACTAGCCACCTTGAGGATTAGTTGTGGCAAATTTGATCGAATTGCAATTTAAAGGGCTTGAGTTGCACACAAACTTATCATTTTGCCAGGTAGAAAGTACTTACTACCAGACAAAAAAGTTTAAAATTTCTAATACTGCCAATGGTGCTTCAGACATAACAAATTTAATCCAGCATAGACCTATAGTATAAATCCACACACAAAAAATCACAGTGACGTAGTTTTGTGTTAACTATTTCTAAACCAATAAACTCTTCTCATTTGTACCGTTTACAATGCGCACGTGATAAATGAACAGGTTGATTAGTTTAGAACACAAAACTATGTCACTGTCAATTTTTGTGTGTGGATTTATAAAATCGCAATATTATAGCATAATTTATGTTTACAATTTTACAAATGTAAATAAGGGAAATAGGCTTCTCTATATTTTCAAAACAATTGGCAAGTGTTTGTGAGAATCTTGCAGGTGTGAGACTTGTGCAAGATTCAACCCATCACACTCAAAACTACACTGTAGTTTTGAGTTCAATAGTGTAGTTTACATAGGTAAGTTTTGTAGTCATCGTCATCATCACCATCATAAACCTACCTTTTCAAGATGTGTCTGCATTTCAAATGGAGTATCAAACTGTTTGTAGCAATGTTTACACTGTGTCAGATCACTCAGATCAATATTTTGTTGTTTACTACTGTCGATGTGTCCCTGAATATGCTGCATGGCACGAACGTTGTTGTATAACATCTTGGAGCAATACCAACACTGCAATGTACCAAGAAGAAAATATTACATAAAAGCTACATACTGATACAAGCTAAATTTGTTATTTCAAATCAAAACCCTATGTTGTGGGTACTCATTTGAATCGTCTTGATAAGACGATTCCAATGAGTACCCACACCATGGGGTTTGATTTATTTTTAAAGATGTTAACACAATGTTTACACTGTGTCAGATCACTCAGATCAATATTTTGTTGTTTACTACTGTCGATGTGTCCCTGTATATGCTGCATAGCTCTAACATTATTGTATAACATCTTGGAGCAATACCAACACTGCAATGTACCAAGAAGAAAATAATTTGTTATTTCAAATTAAAACCCTATGTTGTGGGTAATCACTTGAGTCATCTCTATGATATTTTGTTGTTTACTACTGTCGATGTGTCCCTGTATATGCTGCATAGCTCTAACATTATTGTATAACATCTTGGAGCAATACCAACACTGCAATGTACCAAGAAGAAAATAATTTGTTATTTCAAATTAAAACCCTATGTTGTGGGTAATCACTTGAGTCATCTCTATGATATTTTGTTGTTTACTACTGTCAATGTGTCCCTGTATATGCTGCATAGCTCTAACATTATTGTATTACATCTTGGAGCAATACCAACACTGCAATGTACCAAGAAGAAAATAATTTGTTATTTCAAATTAAAACCCTATGTTGTGGGTAATCACTTGAGTCATCTCTATGATATTTTGTTGTTTACTACTGTCAATGTGTCCCTGTATATGCTGCATAGCTCGAACATTGTTGTATAACATCTTGGAGCAATACCAACACTGCAATGTACCAAGAAGAAAATAATGTATTCATAAGAGCAACAGATAAAAGGGGGGTGAAGGCATTCTAAATTTGTTTCTTTATTTCAAATCAAAACTTATGTTGTGGATACTCGTAATATGCTGCATGGCTAACATCTTGGAGCAATACCAACACTGAAACATAGAACAGGAAATTATTAGTCACAGCTGCAGAAAAACAGGGATTATTGGTATCTTCAAAATGAAAAATATCATTCAATGTTTTTCTTTTGCCTCAATGTTTACTGAATCTATTTCTGTTGACCCGTTACAAGATGGGTAAATTTTGGACTGACCCAATGTTAGAGATATTGCTGAGGACAATTTCAAGTGATTCATTTTTTTTCAAATTTCTAAGTAGAAAACAAAGTGGGAAATGAAAATTGCTTGTTACACGCAATTTCTTAATTTCCAAAATGTTTTCCATAGCATTTATCTTGTGGGGTTTTCAAGGGTGCCACAGTGTAACAATGGGTTAAGGGCCCTTAAACCCAGGGTTAGTTTGAGAAAAGGTTTGAATCCAACACTAACCTTAAACCTGAATTCTCCTTTTTCCTCAGTGTAGTTAGCATCTCCTTCCATAGAGCCATAGTAATATTCATCCAGCGGGACCCAGTGACCTGCAGAACAATACACATCACATAAGAATTGTCAAAATTCATATGACCAAAGTATAATAGAAATGAGCCGGGATCTGGAAAAACGTCCTCTAAGGCTTTTGAGCCCAACATAGATCCAGATCAGCCTGTGCATACGCACAGTCTGATCAGGATCCATATTATTCTCCAATTGCTTCTTTGTGACATGTAGTAACTTATAGAGTGCAGCAATGATGCATATTGGACTCCATTTGACAACAGGCCGATCTTGAAACTCAATTTTGAAAAATGCTATAAGGGACGTTTTTCCAGATCCCGGCTCATTAATTCTTTTGTGACTACAAAAGTAAAGCATATCAATCAAGTGGTCAATATAGTTCTCAAGAAGTATGTTGCTTGAATGGGATTTAACGCCTCTTTCAACTGCTATCATGGTCATATCACGACGGCTGGAGCACCTCATATGGATCAGATGCCCCTCATTTCTCAACATCCTAACCAAGCCTCCTTCTACTTGCCCACAAATGTTGTCAACAATATCAAACCATTGGTGGAAGACAATTTTGTCTTAAAGGATATTTGCCATGACAGGGGATCAAACTCAGGACCTCATAAGCGAGTCTGATGTGCTACCAACTGCGCCATGGCTGCGTCTCTACGTCACATAAGAACTGTCAATAAGTATAATAGAAATCCTTTTTCATTACAATAGTAAAGCATATCCTAAGGACCTTCAAGTGAAGTAGTCAATAATTACCTAGTTAAAACATGTTGGTTGAATGGGATTTAAACCATTAGCAGACATCAAAATTTTACACTTTCAAAGATGTTGCATATAACCATTTCAAGTAAAAGGAATTTCACCTTTTTTGGTCTTTTGGGGTAGAAAACGTTGTGGATAATGAAGAAATTGCTGTGACAAGTTTTCCGCAGCCTCCACCTTTTGTAACCTCACATAAAATCTCATTAGGGGTGGACTACCTTAAAACCCATTACCAGACGACAAAACTTTGGACTGTTCCAATTTGAAAACTGTTGCAGACGACATTTTCAAGTTGATGAAAATTTTAAAATCTGCACATTTTGGGTTAGAAAACATTGTGGAAAATGAAGAAATTGCTTGTCACAAGACATTGTGGAAAATGAAGAAATTGCTTGTCACAAGCAATTTCTTCATTTTTCACGATGTTTTCCCAAGCATTTTCTTGTAAGGGAGTCAGAAGGCGTCACTGTGCAGTAATGGGTTAATTGGGTTTTTAGTGTGATTTTCGAAAACATGTCTTACGGAAAATTTATTTTTTGGGGAAAAAAGTGCAATATTTCTCTTAGTGTTGTATATCGGACAGCAAAATCACTATCGATAATCGGAAAGTCACAACCGATTGATTATCGATTGTACAATCGGTTCTTTGTAAACAAAAAAGTCCATCAGTGTAACCTAGTAAATATCATAATTAGGATAAGTATATTTGTTTATGTGTTAACTGCATAATTATGATGCTACTCCAATACTGAGCCAAATTTAAACAAGGTCTTGAGGAGTTGCTTCTGAGGCTAATTGTCTTTGAATGTATATAACGCTGGCTTTTTCATTTTTTGAGCAAGTTTTTTTTCATAGCCTAAATATGTAGATCTAACTTGAAGTATCATATATAAGAGATTGGTAGAAAAGCAATATATAGCCTTTCATCTTGTAAAATTGAGCCTATACATGAAAACTTGTTAAATTGGGGAAAATTAATTTAAATTTTATCTTTCTGTCCTTGGTTGCTTTTGATGCTTATGTATCTACCTAAATAACTATTCATCATACATGATGTATGTGTGATGAACAGATGAAGTACCAGGACAGGTAGGAATCATCGCCGTTAATCCATTTCTTTACCAGCTTCAGACAGACTTTTCGGTTTTCTCACTGCCGATGTGATAGCATGACTTCCCTAAACATGTCAACAAACTAAGCTAAATTTTGTCAGTGGATCAATTTGGAGACATTATTGTTGTCGTTTTCCAATTAGACTTCTTTATTGATGGTGTGCTTTATTGTTTGCAGATGAGTATGTCAGTCTAGGATGAGAATTATGTTCTTTGAAATGCTATGATTATAATATTCCGATCGTTTATACGATCTAAAGCGCCCGATTGATTAATTACAACTGATTGAACAATATTCATTACTAAAATGCACCTCATATGCTTTAATATATCCATCAAAAGACATTGTTCTTGTTCGATTAATTTTACTGAAATCACAGACTACCAATCAAGTTGTACCCCCTTACTAGATTTGCTGTTTGGAATTATGTTCTTTGAAATGCTATGAATAAAATATTTCGATCGTTAACACTTTTTAAAGCACTTGCATGATAAAAAAATAACTGAATAAACTATTAAGCAATTTTCATTACTTAATTATAGCTTTAAATGCTGGAATCTATCCATCAAAAGTCATTGTTAATGTTCGATTAATTTTGGTAAATAGCAGACTACCAATCAAGTCATTCTTTCTGTTTACTTTGCATAAACTTCGGGACCCATAAACTTCTACTTTCACTTCGTAAAAGTCATTGCAAGAGATTGGGGGAGAGTAAGGAAATAGCCTGGAAATTTCATTTATCAATTTTCTTTTTTGATTATTAGAATCAAATGTCCGGAAAATTAACTGTAAAAGAAAAAGTGCAGCTATCGATAGTTGAAAAATGCAATCGATTGTCGCCGATTGTGGGCTCAATCCGATAGCTTTCGATAGCTGGCGACTATCGACACAACACTAATTTCTCTAGGGGAAGACGCTGGAAACCAGTGTCAACTTCATAAGGGGAAAAACCCCTGGGTGTGGACTACCTTAAAACCAACATACCAGCTGTATCAATCTCCCCTAAGCCTTCCTTTCTTGCTTTCTTCTTGGGAATAGGTGATTCTTCTGTCAAAATAAAAGTAAAGCTTAAATCAAGATGCAAACATTTACATCCTACAAGATAAAGGCTTTGTAAAACATAGTGGACAAGAGGCCCAAGAGGGCCTGAATCCCTCCACTGGCTAAAGTGGAAGAATTATCCAAAGATTTCTTGTAAGCCTTACACAGCCAAATCTTGAAATTTGTGAATGAATTTTAAAGAGAGACTCAAAGAACATTCTTGCAAAGTCTGGTTCAAATTGGCCTAATGGTTGATTTTTTAAAGAATTTTCTTATGATTTCTCTAAGTCTGATAAGCCCCTTTCTCCCTGCCACGACCACATTTTTTGACCAATGGGAAAAATTGTGAACAAATTTTAAAAAGAATGACTCAAGGCATATTCCTGCAAAGTTTGGTTCAATTGGGCACACGGGTTGATTTTTAAAGAATTTTCTTATGATTTCTTTAAGTCCGATAACCCCTTCCTCCCTGCCACGCCCACTTTTTTTTGACAAATGTAAATATTTGTGAATAAATTTTGAAAAGAAAGACTCAAAGAACATTCCTGCAAAGCCTGGTTCAAATTGACCATATGGTTGATTTTTAAAGAATTTTCTTATGATTTCTTTAGCCCTTTCCCAAACAAGACCTGGTTTTGACGTCCCTAATAGAAAAGGCCTGGGAAAACATTGAAACAAAAGAAGAAACTGCTGATAACCAGCAGTTTCTCCTTTTGTCTCAATATTTTCTGTGCCATATTTTACACAAATTCTATCTTTAATACCATCCATTTTGTTATTGGTGACAGTTTTTAAAGTGGATCACCCTAAATTTTTGTTGTTTGGGAAAGGGTTAAGTCTGATAAGCCCCTTTCTCCCTGCCACAGCCACATTTTTTGACAAATGTAAAAATTTGTGAACAAATTTTGAAAAGAATGACTCAAGGCACATTCCTGCCAGGTTTGGTTCAAAGTGGCCCAATGGTTGATTTTTAAAGAATTTTCTTATGATTTCTCTAAGTCTGATAAGCCCCTTTCTCCATGCCACGGCCACATTTTTTGACAAATGTAAAAATTTGTGAACAAATTTTGAACAGAATGACTCAAGGCACATTCCTGCCAGGTTTGGTTAAAATTGGCCCAATGGTTGATTTTTAAAGAATTTTCTTATGATTTCTCTAAGTCTGATAAGCCCCGCCCTGCCACGCACACATTTTTTGACGAATCAAAAATTCGCGAACAAGTTTTGAAAAGGGTCACTCAAGGAACATTCCTGCCAAGTTTGGTCAAAATTGGCCCACTGGTATAAGAGGAGAAGATGTTTAAAGAAAAAGTTAACGGACGCACGGACGGACGGACGCACGACGGACACAACGCCATGACAATAGCTCGCTGGCCTTCGGCCAGTGGAGCTAAAAATGAAGAAACTGCCTGTGACAAGCAGTTACTTCATTTTCCACAATGTTTTCTACTAGACATGAAAAGTCATAAAATTTCATCCATATTGACAATGTCATCTGCAATTTACAATTTTGACAAGCTGAAAATTTTGTCGTTTGGAATTAGGTCTATTAGTATGGCTAGTAATCTCACTGGTGGTGAACTTAAACAATTTTCGCTACAACAAGGTATAGCTATTTTGCATTTAAATGTGAGCTTATAGATTTTTTTTCTAATGACAATGAACTTGTTCTAAAAACAGAGCAGGTTTACCATTTTGTATTGTCATTGACAAACTGTCGGTGTTGTTATAAAATCTCGTAACTACGGCTTCGATAAAGCCGTAGTTACGATATTTTAGAACAACACCGACGGAATACATGGATCGCGAAAAAATGTCCCTCGCTTTGGCCGAGTTCCCCACCAGTGAATCTGTTAGTTATGAATTTTATTTCTTGGAACCTGGGGCCAATTTCATCAAAGCATTTAAGACATAGGTGTTTTACAATTGTTCTATGAAATGCTTACTTAACGTATACAACCCATCATTAGCACCAAAGAGCCAGAGGCGAAATTTGAAAAGTGCCAGTAAATCCTAAACTGTGTTATATTTCCATTCTAAATACAAACATAGGCATTTTGAACGGTTTAGAATTTTGAATGAATGTGTAATTATGGAAATATTTGACAAAAATGTTATAAATTACTTCCCTTGCATATGAATATAGAGTAAAAAGATATTTGTACATTATTTTCTTCTTGAAGCATAAACTTGAAATCCAGCACGGTGAATCAACTTATACGAAGTGTATTTACAAGAGTGTGTAATTTGATGCATGTCCCAAGGCTAGAAAGTGGAGTTTTTAATGATGGGTCTTATACCTTAAAACTACAATGGCATTACCTAGGTTTTTAATAGATTTGTTACACACAATTCTTGTTCTGAACATGTTTCAAGACATCAGTAAGAAACTGTTATCATCAATATTTTGATGAAACTGGCCCATGTATGTCTAACTTTGGAAATCTTGACCCTTTCCCCACAAGACCTCGTTTTGACGTCCCTGAGACATTAGGCTTGGGAAGACAATGAAGCAAAAGAAGATTATCATCATTTTCTCCATTTGCCTCAATATTTTCAGCACTATAATGTATGTAAATCCCATTTATGATCTTATAAACATCAACTTTGACATCTGTCACAGCTTTCAAACTTCAATAGTCCAAATTTTTGCTGTTTGGGAAAGGGTTAACAAGACCTGGTTTTGACGTCCCTTAAAGAAAATGCTTGGGAAAACATTGAGACAGCAGTTTCTCCTTTTGTCTCAATATTTTCTGTGCCATATTTTACACAAACCTTATCTTTAATAACATCCACTTTGTCTTTTGTGGCAGTTTTTGAAGTGAATTTCGTCGTTTGGGAAAGGGTTAATAGGTTTGCAACAGAACTTTTGTACACTTAAATGTGGCAAGAATTGAGGGTATAGAGCAAGAGCATGGTGTTATATGTATCATAACTCATAATGAATTACCTTCATCCACTATTTTGTAAGAGACCATAATTCTATTGTGGGACCCTTCTTCTATCTGCAGTACATCAAACATCTTCTCTGTGTCAATTTCTTTATTCATTTCGACAGGTAAATCCGTCAAAAAGCTCCAATTAAGTTCCGTTGTTGCCTCACCGCTTTCCACATGCTCTGTACATTCAGTAGACTCAACAGTCTTCTTTACAACAGATCCTTCTCCAGATTTTTTCGAGTAATTCGATGAAGTATTGACTTCATCATCTGATAACATTTCTTCATATTCATTCGTTTCTTCAGAGATGATTGAACTAAAACTTGAGATTGATGAAGTCCTGGTTCTAGATCCGAGCTGTTCTTTACTCCTAACACTAGCCGATCCCACTACTGACGATTGTCCAATAGACTTTAAGAAATCTTTCTCTGAGCAAACACCATCTAAACCAACACCATAACTCAACCATTCAGTATTCGCGTCGGGTCTAACACACTGCTTCTTTAAACCACCATCACCTCCACTATTCCAAGTTTTACGTCCGGACGTTTCCGCTTTTCTCTTTACGCCACCGTCCTGTTGACAAGCAGACACCCAGACCTGTGTCAGAGCTGCTTTGTCGATCTCTTCACTCATCGGAGATTTGAACTTACTACTTCCTTCACTTTCCCTGTCTACAGATAGCTGCTTTGTTGATTTCACAGATTTCACATCTTTATCTGAGTTACTCTCTTTACTTTGCTCTGTTTTGCTCTTTGTTGGTGCATCTAAATCTTTTTCTTTACTTTGCTCAGTCTTGTTCTTTGTTGGTCCATCTAAATCTTTTTCTTTACTTTGCTCAGTCTTGTTTTTCGCCAAGGTGTCAATATCTTTATCATCTTTCTTAACAAGCTGATGGATCAGAGCTGTTTTCCTCTCGACCAATGTCCGAATATTTTTATTGTGACTCCAGTTCCACAGTGTACCTCGAGGGATCTGGGGAAATTTATCACAAACATACTGCAGTCCAAAATGGTCAATCAAGCACACAATGTCAGATTTCTGATTCGAGTTAAAGTTAAGATGGTTGATTGTTTCACATGTAACCATTGCCCTATCCTGCACAATATCAATGCTTTGTGGTTCATTATCAAATTGTAAGTTCCTCTTAGCAGCACTAGGATCTGAATCTGTCTCCTCTTTTCTTAATGTCTTGGTTATATTCTTTGCATGCTGCCAATTCCATATCGAGCCCTGAGGAATCCTGAATTGTTTATGTACAGTTCTTACTCCATAAAGATCAACAAGTTTAACTATCGCAACTCGCTGATCAAAAGTAAAATCTTTTGTTGGAATGAGTCGTGCATTTTCCAGAATGGGTGGTATTTTAGATGGCGAAATCAGTCTGTAACCTTTATGATAGGCAGTTATCGATTCTTCTTCCACTCTTCTTATATCTGGGTTAGTCTTGTACAATTTAGGACCAATCACAGGTTTAATTGAAGCACCTGTCTCAGTTGATTGGGCACCTGTCTCACTTAATTGCTTGGAGCTTCCAACTGGAGATGTTTCTGTGCTTGATACAACTTTCTTTTCTCTAAACCCTGACCTATGCTCTTGAATCAGCTTGCTAATGCCCCTATTCTGGTTTTTCCAAGTCCACAGCGTCCCTTTATTGACACCTATTTTATTGTGAACCTCTTTTATACCGAATTTCTCGATCAGTAGCACAATCATAGCCTTCTGTTCTATATTATAGTCTCTAGGATTAAGATGTTGTGTAAATTCAAGCACATCAGGAACTTTGTACTCATCTGTATTGTCTTCTGCTGTTGTCAAATTCTGACTGTCTTCTGTTTGTTCTACCATTTCCAAGCAATCAGTGTCATTTTTATCAAGTCTCTCTTCATTTCTCTCCCTTCTCTGGCTCTCAGTAACATTTTCCTGTGTTAATTTTTCTTTATTATGTTGACAGTTTTCTGGATTGTTTTCATCTATCTTCCCTCCATCGACTTCATCTGCTTTATTTTCTCTGCATTTATCCAAATTATCAACCTTCTCTGTCAGTTTATCTATCACTTCTGTTGCTTTCTCTTGCAAAATTATTTCAGATTCAATGTTTTTCTCTGATACAGAGTTCCTGCTTTTTCTTGTTGGATTGTCAAGGCTTTTCATAGATTCCACTGTTTGCCATTTATTCAACAAAATTGTGATATCTTGTCTTTCCAATAGCCACATTAATTCTTTTTGCCAGATTATCATATCTGATTTATTGACCTTATATTTTGCAGCAATATCATCATAACCATCTTCTGTTCCTTTCATCATGTCCATACCAATCAAAAGTTTATTTTCTAGAGTCACACCAGAGGCTGTTTTTCTGTGTTTTCTGTCTTTTTCTATGATCCAGTTGACAATCACAGGAATTGGCAAACCAAACGATGTAGATGCAAAATCTATCCCATGTTTCTTTGCGATGTCAATAATCAGGGTGATCTTTTGGGCAGGGAATTCCTTATAAGTGTCATAATCAATTTCTTCAACAGGTTTTTCAGCTTCCTGATCTTTTCCATCTACAGTTTCGCTTTCTAACACTTTTTCATTGACCGATTCAGCTTTCTTTTCCCTTTCTACCTTTGAAATTGCTCGTTCTTTAGCCAATCTTTTCCTTAATTCTTCAAAAGTTTCCATCACTATTCCTGGTTTTGTCACATTTTCATTTTCTGTCGTTGTTTCATTTTGAGCAACGTCTACGATAACATCTTTCCCAGCAAGATGAATTTTTGTATCCAAAGCCACTGATTTTTGTTCAGCTGTTCTGTTGCTAGTAACACTGCAAGAATCATCTTTATTTACTAGATGAGTTAAATCATGACTACTTTCAGTATTTGAGGGAATTTCAAGTCTAGTTTTCTCTTCTGATGAGCTCTGTACTTTTGTTTTTGTATCATCACTACCTTTAAATTTTGCCATACCAAGTTTTGCAATACTCCCGAAGTTAAATGGCAGCTTATTGAACTTAAAAATAGGCTTGATGGCTTCTTTCTTTTCATTCTGAACATTGGGCTTTAGTGTTACAGTTGGCTTTTCGATTTGTTGAGTGTTGCTTTTCTCTGGTTTCATCTCTGTATATTCAGATTTGATTTCTGTCTTTGGCACAGGAAACATAAAATCAAACAAGTTTCTCTCTCCTCTATCTTTGTTTTTGTCTTCTGCAGGATCATCCAAATTCTCACTTTGTTCCTTAATTCCAATATTTTGTTTATTATCCTCACTTTTTGCTTCATCCAAATGTTTTGTTTGTGGAGGTTTTGGGTCATCCTTCGAAGAATTTGATTGAGATTTTGAATCTTCCTTGTTTTTATTCAACAGAACACTAGATGGTAATTTAAAAGATTTCATCAAATTGCCGAAAATATTGAATTTAGGCGGAGCTACATCGGGACTATTTTCATGAGGTTCTTTCACCAATTTATCTTTACTGTTATTTTGCTTTTCTTTTTTCTCTTCCACACATGCTGTTTCTATATTTGATTTTGCGGCTTCGTTTGTAGATTGTCCCTTCTCTTTCACTGAATTATCTTTCTCAGTCTTAGGCAGAGTGAAGAAGTCAAATAAACTTCTCTCTTTTTCAGAAGTTTTCTCAGATGACTCTTCACCCACTGCCTCTTCTGTCTTTGAATCAACATTGTCACTCAACTTGCCAATAACGTTTTCTACAATTGCTCTATTTTCAACTTTCTCAGGTTCTACTTCATTTACACTATCCTTCATTCCATCTTCTGTCTTTTGTTGTTTAAATTCAGTTTCCACATTTTCTGTTTTTTTTAACATAACAACAGCTTCCTTCACTTTAGTTTCAACTTTTTCTGGTGCCACAGTCTCCTTATTTGATTTCTGCTGACCTGTGACCATTTCTGCACTAGATTTCTGGCTGTCATCATCATATACTTCAATAGTCTTTGATTCAACAACCTTTGAGACATCAGTATTCATCTGTTCTTGCCTTTCTTCTATTTGTGAAAAATCTTTCTGATAAACTTCTGAAACTATTTCATCCTTTGATGATTTTGACTTGCTTATTTCACTGTCATTAGATTGAAGGTCTTTCCCTTCCTCATTCACTTCTTCAAGTTCCGGCACCGTGTCCATGCTGTCATCTTTACCCTCCGCCATATCTTGTTTTTGATGTCTACTGGAGCCAAACAAACATGTCTCCTCAATGTTCTTAATAATTTCAAAGTCTGCACTGTTTCTAACTCTTTGTACAGGTTTAATAGCTTGTTTAGTGGTGAAGAAATCTTCAACATCGGTGGTGAACAGTTTGTACATGAGGGTCTCTTCATAAGGGATCTTCTCTTTCTCAACAATTGGCTCTGTAACAATCTTAACAGGTTTCTTAATGGTTGTTTCACGATCAGTAACTTTAGCGTCATCGTTTTGCCTTTCAATATCCTTAGTCTCACCTACAGTACTTAAAGTGTCTTTTACATGGTCTTTAGACTTTGACACCTTATCATGTGCACTTTTCTCAGTTTTTTCTCCATCTTCAATCACATTCTGAACTTCATCTACATCTTCTACCAGTGTAGAGTCAAATTCATTGTTATCCTCTGTGTCAGACAAACATATAACGGAACTACTAGACATATTCTTGTCATCTTCTCGCTCCTTTTGACTCACAGTTAATTCATCATTTCTGTCTATATGTGAAACATTTGAAGAAATTCGCGAATCAACCTTTTCAGGCTTATTTCTCTGTATATTTTCAACATCACTGTCACCATCTTTAAATAGTTCAGACATTTCAAGAATATTTGGTACTTCAGTTGGACTAATAAGCAGTTCAGCATTTACACTTTCATCAATTACCTTCTGCATCTCTTTGACAACATTCTCACATATTTGGATGGTAGGGTCTGTGGGTATGGGAGTATGCTTGGATGTACTATTGGGTTTGGCCTCTGATCTACTGTCATTTGGGCTAGGGGCAGTTGATTTAATATTATCCTTATTACAGCTGTCATCCTCCGTATCATCAACGTTTGTCACTTCTTCGTATTCCTCTGTAATGTCCCCTTCACCATCAGACTCTATCTCTCTATCATTCTCACCGGGGCTTGTGATGACTGGTGACTTTCTTCTTGGAGATAATGTCATTTTCAGAGGACTTTTTCCTGAGGTTGATTTTATAACAAAGTCTTGATCCCAAACTGGTGATGTTGGCTCCAATGCTTTGGGAGTTTCTTTAGTTTGTGAGACATCGGTTTCAATAGCCTTTTCTGTTACAGCCTCAGCTGACTTTTTCTCTTTTTCCCTCTTCTCAATTTCTGCCATTACCTCTGCCCGTGCTTGTTTCAACATTTCTTCAGCTTTTTTCTGCTTTCTCAATCTCTGTGCATAATGACCCATCCAACTTTTCACAGTAGATGTCTTTCTTTTGAATTTTCTTGTGGCTGCAGTTATACCATGCTCCCTAGCATACTCTGCCACATTGTCTTTGTAATCTTGTGTGACTATGTAGTCCTTTAGATTATGAACAATCACTGGAGTACTCTGAGATATAGTCTCCTCCACGCTTGTTTTGTCCCTACTCACTAACCTAGTTTTCATATTTCTAATGTCGGCAGACCTGGTCCTATAGTTAAATGAGGTTTTACAATAGTCGTCATACTCTGACATCAGGTCTACTATACTCTGTCGAATAAGTCCAAATTTCTTCTGTGTTTTTAACACTCCAAACTGTACACAGTAATCAACAACCTGAAGTCTTAAATCTCCGTCACTAGTATCCTCTTGACTATGGCTGTGATCATTCTTCTCTGATGACAAACTGTCCCTTTCAGGGACAGGCTTCTCTGTTGTTTTCTCTGATACCACTTCTGGATTTTTATTAAGTTTTATTCTAATCTTAAGCGATTCTTTTTCTTTCCCTGGAATATCTTTCTTTTCCTGATTTGTATTAGATATGTTTTCCTTTTGAGAATCTCCTCTTTCTGGTTCACTATGATTATCTTTACCAGTCACAGAACTTAATTTTGTGACCTTAGCTGGTTGTTTTGTATTGTCCTGGCTGGAGACTGGTTGACTTTGCGGCAGTTTTTCCTTGTGAAGGGAAGTCTGTTTACTTTTTGACATGGAAAGCTTTTTGGCTTCAAGTCTCCACCTTGATACTTCATTATAAGGAAGCCTGTGCTCTCTGGCTACTACCTTTTGCCCTCTTTCCTCACATTCCTTTATTATTCTATTCTTGAATTCCTGAGTAAACTTTCTTTCATTGGATTTCTGTGGTTTTATAACTGACTGAATCTGCTTCCACGTGCTTGCTATCTCCACACCTTGATTTGGATGTTTAACAATTCTGGGCATCGTGCCTAGATCAGCTCTTGTGTCAGCCAGATATGCATCCTCATTGAAACCTTCACCTTCTTGTTCTATTGATACAATTGGTTCATTTCTTGGAGAAGAGTAAGTAATGGAATTTGGTCCCATTCTAGTTTTCTGAATTTTTCTTAGATTCTCTGTTAAAGAAGTTGGTTGGGCAGTACTTATGCTTTCAAATTTTGGTCTCCTGATTCTTACACCATTTCTTTCAACTGTTTCAAATTGAAGGTTTCTTCTTGCCTCTTTGTTAGTAGCAACAGGTTCTTCAGCAGAAATACTTTCCTCCATTCTTACGTTATCAGCGCTTTGAGGTATCTGTTTTACAGAGTTATCAACTTTGTCCCCTTTGAACAAATCTGTTATATATTCTTTAGTAACTTTAAACACACTCACAGCATCACTGAGACCATATAACAATGCATGTTGGGCAGCTGCTAACTTTGTCTTCAATTCGGTTTCCTTAACAAAATCATCATGCCACTTCATTATTTCTGTCATACTAACTTCATGAGCTGAGGCTGTGCTTTCAAAACCAGCATTCCTTGCTTCTCTAACAATTTTCCATTTCCAAAGAAAGGAGCCAACTTTTTCGATCCTATCAAAAGTTTCATCTCCTTTATGTTCCAATGAAAGAGATCTTCTAACAGGCTCTTTAACAGTTTGTTTGGCAGGTTCTTTAATAGCTTGTTTTGCAGGTTCTTTACTAACATGAGAGGTAGTTTCTTTACTTGTACGACTACCAGAATCCTTACTAGCCCGTTTGGAGTCAGCAGAAAGGCTTCTCTTCACAGTTACATGTACAGATTTGGGAGAGGTTGAAGTCCTTCCGCCCGGCATGTCAGAACTTGTGCTACTGTCAGAATCATGCTCTATTGTTATTCCCTCAACTGTATGGCCTTTTTTGATAAAACGAGATTTCAATTCCGAGACGGAAATATTTCTGGGTATTTGTTGCACTGAAGTTGTTCCTTTTCCACTATTTGAGGAATTCTTCCTTGCCCTTGACCCTCCAGGAGCGGATGGACCAACTTTTGAGTTCAAATCTTTAATTAAATTTTTAGTCTGTTCAAATAAAGATGCTTCATACTGATCTCTCTCTTTTTCTTGAATCAATTCCTGACTTGGGTTACCTTGACTTGAATTTGATATTTCATCTTGCTGATCGTGTGAGCTGTAAAATACACCTGGTTTCACTGAGGTACTACCTGATGTTACATCTGATTGAACAAAAGCTCCTGAAGATGACCTCTGCATATTTCCATCATTGGGTTTAGATTCTGGTGGGGATGAAGATTCGAGAAATATGCCTCTATTCAACTGATTTGATGGGTTAACAACCTTTTGTCTCAAATTCTTCTTTTCTTCCCCCGACACTTTCTCATCTAAAGCGAAATAAAACGGAACCCCGTCTTTAGTACTATGTGTATTATTGGTTGAACTTTTTGCTGGCTTGTTTGGATTGTTAGCTCTCCTGAATATATTTGGCACATAAGTCTTTGATGTTTTGAAATTTAGAGTATCTTGAACTAGTTTCTTTGATGCTATTGGCACTCGGCTATCATTTCCCTTTTCTTCCTGAGAAAATGATTCACCAGTAATATTTGTATCCATATTTTTCAGTGAATTTAATTTATCTGACACTGATTTCCATGGCGCTTTATCTGTTCCAAGTTTCATCACAGAATCTGAAGAATTCACACTTCCTGGGTTATAGTCATCCATTTCCATACAATCAGTATCCATCTCTGGATTATCAATATAAATGTCATACTTTCCTGAATTAGTCTTTATTGGTGAGATTTTTGCAACTTCATTTATTTTCTCAAGTTCTTTTAATTCACTCGCTGAAAGTTCTATATTCTGAACTTTCTCGTCTTTATATAAGTTTTTCCATGTAGAAAGTGTTTTAGGATGAATGCTATACTGTCTACTCACATTACTTACACCCTTAATACTTGCTAATTTACCAAGTTTAATCTTCAATCTTAATGAATACAGTTTTCGTTTTTCATTCACTCCTCCTGCTTTTTGATCAAGTATTTTCTTGTCATGAAAACTTGTGTTTTCCTTTCCAGCTTTTGCTTTAGGGATGTTATCCGATTTAGGGATTCCAAGAATATTCATTATGTCTTCAGAATCATCCGTGTTCGCATGCTCTTGATTTTCTTCCTCACTTATGTTTGCAAATATATCAGCATTCAATAAGGATTTCAATTTTTCACTGATATCTTGTGAATTATCTGAGGACCCATCAGCATGAATATCCGTGGCAGATGCAGTTGATTCCTCTGAACTATCACCAGATTCTGTAGAATCCTCACTGCTTATATCTGATGCTCCTAAAGATGATTCGTCATCTGTCTCGCTCTCGGCAGGACTTTCTTTAGATGATGTCTGTGGTGGATTAATTGGGTCTGTTGTCTTGAGGCGATTTGTAACATTATTGATCAAATCAGAAATCCTTCCACTCTGTTTATCAGCAGGAGAATCTTTGGGCAATGTTTCAGGCTGATTTTCTTTGGTTGATGTCTGTGGCTGGTTTATTTTGTCCGCATTAAGGCGATTTGTTATATTATTTATCAAATCAGATAACTTTCCACTTTCTTTATCGGCAGGACTCTCTCCAGCTGAAGCCTGCGGTTGACTTATGGGATCTGTTGTATTCAAGCGATTTGTTACATTACTGATCAAATCAGAAATTCTTCCACCGTGTTTATCAGCAGAAGTATCTTTGGCTATTGATTTAGGCTGATTTTCTTCATCTGAAGTGTGCGGTTGATTAATTGGATCAGTTGTATTGAGGCGATTTGTTATATTATTTATCAAATCAGAAATCCTTCCACTTTGCAATTTTTGGGACGAATCTTTTGGTTGTGTAGTTTCTGGTGAAGATGCTTGTGAATCATCTTCCGTAGTTTCTTCACCTTTAGCAGGCGCCCTATATTTTATTTGCCTTCTTGTTATATGCTTTTCTGTATCACCCCATTTCTTCAATTTCAAGTAGGCATCCTTTAAATCTTTCACATTTTGAATGTCTCTGTTACTAACTACACTAGCAAACTTTTCATCCTTTTTCTTCTTGGTTTCTTCTTTTGAGGTATCATCTTCACCCTTCTTTGCTTCTTCGTTTGAAGCATCGCCTTTACTTGCCTTATTGGCAGGTTGCTCATCAGGCGGACCTAGGTATCTTACTTCAGGCACAGAAACCTTTGGAGTATCTTGGTTTAACAGTCGGTCCCTGATTTCTCCCTGCTCTCTCATCACCTCTTCCTGATTTACACATGGCTCTACAACAGAAACTTTAGGTTTAACTCGCACCGGTCTATTTATAGATTCAGTTGAGCTATTTTCTGAGTCTGCCTTTTTAATCTCCATCTCTACGGAATTTTGGGTGGATTCAGAAGAAGCATGCTTAGCTTTAGCAACATAAACCACATTCCTTGTTCCAGGGCCTGAACTTGGAGTAGAAAGTTTCAATACATCACTTTTAACAGAGTTTGATGAGCAAGGTGACACTATCACTTGTTTTGTTGAGTAAGGCGGCACTATCACTTTCACTATTTTGGTTCCAGAAGTCAACACAATTTGATCTGGTGTATTTCTTGCAGTTTTATCTTTGTCTAACTTTGTTAGGGTAAAAGTTTCAGATGTGCTGGAATTTTGGGACACACTTGTTTTCACTAAAGGCCTCTGTAGCTCTGGTAAAGGAAAATTAGTAGCTGTATTCCCTGAATTACTTGATGTGGCTAAACTTGTTCTACCTCTACTGCTACTGCTTGAGAGCTTGATTATAGAACTTGCCATTGGCATATGTTTTGGCATCACATTCTGAGGTTGTCCAGCTTGGGTCTTACTTACAGCACTGTCAAAATTGTTCGTTAAATTCTTGGCGACAGAACTTCCAACAGTCACAAAATTTTTGTCCTGTTCCTGCTTAATTTGTTCCTGCAACCTCTTTGACAATAACAATGATTTAACAGTTCCACCATTACCAGTAGTATTTAACCCAGGGGTTGAATCATCTCTGTTTCCAGCTACACCATAGTAGGCACTTACCACAGATAAATCACTTGTCTGCCCTGATGGAGTGTGTACTTCTTTACTTAAGCTTCTATCTTGAAGAGCATGTATAAGGTTTGGGTGACTAACTTCACTTCCCATGGTTTCCTTTTCTTTAAATGTATCTCTCGCTAATTCAGGCCTATTGTGACTAAGATAAGTTTCTGTACCAGTCCTTTGGGCTGTATTTCCTGTTTTCTCTGCGGCCCTATTGTCATTCTGATCAGGATTAGTTTCTGTACCCGTCCTTGGGGCTGAATTTCCTGTCTTCTCTGCACCAACCTGCCAACTACAAACTTCTTCAAAACTGTCAGAGTGGTTACTTTTAGTAGGGGAAACAAAAGTATTTATATTCACCTCTGCACTAACTTTCTCATTATTTGCAGTTGAGTCGGTTGCATCTTCGTTGACATTTTCAATCTGTACATGCAATAGCTGATCATCATGTGTTGATACTTCTTTAGTGGAAGTCTGAATTGGTTGGCTTTGTAGTAAACTTTCAAGCTTTTGTTCAGTCCTTTTTATCATCAGTTTCTTTTTGAATTCATCATTAGCAATCAGCTGCTTAAAATCTTCATCTGTTAGTTCATAACTTTTAAGTTTTTTGCCTTTATATACCTCCATCCACTTTCTTATAGTCTGTACACCAATGTTATACTGCCTAGATATATATGATGACCCATGTGAATCAGACAGATGAGCAATTTTTATTTTAAGATCATCACTAAATTTAACTTTCTTCAACTTTTCTGTGATTTTCGGCGGCACATTTTGTTTTTTCTTAGGTCTAATAAGGGTAGTCTTTCCATCAGCCTTGCCTAACTGCTTTTCCATACAATCATGCCTCCATTTTGCCACTGTACTTGTATGCATACCATATTTTTCACTAACACCTTGTTGTCCTATTATGTATGATTCCGCAACAACTGCCTCCTTTATACTATCATCAATTCTCACCTTACGTCTTTGAACTCCTGACAAAGAAGCCCACACAGCTAGGTCTGTTATTATTCTTCTTCCATTATCATCAACTTCATTATACTCCCTGTCTAAAGCTTCATTAATAGGTACTTCATCAGTTTGTAAGGTTTCTATCACTGTATTTGTTCCCGTTGTCGAACTTTTTGTGGTATTGGATGATGACATTCTGTCAGCAATATTGTTCAATGACACAAACTTTCTAGCACCAGTAACATTGGCAATAGGTTTTGCCTGCTTGACTATTTTAGCAGGCTTGATTTCTCCTAAAAAGGTTTTAACACCAGACCCTGAATTGTCTTCAGGAACTTTACTGGTTGAAGAGATATTAGACCTATTAGTTACATCTATTACATCTATGAGATGCTTTTTATCTGCTGGTTGACTATCAATCACTTTCACTCTCTTTCCATTTAACATACACCATCGAACTTGTGGATTAATTTTACTGTGTGTCCAATCGTCAACCAGTTTCTGTTTACCACTTTCTCTTGCTGAATCTGATTCAAGGTCTTTCTCTTTGGTATTGGCCCTTGTATCTGTAACTTGGGATTCAGTTCCAAGATAGCAATGGTCCATTACGGTATCAACGGTTTTTATAACATTTGTTTTCAAATGATTTCCGGCTTCAAACCTATTTGAACTACTGTCTCCTGCTTCTTTCACACTATCACTTGTCTCTTTTAAATTGTCAATAAAATGTTGGCGACTGTCATGTGTGTTTGAAGAATTTCTTTCATCCGTCACCCAATTCGAATTGTTTGTATCATTTTGCAAATTGTCTACATTCTCTAATGAGGTCCTCTTTTCTTTGTCTTTATTATTACTTGACACATTAGGGCTTTCAAAAGATGTATCTATCACAAGAGCATGTGGATCATCTGAAGAATTATTTGAATCTGTAGACTCATTATCACTTTCATTCTTCGACACATCTTCATTGTCCAGCGGAAATATGCTTTGACTCTGTGGGATTAGTTCATTTAAAGCACTATTATCATCAGTTGAGTTCAAACTGTTTTTTAATCTATCGATCATTGAATTCAGGGACATTGAGGTAGTAGGTTTAATTCCTGCACTCTCACCTAAAGCTTTCCGTATCTCTGACATATTTTCAGTAGCATTTCTCTTAGCACTTTCACTTTGCACTTGTCTATGATAACTATATTGTCCAGGATCTGCACTCGCACTTATTGGAGGATGTAGGCGTCCATCTGTATTACAATTTTTCTGGAAGGAACTTTGATCATTAGGACCGTTCCTACCCCTCTGTATAAAATAGTCTGTTAAAAGTGACCTATAATTTTGACTAGATTTCACATGGCTTTCACTATTTATGTCCTCAACAAGAGTTAATACAGGAGTTTCAATTTGTGGATATGCAGTATCTGTTTCCTCTGTATTTCTATTCACAAAAGCAGGAGAGTGCATTGGAGGCTGTGTAGTTTTGGACTTTTTCACTTCACGTCCCCAGTTTAGGAGCTGAATTTTTGGAATGTGGAGAGCTTTGGAAACATTGGTCCATCCCTTGTCATTACACAGATTAGTTATATACCGTACATCTTCAGTAGACAAATGTGTGTACCAAGGTGTCACTGAATCGTTCGGTAAATGCTGCCTTCTTTCTTCTACCCATTTTCTTGCATCTTCCAACTCTTTTTGACCTTCATCTTGGCTAAATGTCCAATCACATGCTGCATCATAATTACTATGGAACCCTAAACCAGCTTGTATGTATTCAGGCACTGATTCTTCTTGATCCTCTAATTGAAGGGAATCATCACTAATTCCATATCTACTTTGTTCCGATGACTCTAAATCTCCAGAGAGGGAAGAGAAAAACATATTAGGTGCATTGTCCATGTTATTTCCACTGAAAGATGCTGGTTGATTGTTTGCTTGACGAACATCTGATTGTATGTACGGTGAAAAAAGTTGACCTTCCCTTACACTAGATCCTGAATGACCAACAAGGCTAGATTCTGGATGAACATTACTTGTTGTTGCAAATTCTCCTCTGTTAAATCTTGTAAAAGCACTTTCAGCTTCTCTTACTGGGTTATTTGGAGTCATTTCACCATCGTTAACACTTTTGAAGTCATACAAAGGATACACATACAATACTTGAGCAGGCGGTTGTATGTAAATCCAATTAGACTGCAGAGAATATGAAGATAATGAACAGCAACTATGTTTATTTGAAGTCCTAGAGGTAATACATGAAGACTTGGTCTTCTTAACACAATCTGAGTCCGTTTCAGTCATTGATTGGTCAGACTGGTCATCACATGAGCACTTTTTGAAGCAACATTTTGTATCTATAAGCCCACAATTGTTTTTCAAACAATCACAATTATGTTCCCTGAGTTTCGAATGCTTCAAAGGATGTGGGATCAAGCAGTTTGTATCACAGTTAAAAGCTGGGACTGATTGTTCAGTTGAATTCTTTAACGATCCAGCTTGGAAAGCACTTATTATATTTGTTATATTGCTATCACAGGGTAACTTGTGGTCTCTTTTCATCAAAAACCTTGTAACTGCAGCTTGTTTTAAGCTGCAGTTACAAGGTTTTCGTTGAAAAGCAGCATCATGGTCCTTTCTCAACTTATCTCCAATCACATTTGTCCCTCCACTTCTTTCTCTAGGTCTAGTTTCACTAAGTTCACTATTAATAGACCGAGTCATCCATTTCTTGCCGAAGAAAGCATTCATGTAGTACTTAATCTCGAGAAAATTTCTATGTTGGAAAAACTGTTTCACATAGTGCCTGATACACTTTGCTTTTGTCCATTTATGGCATTGTGTGTGACTGATTTTCTCTGCAGCTATTGAGGTTGTAGATCTGCCTCTTTGGTTAGCTCCTGAGTTCAGTATATGACCATGTGGAATGTGTGGACAATATTGTTTTTGTTTGTTTGTCGATGATGACATACATATTTCCTGTACAATACCATGCTCTTGCCCTCTTGTCCCTACAACGAGAAGAATTGTGCAATAAATACCAACATACACAGCTTTCTTAAATCACTCAAATAATTTCCATGACTTAACTCCAAAAAGGTAGATTTGTCTCTAAATAACAGAGCTCATCATTATTATTCCAATGATATTCAGGTGGGGGACTAAAGAGAATCGACCCCAGATTGGCTTTAATAACAGTAAGCTAAATAAGCTTTATGGAAAATTTCTAATTTCGATTCTTTTATTTTAACGTGTATGTCAATCTGAGCACAATTCTTCTTGTCGTCCCCAACCTATCTATACATTAGCATGATGGATAATCAGAATTTCAGAAAACCTTTAATAATTTCAGTAATAAGGGATCAATTTGAATTCCGTTTGAAGCAGAGAAGGTGGGAAGATGCTAGGAATTAATTGGATGTGGTTGATAATTGAATAATCAGCAGATAAAAGTTATAAAAGATCAATCAATATTTTAATCTTCAATAACTTTTTTATCAGCTGATTTTTCAATAATCCACAAAGTCTATCTAATGTTTGATGTCTGTCATCTTCTCTGCTTCAAATCGAATCAAATTGGTTCAGTATTAACAAGATCATTGAAGATTTTCCGAAATTCTGAGTCACATGATTATCCACCGTTATTAGTCAGAGCTTAAGATAAGACAGGGTATTGGCTTTTTAAAATGTGATATATACATCATTTATCATTATTCAAATCTTCTGTTAACCCATTACCACACAGTGACTCCTTTTGACTCCCCACAAGAAAATAGCTTTGGAAAACATCGTGGAAAATGAAGAAATTGCTTGTGACAGGCAATTTCTTCATTTCCCACAATGTTTTCTACGCAAAAAGTCAAACAATTTCCAAGTTTCGTCACATTTAAAATGTCGTCTACAACTTCTTTGAATTCGGATCAGTCTAAAATTTTGCCGTTTGGTAATGGGTTAAGGGAACTCAATGGAATTGTCTCCATTAGACCATTCAAATGAGTACGAACATAATATGGTTTGGATTTGAAATAAACCATTTAGAATATATCTAAAGTTACCCTCTCTTATTCCTTACATCTTCTTATCTGTTGCTTTGTTAGTATTCAGAATAAAATAAGGTTAATCCTTTCCCAAACAAGACCTGGTTTTCACGTCCCTATTGGGAAAACATTGAGGCAAAAGAAGAAACTGCTGATAACCAGCAGTTTCTCCTTTTGTCTCAATATTTTCTGTGCTATATTGTACACAAATTCTTTCATTTTTAACATATATTTCATCATTTGTAGCAGCTATTATATAGGACCACCCTAAAAAAATTTTGTTTGGGAAAGTGTTAATCCATTACTCCTTTCCAAAACAGCAAAATCTGGCCTTTTCTATTTCATAGCAGCTGCAGATGACAAAATGGATTCTGATTGAGATATGATTTGTGTGCAAAAATAGCAGATACACAAATTCTTCTTTTGTCTCAATGTTTTCCCAAACTTTTCTTAAAGAGATATCAATCCAGGCTTTTGGGAAAAAGTATTATACAAATATCATCTCCATCAACACACATTTTGTCATCTGCAGCAGCTTTCAAATATGCAGTTTAAAATTTATGGCTTTTTAGACAGGGTGTGGATTTATTGATTGAATGTTTTTACCATATCTTTTAACAGTATCTAAGTCATACATAGCAGCTGGATTTCATGAACATGGATTCCTGGATTCCTGTTGTTTCCCTAGTGAGTAAGTACTACCACAATATCCTCTCCGAGCCTCCTCCTAGGTTTGTTATCTATAACCCTCCCACTGGTGGGAGACAAATGTCAGAAAGGATATTTGCTGCAGCCAAGGTTCAAACCCAAGACCTCATGATTAACCCATTACCAAACAACAAAATTTTAGCCTAGTCCAAACTCATATGTGTTGCAGAAAACAAATTCCATGGAACAAAAATTATCATTTTTGGGTCTTTCTTGGTAGAAAACATTGTGGAAAATGAAGAAATTGCTTGTCACAAGCAATTTCTTCATTTTCCACAATGTTTTCCAAAGCCTTCATTTTGTGTGGCGTCGAAAAGCGTCACTGTGTGGGAAAGGGTTAAATTAAGAGAGTCTGACAAGCTACCAAATGTACTATGGCGGCCTCCCAAAAGGGGTTATGAGGGAAGTTAACCCTCTCCCAAAGTTGAAACTAGACTGGGTTTTGTCGTCCCTAAATGGAAGAACGCAGAAAAACATTGAGGCAAAAGAACAAAATGCTGATCATCAGCATTTTTTCCTTTTGCTACAATATTTTCTGGACTATACTGTCAAGGTGGGTAACCCACGTGACTTGGGAAGCTTTAACACCGAAAAAATTGTCCGTTTCAAGGTATGTTTTGTATAATTTCTCAGCTTATACTCTATTGATTTTGACGAGATAAACAGGGGTAAAATTTGAAAATTTTGAAAAACCTGGAAAAGTCTGTATTTATATAGTAACAAGAGGACCATGATGGTCCTAAATCGCTCACCTGAATCAAGATGGCAAGAGTGATAATGGCAATTTTGTCAAATTCAAAGGCATGAAACTTGTAAGGACTTTCTGTTTGGAAACAATCAAGAAATAATTTTGTTCCAATCGATCCTGTAAGGTTGGGTATGAATAAGCACAATTGTTGATGTTTTTTTTTTCAATAATTATTTAACGATTTTGCAATATGCAATATAGGGCTAATTTTCAAAGCATTCTGATCTGTTAGAGGTTGATCATTTATGATAGGCTCAATTAACAAGATTTGGTCTGTGATTGAAAGAATATAGTGCAGGATTACCATCTGATAAGCTAAGGCTAATCCCTTATTTGTTTACATAAGATAAACATGGGGCCAGCCAGATCAACAGATAAGAGAAATAGATATGAGAAATAGGACAGATTTCTCTGAGTCCGATAAGCCCCTTCCTCCCTGCCACATCCTGATTTTTTATCAATTGTAAGAATTTGAGAACAAATTTTGAAAAGAGTGACTCAAGGAACACTCCTGCAAAGTCTGGTTCATTTGGGCCCAATGATTGATTTTTTAAGAATTTTCTTATAATTTCTCGAAATCCAATAAGCCCCTTCCTCCCTGCCAAGGCCACATTTTTTGTCAATTGTAAGAATTTGAAAACAAATTTTGAAAAGAGTGACTCAAGGAACATTCCTGTAAAGTCTGGTTCAAATTGGCCCAATGGTTGATTTTTAAAGAATTTTCTTACAATTTCCACTCTGAGTCTGATAAGCCCCCTTCCTCCCTGCCACGGCCACAGTTTTTAACAAATGTAAAAATTTGTGAAAGAACTTTGAAAAGAGTGACTAAAAGGAACATTTCTGCAAAGTCTGGTCCAAATTGGCCCAATGGTTGATTTTTAAAGAATTTTCGTATGATTTCTCCAAGTCCGATAAGCCCCTTCCTCCCTGCCACGGTCATAATTTTTTGACAAAGGTAAAAATTTGTAAATAAACTTTGAAAAGAGTGACTAAAGGAACATTTCTGCAAAGTCTGGTCCAAATTGGCCCAATGGTTGATTTTTAAAGAATTTTCTTATGGTTTCTCCAAGTCACATAAGCCCCTTCCTCCCTGCCACGGCCACATTTTTTGTCAATTGCAAGAATTTGAAAACAAATTTTGAAAAGAGTGACTCAAGGAACATTTCTGCAAAGTCTGGTTCAGTTGGGCCCTAGGTTGATTTTAAAAGAATTTTCTTATGATTTCTCTAAGTCCAATAAGCCCCTTCCTCCCTGCCACGGCCACATTTTTTGACAAATGTAAAAATTAGTGGATAAATTTTGAAAAGAGTGACTCAAGGCACATTCCTGCCAACTTTGGTTCAAATTGGCCGAATGGTTGATTTTTAAAGAATTTTCTTAAGATTTCTCTAAAATCTGATAAGCCCCGCCCTGCCACGCCCACATTTTTTTAAAAATAAAAAATTCACGAACAAGTTTTGAAAAGGGTCACACAAGGAACATTCCTGCCAAGTTTGGTTAAAATTGGACCAATGGTTTAGGAGGAGAAGATGTTTGAAGAAATTGTGAACGGACAGACGGACGGACGGACAGACGGACGGACGGACGGACGACGGACAAAAAGCGATCACAATAGCTCACTTTGAGCACTTCGTGCTCAGGTGAGCTAAAAATCGAGAAAATGGGGCATTTTGGAATACCTAAAAACCTGAACTTCAGGCATATGCCTGAAAACTTTTACCCCTGGATAAAGTGCACGGAACGCGCATTTGAGAGGGCTATCCCCGTTTGTAACTCACTCCGCTCCGAATCCCGTGGTTTCTTCAAACATTCAAGCAAAAGTTTTTGTCGGTGAATGGGAACGCTTCCCACTTTCGTTTTGCACTTACAAATACTTTGGCTCGAATGTTTGAAGAAACCACTGCATTTGAAGCAAGGTGAGTTAGAGCCAGGAATAGCCCTCTCAAATGCGCGTTCCGTGCACTTTATCTCATCAAAATCAATAGAGTATAAGCTGAGAAATTAAACAAAACATACCCTGAAGCGGACGATTTTTCCGTGTGGACGCTTTCTAAAAGTCATGCGGGTTACCCACCGTGACTGTGCAACACTCCTAATCTCATTCACTTCAGTTTTGTTGTCTGAAGCAGCTTTTAAATTGGAACAGTGCAATTGTTTGCAGTTTGGGAAAGGGTTAAAATGCATTTGATTCTCCTATACCAACCTGGTGACTTTGGTAAAACTGGTGGTGGTGGTGCTACAACTACCGGGGCTCTTCTTTGTTCTTGTTGCTGCTTCTGCTGCTGGGGCTACAAAATAAAGTTAACCCATTACCAAACAATAAAATTTTGGACTGGTCCAATTTGAAACCCATTGCAAACGACAAACAGTTGTGGATAAACACAGGATTTGTATATATTTTTGCACAGAAGATATTGAGACAAAAGGAGAAACTGTTGGTTATCAGCAGTTTCTTCTTTTGTCGCAATGTTTCCCAAGCCATATCTATTAGGGACGTCAAAACAAGGTCTTGTTTGGGAAAGGGTTAACCCATTATCAAACAACAAAACTTTGGACTGGTCCAAATTCAAAGATGTGACAGTCTTGCAGAGTGAACAAGTTTTTATGTCTTTCTGGGTAAAAAAAAATTGTGGGAAATGAAGAAATTGCTTGTCAAAAGTAATTTCTTAATTTTCCATGATGTTTTCTAAACCATTATCTTGTGAGGAGTCAAAGATTCATTGTGCGGTAAAAACATAAAGTTGTACACAATCTGAAATTGAATACATGCTAGGTTTTCACTCTTTCCCAAACTGCGAAATTTTAGGTCGGTCCCATTTGAAAGCGAAAGCAGCCAACTAAAGGGATGTATTGATAAATATAGGAAATGGACACAGTATAGATCAGAAAATATTGAGCCAAAAGGAGAAAATGCTGATTATCAGCATTTTCCTCTTTTGCAGGGATAATTTTGGGCCGCGAAATCGCATTCTCGCATTCAAATGCCTAAAATCGCATAAATCTTTCTCAATTGGAACAAAATCTCCCATACCAATTTGAAATCGATGATAGGTGCGAAAATTCGGCTGTCTAAAGAGCGGAAATCAGAAAAGTAAACTCGACTGGCCCTCTGTATTCTTTAGAATAAAACAAGCTCCAAAATGAATGCAAGGTACCAGATATTCGTAACAATTGGTCTTTTGTGTTTGTGTTTGCCATTTTCAAATCAACCAATTTTAATCTATACAATGTTTTCACAATTATTTTAGTTATATTGACAAGACTGGTGACCTCACCATGTGTTTCAGGTTATCATGCTATTACAAACACAACATCTAACCCCAGCCACAAGCTGCTCCCTCACTATGATTTGTTACTGAGAGAGAAACTGGTGACTCCATAAAGATGATTCACAGGAACAAATTGGTTTGGTTTATTGGTGTTTTACGCCGTTTTCAACTGCTATGGTCATATCACGACGAGCACCTAACCATGGATTCCTGTTGTTTCTCATACCAGTACTACCACAATACCCTAATTGAGCCTCCAGCTGCTCCTCCACATAGGTTACTATATCAAATCATTGGTGGATGACATTTTTGTCAGAAAGGGAATTTGCCCCAGCCGAGTATCGAACCCTGGACCTTGGTCCTACCAGGGGTTTAACAACAAATTTTTACGGCGTTCCAATACGAAATCTCCTACAGACGACAACATGGGTATTGATAGGGTGGGATTTACATACAATATAGCTCAGAAAATATTGAGGCAACTGGAGAAAATGCTGATTATCAGCATTTTCTTCTTTTGCCTCAATGTTTCCCAAACCTTTTCTATTAGGGACGTCAAAACCAGGTCTTGTTTGGGAAAGGGTTAAAATATTGACCGATGCAAACATAACTTACCGCAACTTTTTGTAAAGGTTTAATCAACCAGTGACTGCCGGTTGAGACTGGGGTGGTGTTCGCATTTGGATTGACAAACTTGTAAACTTGTGTAGGTGTCAAACCAGATAATCATCCGTGGGTCAAACAAGTCACAAGAGATATTTTAGGTGTCATACCAGCTATTTGTGGAGGTTTTGCATATTGACCGATGCAAACAAATCTTAACGTAACTTACTGTAAACTTGTATAGGTGTAACACCAGCCAATCATACATGAGTCAAAAGTCTCATCAGAAACGATTTAGGTATAAGACAAATTGATAAAAACTTACCGCAACTTTTTGTAAAGGTTTAATCAACCAGTGACTGCCAGTTGAGACCGGAGTAGTGTTAGCATTTGGATTAACAAACTTGTAAACTTGTGTAGGTGTAACACCAGTCATTCGAGGAGGCACTCCGGCTATTTGTGGAGATTTTACAGATTTATTGGCCATCACCTGGGCCGGTCGTGGTGGCGTCTCACCGATTATCATCACGTCAGGGGAAGTATCTTCTGAAAATATTCAACATTTCATCAATACTTAGATTCAAATGTAAATCTTTTAAACAAGATGACAATATTTTAGACCGGAGTGGTGTTAGCATTTGTATTGACAAACTTGTAAACTTGTGTAGGTGTCACGCCAGGCATTCGAGGAGGCACCCCGGCTATTTGAGGAGATTTTACAGATTTATTGGCCATCACTTGTGCTGGTCGTGGTGGCGTCTCACCGATTATCATTACGTCAGGGGAAGTATCCTCTGAAAGATATTCAACATTTTATCAACTGAACCTAAAAGGGACATTACATTCCAATTTCATTTTCAAAAGTATGTCTTGATGCAAATATTCTTACTCTAATATGTGTATAAATGCTATTGGTTTTTTGAAGTTGTTGTTTATAAGCGAGAAATACGCCTTTAAAGTTGAGGCAGAACTGACAAATTCCATATAAATCATAACTGTTGTCCACAACAATATGTTTGATTTAAGCACAAAAATATATATTTCTGGTAAACAGCACAATATTCTGGCTTGAAATTTTCAGAATTTTCATAAGAAAAGATGCTCTTTCAGATAAAATTAAAGTAAAATTTATGAAGAAATATATGTGAAATGGCACTTTAACAACAGTTGTCCGCCTATACAAGAAATTGTCAAAAAGAAAGGCAGACTCAAAGATGGTCATTGATCTTGTAAAATAAGCTTGAACTTTAGCATTGGTTAATATTGAAAGACATTATTCTTACCTTAAATGCCATTAGGGACCTTTTGCGGATCCTGGCTCATGTATTGCATATAGTCAAGTCTTGATATACTGACACATGTATACAACATTTAACTATGTAAACAATACAATATTGAATTTCAAACGAAAGTCTATCAACCCATTAACAGACAGCAACATTTTGGTCTGTTCCAAATTCAAAGGCGTTGCAGACGACAATGTCAAGTGAATGTTATTTTAAATTTTGGGGGATCTTTAAGGTAGAAAATATTGAGGGAAATGAAGAAATTGCTTGTAACAAGCAATTTCTTCATTGTCCACAATGCTTTCCAAAGCCTCTAATTTGTAGGGTGTCAAAAGACATCACTGTTTGGGAATGGATTAAAGAAATTCTGATTCATTGCCATGTCTTAACTTTGCCTAAGCACATGTAAATCATTACCTTTTCTTGGCTGTTGCTTGTTCAAGAACTGTTGTGGCCTTGGAGGGGGCATGGTCGGTTCCGACGTAATTGATTCAACCAGCGACAAATCCTGACTAGGCACCGGCTTCGTCTGCATAACCTGCTGTTGTAGCAACGACACGGGATTTGCCAAATGGAGCTGCGACGCAATCTGTATCTGTTGGCTCAAGATATTGGTGACAGGCGGCGCTGGCGGTCTGACTACTGGCGGCGGAGAGATGACTTTCGGGGGGACGACTGTGAACGTGTTTGGCTGTGATGATGGAACGAGTGTGTTACCAGCTCTAGCTTTCTTTATTAATTCATTAGCCTGAAATGTTAAATATTTTATTATACATCAGCTGGAGCACCTAACCATGTATTTGGCTGTGATGAAAGAAGCAGATATATAAGTTTGGTGGGGATGACTGTAAATGTATTTGGCTGGGAAGATGGGACAAGTGTGTTACCAGCTCTAGCTTTCTTTATTAATTCATTAGCCTGAAATGTTGGACAAATATTTTATTATAAATCAGCTGGAGCACCTAACCATGTATTTAGCAGTAAGCAAAGAAGCAGAGATATCTATATAAGTTTGTGAGGGAAGACTTTAAATGTGTTCGGCTGCGATGATGGGACGAGTGTGTTACCCGCTCTAGCTTTTTTTATTAATTCATTAGCCTGAAAAGTTAACAAATATTTTATTATAAATCAGCTGGAGCATCTAACCATGTATTTAGCTGTAATCAAATATGCAGATACATGTATATAAGTTTGGGGGGTGACTGTAAATGTATTTGGCTGTGAAGATGGGACGAGTGTATTGCCCGCTCTAGCTATCTTAAAATTCATTAGCCTGAAATGTTAACAAATATTTTATTATACTTTAGCTGGAGCATCTTACCATGTATTTGGCTATGATCAAAGAGACAGATATATACGTTCGGGGGGACGACTGTAAATGTGTTCGACTACAAAGATGGGACGAGTGTGTTACCCGCTCTAGCTTTCTTTATTAATTCATTAGCCTGAAATGTTGGACAAATATTTTATTATACGTTAGCTGGAGCATCTTACCATGTACTTGGCTGAGATCAAAGAGCGAGTGCATTGCAAAACCTTGCTATTTTCAACAATAATATATCTCTAAGATGGCTCATAAAATTTCACACTTTGGGCCAAAATGTCCCACAACTATTCTTGGGTCCTGAAATTTACTCCTTATTCTTCCCAAATATACAATGAAATGCATGCAATCTTTAACTATTGGGAGTACAATTACACCCAAATTTATTTAACCCTTTCCCAAACAAGACCTGGTTTTGACGTCCCTAATAGAAAAGGCATGGGAAAACATTGAAACAAGAGGACCATGATGGTCCTAAATTTATTATTCATATCCAAACACAATGTAGAATGTATTAATCTTTTCAAGCAGATGATTGAAATGATCACCAATTACATAGGATTTGATGAATATTGAAACAAAATGTCATCTCCTCTTATCTGCAGCTTGTATGATTCCCAAAGTAAATGGTTCAAAATTGGCTTGTAAATGTAGAACTAACAATATAGGGCTTAGTTTCCATGTACAGTGATGATTTCTTGTATTCTGAAAGCCATTCATGACATGAGGTCTTACACAAAGTTTCAAGGTTCTAGGCCAAACAGTTTAGAAGAAAACTAAGTATCTCTGTGACAACCCGCAGTAAAGTATAATTTTCAATGCACAAAATTTTCCCAACCCTGCCACACCCATATACATTTTATAAAATCAAACATTCAAGATACAATTTTGAAATGAGTCACTCAAGGAACTTTCCTGCTACGTTTGATTTAAATTGGCCAAACGGTTGATTTTTAAAGAATTTCCTTAAGATTTCTCTAAGTCTAAAAAGCCCCTTCCTCCCTGCCACACCCACATTTTTTAACAAATGTAAAAATTTGTGAGCAAATATTGAAAAGAGTGACTCAAGGAATATTCCTGCAAAGTCTGGTTTAATTGGGCCCAATGGTTGATTTTTAAAGAATTTTCTTATGATTTCTAGTCTGATAAGCCCCTTTCTCCCTGCCACGTCCACATTTTTTGACAAATCAAAAATTCACGAACAAGTTTTGGAAAGGGTCACACAAGGAACATTCCTGCCAAGTTTGGTCAAAATTGGTCCAATGGTTTAGGAGGAGAAGATGTTGAAAGAAATTGTGAACGGACGGACGGACGGACGACGGACAAAAAGCGACCACAATAGCTCACCTTGAGCACTTCGTGCTCAGGTGAGCTAACAAAAGAAGAAACTGCTGATAACCAGCAGTTTCTCCTTTTGTCTCAATATTTTCTATGCCATATTTTACACAAATTCTATCTTTAATAACTTTAATTTTATCATTTGTGGCAGTTTTTAAAGTGGATCACCCTAAAATTTTGTTGTTTGGGAAAGGGTTAATAGTTATGAAAGTACCCTGGACAGTAATTAATCTACCTCTGCGTCCTGTACGCATAAAATTTGCTGGGGACGCATAATTTTGAATGATGCGCGTCCTATAGGACGCATCATTCTAGAATGGCCTTTTCTTTGACATCAATTTCAAGTTACAAAAATTTACGATCTCAAAATAAAAACCATTGCAAAGTGAAAGGAGAAGACAAATATCGGAAAATAACGCGGTCACGATAACTTGATTGGTGGTCTGCTTGATTAGTACTTTGCTCATAAATTTTATTGAACATCAACATAGACTTTTTAATGAATTGATCACAACATTCGAGATTCTAAAGTATTCTTTTTATTTTATTACAAAGTATTGTTGTATCCGTTATACTTTATCTGGTTAATGATAAAAGCATAAATGATGAAATATTTGAAAGAACATTATTCCCATCGTTGTTTTACGTACATATTCGTTAAGAGAGCAATCTGTTTAACCTCAACGAAACGAAAGTCACAAGTTACTATTCATGATAAAAACAGATTTACTACAAAACATTCTGTCATTAGGGCTTGGGCCAGTTTGGGAAACAAATTAGAGAAAGTTTATTCATATGTGAAGTAAAACCATGTTCTTGCATCAGCGATCAAATTCTTCCGCCTGAAATTGGTAAACATTAAAACAGATTGAAGCTTATGGAGAATAGGGGGTTGCCAATTATGTCACCGACATTGGCGACTTCAGACCAAATCCAAAATGAAATTGTCGTTGACAGTGAAACCACTCATGTGACATCTCAATGTTAACCGATTACAAATTCTGTCTATTTACCTTACCCTGACTCTGGGACTTCATACATTTTGAGTTTGGACGCATTGTTTTAAAATCCATGCGTCCCCAGGACTCATAGTTTCAAATTCTAGATTATTCACTGCCTGGACCATAAGCCAGGATACATGATGTATTCTGGCTTGTGGCCTAGGGTTTTTTTAGAGGTGGGCCATAGATCAGTTACCCACAAGCCAAAGTTTTAAAATTGATCACTGCTATAATTACCCTCTGATGTTCCTTCTGGGCCGCTACTTGCGCCTGTAACTGTGCGGGTGACAGGTCGTCGTCCTCACACTCCATCATAAGTTGAACCTCGACCCGAGTGGCCCGGCGCGACTCCTGCCGGCTCGGCTTACTGGCCTTCAGCGGTACCTTCTTCTTGAACGGCATGTTGGCCCTGTAAGGTGGAATAAAATGTGTAAAGAGAGAATAATGTCCTTTCACTTATGTTTCAGTCTGTACCAACAGAACACTTCTGGAGGCAAAGACGATGGGTTTATGGGAAATCAACATTGGATACATGAAAATTATTACTAACAAGAGATGTTTGTAAAACATATATGCCCCCTCAAGGGCCTACATTTGATGTAGGTCAAAGTCCAAGGTCAAGTTAACAAGGTCCAAGGTCATGGTCAAATATGAAAGGTCTTGGTAGGAGGTGTCTATGTGTGAAATATCAAATCTGTATATGTAAAAGTAAAATGAAACAAAGGCCAGGTTAAAGTTTTCAAAAGTAGGTCAAATGCCAAGGTTAATGTCATGGTAAAATGTGAAAGGCAGGGGTTGAAAAATCCACTCGCCTGCTCACATTGGCGAGTAGAAAATGCCGTAGGACGAGTAGATTTGGGGACGAACTAGTCCGACAGGGCGAGTGCAAATTTAGGACTTGAATCACGCTGATTGAGGGGAAAAAATAAAGGATCGAAAAGAAAGTATTTATTTCAAACAACTTCATATCGGAAAAAATAATATTCGCTGTAAAATAAGACCGTTCCCTGTTTATGTCGATCAATCCCGAAAGTGAAACTAAAGAAGGAAACTAGAGTAAATCTGTGTTACTCATAATTATGCGATGATTTGAGCAAGATCAGAAACACCACAAACACAGTCTGTCAATTGATGACATAGTCATTCCAGTTTCAATATAATCACGTGATTTTTCCACACCCAAATAAGGTTACGTTTTACTATGATTTGTTTACAAAAGTCATGCGTGCCAGAAAGAGCGGGAAAATGGGATGAAGCAATGAAAACAAAATGCTATCTACGTAGTAAATACACTCACGTTAGATGGTTTTAACACCGACACGTTGTCTCTTTCTGTTATGCCGCCTCGCGATTATACAAAAAAAATCTTTCACATTTACCGGGTAGTCGTACATATTAAACTGGTGTGCTTACTCGACCATTTCGACAGCTAATCTACCTTTCGAATTAAATCAAAAGTAAGTGTTTACGGTAATGTTAATCGGCGATTGATTTATGGTAAAAGATGGAGTCAAGTCTGAGCCACATTCGATTTATTGACCATCTTTTTTTTTTAATAAAATTGTTGCATTATTCGCCTATGACTTTTGAAGTGGCGATCGCCAGCGCAAGCCCCATCTGTCATTTATACCGAAGAAACTTTATTTGTACCTAAACATTAACAGAGTCAAAGAGTTATGTTATTTGCATAATAATGCATCCGTAAGAGCAAACAGTCTAACATTTTCTTCATCTTTAAGGGCGAGTTGGGTTGCCTTTAGGGCGAGTAGAAATTCAGAGCTACTACAGGACTAGTAGGTTTGAAGAAATTTTTCAATCCCTGAAAGGTCTTGGTTGGAGATGTCCATGTGTGAAATATCAAGGCTGTAGGTGTAAAAGGACATGATATATATGCCTGGTTTAAGTTTTTTTAAAAGTAGGTCAAACTCCAAGGTCAAGGTTGCAATATTCAAGGGCATGGTCAAATGTGAAAGGTCTTGGTAGGAGGTGTCTATGTGTGAAATATCAAGGCTGTAGGTGTAATAGCACATAAGATAAAGGCTAGGTTAAAGATTTCTAAAAGTATGTAAAAATCAAAGGTCAAGGTCACACAGGCCAAGGTCATGGTCAAATGTGCAAGGTCTTGGTAGGAGGTGTCCATGTGTAAAATATTGAGACTGTATAGGTAACAGGACATGAGATATAGGCCTAATTTAAGTTTTTAAAAGTAGGTCAAACTCCAAGGTCAAGGTCATGGTCAAAAGTGAAATATCTTGGTTAGAAGTGACCATGTGTGAAATATCAAGGCTATATGTGTAAAATGACATGAAATATAGGCCAGGTCAATGTATTATTAAAGTAGGTCAAACACCAACGTCAAGGTCACAAGGTCCAAAGTCATGGGCAAATGTGAAAGGTCTTGGTCGTAGGTGTCCATGTGTCAAATATCAAGGCTGTATGTGTAAAAGGACACGATATATCGGCTAGGTTAAAGTTTTTTTAAAGTAGGTCAAAGTCCAAGGTCAAGGTCACAAAGTCTGAGGTCATGGTCAAATGTGAAAGGTCTTGGTAGGATGTGTCCATGTGTGAAATATCAAGGCTGTATGTGTAATAGCACATGAGATATAGGCCCAGTTTAATTTTTTTAAAAGTAGGTCAAACTTCAAGGTCAAGGCCACATGGTCAAAGGTCATAGGCGTATGTGATAGGACTTGGTCAGAGGTTTCCATGTGTCAAATATCAAGGCTGTATGTGTAAAAGGACATGGTATATCGGCCAGGTTAAAGTTTTTTAAAAGTAGGTCAAACTCCAAGGTCAATGTCACAAAGTCCAAGGTCATGGTCAATTGTAAAAGGTCTTAGTAAGATGTGTCCATGTGTGAAATATCAAGGCTGTATTTGTAAAAGGTCTGGTCATGAGATATATGCCTGGTTTAAATTTTTTTAAAGTAGGTCAAATTCCAAGGTCAAGGTCACAAGGTCCAAGGCTATGGTTAAATGTGAACGATGTTGATAGGAGGTATCTATGTGTGAGATATCAAGGCTGTATGTGTAAAAGGACATGAGATAAAGGCAAGATTAAGAATTAAGTGTAAAATCAACAAAGGGCAATAACTCCAAATATTTGATTGGCAGAGTTACGGTTCTTGTGCACTGCACTTCTCCATAATGAAATCTATTCACCTATTAAGTTTCATGATTCTACCTTACATATTTTTTGAGTTGTGCTCCGGACAAGAATCAAGTTATAAAATCAACAAAGGGCAATAACTCAAAAAATTTGATCGGCAGAGTTACAGTTCTTGTGCACTGCACCTCTCCATAATGAGATCTATCCACCTGTAAAGTTTCATAATTCTACCTTACATACTTTTTGAGTAATGCTCCGGACAATAATCAAGTTTGAAAATCAACAAAGGGCAATAACTCTAAAAATATGATTGGCAGAGTTATGGTTCTTGTGCACTGCACCTCTCCATAATGAGATCTATTCACCTGTAAAGTTTCATGATTCTACCTAACATAGTTTTTGAGTTATGCTCCGGACAAAAATCAAGTTTGAAAATCAACAAAGGGCAATAACTCAAAAAATTTTATCAGCAGAGTTACGGTTCTTGTGCACTGCACCTCTCCATAATGAGATCTATCCACCTGTAAAGTTTCATGATTGTACCTTACATATTACATACTTTTTGAGTTATGCTCCGGACAAGAATCAAGTTATAAAATCAACAAAGGGCAATAACTCCAAAAATATGATCGGCAGAGTTACGGTTCTTATGCACTGCACCTCTCCATAATGAGATCTATCCACCTATGAAGTTTCATGATTCTACCTTTAATACTTTTTGAGTTATGCTCCGGACAAGGTTTGGTCTACGGACAGACCGACCTACGGACCTACGTACCGTCCTTCCGACCGACCGACACTTGCAAAACAATTACAATATACCCCCATTTTCTCCGAAAGGGGGCATAAAAATAGTCACAAATCGATATTATCATAACGAGGCTCCCTAAATATGTGGAGAAAACAATGACGAACAGGCATTCAATATACAGCGATAAAGAGCATGTGTATTCAACATTAAAACGCTTTGGGTTCGAGAGTATTGTTACCAAAACGCTTTGGGATTGAGAGTATGTTACTAAAAATAACAAATACTAAACGTTTGAGCGGCGTTTTAAGACCCCAAGGACGACTTTCGAAGGCTGTTGTGTGCTGGGGGGTCTTAGATGAAATAACCTTATACAACAAGAGATGTTTGTAAGACATGCCCCCTCAAGAGCCTTGCAAGGTGGAAGGAAAAGTGTGAAGAACAAAATGCATTAACCCTCTCAAACATATTGACACCTTTTTATACGATTCAAGAAAAATTCATGGGAAAACATTGTGGATAATGAAGAAATTGCTTGTGACAAGAAATTTCTTCATTATCCACGATGTTTACTAATCCAAAATGCATTTTTTTTTTCAAAATTTCATCAACTTGAAATTGCCATCATGATCTGCAACTCCTATCATATTGAATCAGTCAAATGTTTGTTGTCTAGTAATGTGTTAACCCTTTTCCCAAAATCTGATGCAGATGACAGACAAAACTGAAAATGGACATTGATAAAGATTGGATTCATGTGCAATATAGCGTAAAACATAATGGGAGAAAATATTGGTTATCAGACAGCATTTCGTCGTTGTAAATGCAAAACCTTTAATCTCATTTTTGGAAAATTTTAAAGGGTAGGGAAAAAAGTGTAATAACTTTTTTTAAGCTAAAATGTTTTAATTGAAATTTGGACATACTGTTCATAAATAATGTATCATTTCTGTGAAGTTTGGTTGAAATTGGTCCAGTAGTTTTGGAGAAGAAGAATTTTTAAAGATTTTTCGAAAATTCAATTCAATTAACTTGATTAAAATTTAAGTTATACACAGAATTTATCTTTTTTTAGGAATTAAGAAGAGATTCACACAAGGAAGATTTCTTTGAAGTTTCGTTGAAATTGGTCTAGTAGTTTTGGAGAAGAGTTGGAGTTTATTGGGGTTTTACGCCGTTTTCAACTACCAGGGTCATATCGCGGCGGCTGGAGCACCTACCCATGGATTCCTGTTGTTTCTCAAACCATTACTACCACAACACCCTTACCGAGCCTCCAGCTGCTCGCCCACTTAGGTTAACGATTTCAAACCCATAGGTGGGTGACAATTTTGTCAGAAAGGGTATTAGCCGCGGCCGGGTATCGAACCCAGGACCTCTCGAATGAGGGTCAGATGCGCTATCAACTGCGCTAAGGCCGCGGCAGTTTTGGAGAAGGAGAATTTTTAAAGATTTTTTGAAAATTTAAATCAATTAATTAAAATTCAAGTTCTGTGCAGATTTTATTCTTTAAAGGAATTTGGTAGAGATTCATGCAAGGAAGATTTCTATGAAGTTTGGTTGAAATTGGTACAGTAGTTTTGGAGAAGAAGAATTTTTAAATATTTTTCGAAAATTTAATTAAATTAAATTAATTAAAATTTATGTTTTGCACAGAATTTATCTTTTGAAGGAATTAAGAAAGAGATTCATACAAGGCAGATTTCTGTAAAGTTTGGTTGAAATTGGTCCAGTAGTTTTGAAGAAGAATTTTTAAAGATTTTTTGAAAATTTAAATCAATTAAACTAATTAAAATTTAAGTTCTGCGCAGATTTTATTCTTTTGAAGGAGTTTGGTAGAGATTCATGCAAGGAAAATTTGTGTGAAGTTTGGTTGAAATTGGTCCAGTAGTTTTGGAGAAGAAGATGTTTGAAAATTGTTTACGCACGGACGCACGACGGACACAGGGCTATGACATAAGCCTTCGGCCAGTGGAGCTAAAAATGCTTACAAAAACATAGTGGAAAATGAAGGAATTGCTTGAGACCAAGCAATTTCTTCATTATCGTTAATTGTTTTCTGATCTCAAATGCAATTATCTTCAGAATTTCATCAACCTGAAATTGCAACTCCTATCAAATTGAAATAGTCAAAATTTTTGTCGTCTAGTAATGGGTTTAACCCTTTTCCCAAAATCTGATGCAGATGACAAAACTGACAAGAGCTGTCTTCGCGCGCTCGACTTTCTAAGTTGCTTAGTATAAAGGGGGCATAACTCCAAATATAGTGGAGCCAGGGTCATGGGCCCTAGTAGTAAGGTATAGGGTGTGAAGTATTCCAAGTTTGGGTTGAATCCCTTTGATAGTATGGAAGTTATTGATGTTTGAAAAAACTTTAACCTTTGTTGCAACTCCGACGCCGACGCCCGGGTGACAGTATAAGCTCTCATTTTCTTTGAAAAGTCGAGCTAAAAATTGCCAACATTTTACTTCTGTTGTTCATACCTGTAGACAACTGACATTTGTCAAACAAATAACAAGAACAAGTAGTTAATTTCAAGATTTAAGAACCCCTGTAGCCTCTAGAGTAATAACGAGGATTTTGTAATTAAGGCACCTTTTCATGTGATATCATCAGAAAATTTCGATTTCCGATGGGGTTAATCCTTCTGACCAAGTTTCATGAAGATAGGGCCAAAATTATAGCCTGTAGAGTGCTAACAAGGATTTTGTCTTTTAAGGTCCCTTTTCCCGTGATATCAGTGGGAATGTTCCCATTTTCAATAGTGTTCATCCTAATGACCAGACAAAGATTCTGAGTAAGTTTCATGATGATTGGGCTAGATAATTGTGGACTCTTAGAGTGTTATCGTCTACCGAAGTAATGCAAAGAATTTTATGCTGTAAAATAAGACTGGTTTTACCATGATGTTTTGATAAACCGCCGGTGTTGTTATAAAATCTCGTAACTATGGCTTGAATCAAGCCATAGTTACGATAATTTATAATAACACCAACAAAATACTATTGTTTGTCCAAAATTACTTCATTGTTAAGTGGGTAAAATCGTTCCCTATTGTTAATGATGCAAGACTAAAGACAGATGTTTGTACATTCAATGATAACAAAAGTTCACCTTGAGCATGCTGTGCTCAGGCCAGCTAAAAATGCAGGATATGTGGCATAAAAACGTGAGACCCTCTGCTTAAAAATTTTGTGATTCAAAACTGGCCTTTAAATAGCTAAATGTTACAAGAAAGGATTTTTTTGTTTACATCTAATCTTTTCAATCATTAACTTTCAGAGTCAAATATTTGGAGTTGACATGTGCATAATTGATAATTATTTGGTCGGGGCCAGTAGTATCTGGCAGCAACAAGCCAAATTGCCTAGCAACCAAAAAATGTAATGTCAAACGCTGCATTAATAAAAACTAGACAGCCCTGGCGGTCTGGAAGCGCTCCACAGGCATGATTGTTTGTCTTGTTGAATGCAATTTCAAATGTTCAGGCTGCGCAAACAGTAAACCAAGCTGAAAATTACAAGCAAGTGAGATGGTAATTCTATGGTCAGTAAGATTCTGTTAAAGTTCTGTATTGATTAGTTAATACTAATGTTTGTAAAAGTGAAAATAAAGCCGAAAATGGCAATTTTGTCAATTTCAAGGGCACACAACTCATGATGTAAAATTCAGATCAAGCTGAAAATTATACCAAGGCAAGATCTTATATTCAGCATCATTATGTTACATGTTTTGTCATGGTTAGCCAATATTTGTAGTAAACTTTGCTATAGTAAAAACAGAGTCAAAATAGAGCTGAAAATGGCAATTTTTGGCAATTTCAAGGGCATAGAACTCAAAATGTTAAATTCAGAACAAGTTGAAAATTACACCAAGGCATGATCTTAAAGTGACCAACAATCTGTCCTAGTTTTGTCTTGATTAGTCAATATTTGTAGAACTTGCTAGAGTGATAACAATGTCAAAATAGAGCCGAAAATGGCAATTTTGTCAATTTCAAGGGCACATAACTCATGATATATACTGAACAAAAGTGAAAACGCTACACCTTCTTTGCTTGTCATATTTCTTCTACAAGCAACAAGTAAACAAGAGGGCCAAGATGGCCCTGTATCGCTCCACTGGCTTTTAGACATTTAGACTACAAACTTCTTCAAGGAATACAATGGAGGTCTATTCAAAGAAAATTCATGCTACACCAGAATGAAATCCAATAAGTGATTAAGGAGCAGAAATGTTTTTAAAATTTTCTTAAAATTACACTGTTTCATATAGCGAAATAAAAAAGCCTAGCCCACAACAGCCAAGCTTTTCATCCGATCGTGAAGGAATTTGGAAGAGATTCATGCAAGGAAGATTTCTGTGAAGTTTGGTTGAAATTGGTCCAGTAGTTTTGGAGGAATAATTTTTAAAGATTTTTCGAAAATTTAAATTAATTAAATTATTTAAAATTCAAGTTCTGCGCGGATTTTATTCTTTTGTAAGAACTTAGTAGAGATTCATGCAAGGAAGATTTCTGTGAAGTTTGGTTGAAATTGGTCCAGTAGTTTATGAGAAGAAGAATTTTTAAAGATTTTTCGAAAATTTAAATCAATTAAATTAATTAAAATTCAAGTTCTGCATAGATTTTATTCTTTTGAAGGAATTTGGTAGAGATTCATGCAAGGATGATTCATGTGAAGTTTGGTTGAAATTGGTCCAGTAGTTTTGGAGAAGAAGAATTTTTAAAGATTTTTCGAAAATTTAAATCAATTAATATTCAAGTTCTGCTCGGATTTTATTTTTTTGAAGGAATTTGGTAGAGATTCATGCAAGAAAGATTTCTGTGAAGTTTGATTGAAATTGGTCCAGTAGTTTTGGAGAAGAAGAATTTTTAAAGATTTTTCGAAAATTTAATTCAATTAAATTAATTAAAATTCAAGTTCTGCATAGATTTTATTCTTTTAAGGGAATTTGGTAGAGATTCATGCAAGGAAGATTTCTGTGAAGTTTGGTTAAAATTGGTCCAGTAGTTTTGGAGAAGAATTTTTTTTAAAGATTCTTAAAAAATTTAAATTAATTAATTTAATTAAAATTCAAGTTCTGAACGGAATTTAATTTTTTGAAGGAATTTGGAAAAGGTTCATGCAAGAAAAATTCCTGTGAAGTTTGGTTGAAATTGGTCCAGTAGTTTTGGAGTAGAAGATTTCTAAAAGATTTTTCGAAAATTTAAATGAATTAATTTAATTAAAATTCAAGTTCTTAACGGAATTTAATTTTTTGAAGGAATTTGGAAAAGGTTCATGCAAGGAAGATTCCTGTGAAGTTTAGTTGAAATTGGTCCAGTAGTTTTGGAGAAGAAGATGTTTAAAGAAAAAGTTGACGCACGGACGCACGGACGGACGGACGCACGGACGCACGACGGACACAGGGCCATGACATAAGCCCCGCTGGCCTTCGGCCAGTGGAGCTAAAAAACCAAATGAAAGTGTTTCGTATTGTTCATTGACTTGGTTAAGACAAGCACTAAAAAATTTGTGGATCTTAATTACGAGGATGCAATACGGACCCTTTTAATGAGACAGGGGTCCGTTTTTCAGGCGTACAATTTGAACGGAAATTTCACTCAATTTAAACCTTCAGGAAATCCAAGTAGAAGAATGCAAACCATGCCAGACTGCACGAAATGGTAGTCTGACAAGTTACCCAGTCAGGAAATGTAAAAAAAGCTTGCATAAAACTGTTTCAGCGTTTAGAAAATGGTGTTTGAAAAGCAGATTTTTCATCATGTTACAAAGTTTGAAAAATTTACAATGTAATCTCCATAGGAAATTCAAATTGCTATTGCATGGGCATCTGGAAACAAACCTAGTCCAGAAAGAGTTCAAAAATCCTCTGTAAGGCCTGCATGATGTTGCTAAACAAGAGGCCCAGGAGGGCCTGAATCGCTCCACTGGTTAAAGTGGAAGAATTATCCCATGATTTCTTGTAAGCCTTACACAGCGGCAGCCAAATCTTGATATTTGTGAATAAATTTTGAAGAGAGACTCAAAGAACATTCTTGCAAAGTCTGGTTCAAATTGGCCTTATGGTTGATTTTTAAAGAATTTTCTTATGACTTCTCTGATAAGCCCCTTTCTCCCTGCCACGGCCACATTTTTTTGACAAATATAAAAATTTGTGAACAAATTTTAAAAAGAACGACTAAAGGCACATTCCTGCAAAGTTTGGTTCATTTGGGCACACAGGTTGATTTTTTAAGAATTTTCTTATGATTTCTTTAAGTCTGATAAGCCCCTTCCTCCCTGCCACGGCCACATTTTTTGACAAATGTAAAAAATTGTGAATAAATTTTGAAAAGAGAGACTCGGAGAACATTCCTGCAAAGTCTGGTTCAAAATGACCCAATAGTTGATTTTTTTAGAATTTTCTTATGATTTCTTTAAGTCTGATAAGCCCCTTTCTCCCCGCCACGGCCACATTTTTTGACAAATGTAAAAATTTGTGAACAAATTTTGAAAAGAATGACTCAAGGCACATTCCTGCCAGGTTTGGTTCAAATTGGCCCAATGGTTGATTTTTTAAGAATTTTCTTATGATTTCTTTAAGTCTGATAAGCCCCTTTCTCCCTGCCACGGCCACATTTTTTGACAAATGTAAAAATTCGTGAACAAATTTTGAAAAGAATGACTCAAGGCACATTCCTGCCAGGTTTGGTTCAAATTGGCCCAATGGTTGATTTTTAAAGAATTTTCTTATGATTTCTTTAAGTCTGATAAGCCCCTTTCTCCCTGCCACGGCCACATTTTTTGACAAATGTAAAAATTTGTGAACAAATTTTGAAGAGAATGACTCAAGGCACATTCCTGCCAGGTTTGGTTCAAATTGGCCCAATGGTTGATTTTTAAAGAATTTTCTTATGATTTCTCTAAGTCTGATAAGCCCCGCCCTGCCACGCCCACATTTTTTGACAAATTAAAAATTCACGAACAAGTTTTGAAAAGGGTCACCCAAGGAACATTCCTGCCAAGTTTGGTCAAAATTGGCCCACTGGTATAAGAGGAGAAGATGTTTAAAGAAAAAGTTAACGGACGCACGGACGCACGCACGCACGCACGCACGGAGGCACGACGGACACAACGCCATGACAATAGCCCGCTGGCCTTCGGCCAGTGGAGCTAAAAAACCAATTGAAAACCGTGATTAATTTGTGAATACGAAACATTTTAAATTCCCTATTTGTTTATGTCAAAGGGAGGTAATTCGCAAAATCGACAGATTAGACCTTGATTTTAGAGTTTGCTACAAGAAAGAAGTGAGATTTTAAGTGTTTTTTTGGCAAGCTGGATATGACCAATTCCGAAAAAATAATGAAGAGTTTTCTGCGCATGCGCATATGCGGCATTTGATTAAATTAGCTCTAAACGCATTAAGGGCTGTAACTCTGACATTAAAGGAGACAAGGCAATGAAATTTCGACAAAATGATTGCTGAAAGCCTGGGAAATAACATCAACATATATATCATGCTACTAATTCTATACTTTTCAAGAAATAAGAAATCTTGCAGTGTAGCGTTTTCACTTTTGTTCAGTATACAATTCAGATCAAGCTGAAAATTATACCAAGGCAAGATCTTATAGTCAGCATCATTCTTTTAAAGTTTTGTCTTCTTTGGTTGATATTTGTAGTTGCTAGAGTGATAACAAAGTCAAAATTGAGCCGAAAATAGCATTTTGTCAATTTCAAGGGCAAATAACTCATGATGTAAAATTCAGATCAAGCTGAAAATTAAAACCAAGGCAAGATCTTATATTCACCATCACTCTGTCAAAGTTTTGTCTTGATTGTTCAATATTTGTCGATTTTAGAAGAAAACTAAAGTCAAAACCAGCTATTTTTGACTTTCACAGGCAGATAACTCAGGTTATTCCAATTCCAAATGCTTTGAAGGAATCTGAGAGAGGTCACCCAAGGACCATTCCTGTGAAGTTTGATTGAAATCCATCCAGTAGTTTCTGAGAAGAAGATTTTAGAAGAAAAAATTTATGGACGGACGGACACACCGCCATGACAATAGCCCGCTGGCCTGATGGCCAGTGGAGCTAACAATGTGACAATTCTGATTTTGATGTGACTATGCAATGATGCACTGTGCATGGCACAGCAGGCCTTTCCCAGTCACTGTTTGGTACAAGCTTTATGTCTACAAATGGAGGTAATCAGAAGGAAATATGAGCTTAAATTAATAGCTCAACTTACCGCCTTTCTCCTTCATGGGCCAGAGGGACAAATCAAAATCAGTGACTGGGAAGGTCTTGAACCCATGGAACAGTCACATTATTTCTTCATCAATATTTGATTACACTGGGAAATGCATAAAATAAATACTTGCCTTGCCATAGGTTTCTCTAGATGGGAAACTGCCTTCAGACATTCATATTATTCTGCAGGTACAACAGACTGATCTGATACTATTCAAATTGTAGATTTTTACACATTGACAGATCAGATAGTAGAGTACACTGCTTAAGGAAATGTCCCCTAAGTTAAAGGCTTTTCACTCATTGCCACATACAGTGTTGAATCTATAGGGAGGCATGGCCAAAATGGCCCCCTAAAATCTCAAATGACCCCACTGAGAATGAAGCATGGGTCAAATTAGCTATGTATTTGTATCGGATGACCCTCTTGACCAAGAGCTGTGGGCCCATTGGGCCCCCTTGAACACACAGCTAGATTCAACACTGCACATAATGGGGTGGTTTCAAAAAAAAGAGGATAAAGAAGTGTGACATTGGGTGTCAAAAATTAAAATAATTATTTGCTGATGTTTTCTCTAGAAATGTTTTACTAATATGTCAAATTTTCAGAAAATGTACATGGGAAGGTGGAGGACAAAGACAATTTACTTTTTAATTTTGAATTTGTTCAAATCCATTGACTCATTTTTTAAGGATATCTGATTTTTTCTAGACATCTTAAGGCTTGGAAAAGTTATATAATTGAAAGATTATTTGTCTTATTTGTTTGTAGCATAGGTAAAGCTACAATCTGATACAAAAATCTGCTACTTCTGCGAGATGTATCGAATTTTATGAGAATTTGAAGTAGAATTTTGCTCTGTTTTTTCATTTATCACTAATAAAAGTTTCTGTAAAAGACGCAATATGTTAGGAAAATAGCTGTAGTACTATCTAATGTGACAATGAACACATAGCTATAGATAAGCCAAAAACCGTTTTTCTACGAGTAGCCACAAGTAGTTTACATGGCACCAAAGAAACTGGAAAGTGCGTTTCACTGGGGACAAAAGTATGAACAAAATTGTTTTAAGCCTTCTTCTGTTTAGAAGCTGATAAAATGTACATGCATGAAATTTGTATGTATCATTGACAAGGCCTTGTAGATTAATAAATTCTGGTATCTTTCCATGGTCTGAAACAACCAACTGGCACATATTTCTAAGCTTTACCTACATTTTTAAAGTTAAGATACCGAAATAAATGGTAGAAGAATTCAATTTGATTCTTGTTTAGTTTGAATGTAAAGATTATTGTCCAAAGACTCAATTAAAGATGTATACAAATTGAAATAGGAAAAGATTCTGAAAAAAAGTCACCAGATACAAATGCAGCTGAAACCGTTTCACTGGGGACATAAAATTGTTAGGCTCAGGATAAATAAGACTAGTTTGTTATTGTTCATATTTCATTTTTTCTATAATTTCAAACATGGCAATTGCTTTTTAGATTTAATATCAATATATAAGTACAATTTTGCTGTCAGAAATTTAGAAAATGATGTCTTTGATATTTTACCTACGCCATGGGGATATCAAGAAAAATGTCTTGTGAAATATTAGAAAATAACCTATATTTATAACAAGTAATCAGAAGTAACCAGGCAACATCCTAAACTTAAGATCTTTAAACAGTTAGACTGATATAGTGTATTGCAGCAAAATTGTGTTTCACTGGGGACATTTGTTTTCAGATGACAGATACCAAATGCACATCCTCCTCTCATTTATTCTATTGCTGGTGATCTTTTTGGCACAAACTCTCTTGGAAAATATAAAAGAATGCACATTTGAAAAAGATGGGGATCAATTATAAGCACCCAAACACAAAATGTTTCACTAGGGACAATTTGGGGTACCTACAGATATAGCTCTAGCAGATCAAAGTGTAAAGACATGCAACAATAGTTTTATGCTTATTTTAATCTTATAATATCAACATCATCAAATTAACTTAATTAACAGGTTGCAATTCTACAGAAATCAAATAAGACCAAAATACATCGAGAATCAAGTAAATTTCGACAAAATTTTCGTCAGCATGTTGTATGTTACAAGAGGGCCAAGATGGCCCTGGATCGCTCACCTGATAGAAACTTGAACCTGTCTCTAGAACAAGACACACCTTTTACATGACCTAGGTATCTCTAAGACAAGAACACAAAACTTAAGATGCGAGATTATGATCCAGCTGAAAACAGCATTCTTAATCTTTAAAGTGACATTTCACATTTATTTCAGTTTTTAAAAGTATGTCTTGATGCAAAGATTGTTTATTCTAATGCGTATAAATGCTTTCAGTTTTTTTGAAGTTGTTATTTATAAGTGAACAAGATGTGTTTGTGAAACACAAATGCCCCCGAAATGGCCATTTTTCTAAAAGGTTACGTTTTCATGGAGTAAAGGGTTATTAAGGGTTAAGGATGACCTTGAGGAAGGTAAAATTCCATGGAACAGATAGATATCATTGAAAGGAAGTTGCATACCAAATTTGAGCTTTGTATGTCAAATTCTTTTGGAGAAAAGGCAAAGGTTAAGTTTTCGGAGTAAAAGGTTAAGTTTTCGTGGAGTAAAGGGTTATTAAGGGTTAAACCATCAATTTTGTCATAATCCAGAGCACATAACTCTGTTCTGATAAAGATATTCTCATCAACCTTATGTCCAAGTTGTTTTTTGATTTGTCAATGTTTATTGCTGTTTGAGTGAAATTAAAAACGAAATCTGCAATTTTGTCACCATCAAGGGCACACAACTCTGGTTTTTCTAGTCCGATCAAAATGAAAAAAGAAATCATGTAAGATCTCATGGTCACCAACATTGTGACCAAGTTGTGTCTTGATTGGTAAATATTTGTGTTTTTTAGAGTGAAAATAAAGTCGAAAACGGCAATTTTGTGAAATTCAAGGGCCAATAACTCTAATTTTTCTGGTTCGATCAAGCTGAAAATTAAAATCATTCAGCATCTTATGGTAACCAACATTGTTGCAAAGTTTTGTCTTGATTGGTCAATAAATGTAGATGCTAAAGTGTAAACAAAGTCGAAAAATGCAAATTTGTCAAATTCAAGGGCACATAATTCCAGACTTCCTACTTCGATGACACTGGAAATCGAACTCATTCATCATTGTATGGTTACCAACATTCTAGCCAAGTTTTGTCTTGATTGGTCAATATTTGTAGATGCTAGAGTGGTAACAAAGTTGAAACTAGCGATTTTTGATATTCAAAGGCGTATAACTCTGGACTTCCTGACCAAACCGACCCAAAATCAACCTCGTCCAAGAGCTTGTCATACATGCTTTGACCAAGTTTCGTCAAGATTGGTCAATATTTGTAGATGCTAGAGTGGTAACAAAGTCAAAACTAGCGATTTTTGATATTCAAGGGCGCATAACTCCAGACTTCCTGATCCGATCTGACCCAAAATCAAACTCATCCAAGAACTTATCGTCATACATGTTTTTACCAAGTTTGGTTAAGATTGGTCAATATTTGTAGATGCTAGAGTGGTAACAAAGTCGAAACTAGCCAGTTTTGATATTCAAGGGCGCATAACTCGGGACTTCCTGATCCGATCTGACCCGAAATCAAACTCATCCAAGAAGTTATCGTCATACATGCTTTGACCAAGTTTGACGTTCAAGGGCACATAACTCTGGACTTCCTAGTCCAATCTGACTCAAAATCGAACTCATCCGAGAACTTATAGTCATACATGTTTTGACCAAGTTTGGTTATGATTGGTCAATATTTGTGGGTGCTAGAGTGGTAACAACAAAATGTGAACAGACAGACAGACAGACGGACGGACGGACGGACAGACAGACGGACACCGACGGACAAAAAGCGACCACAATAGCTCACCTTGAGCACTTCGTGCTCAGGTGAGCTAATAAACCCAGAATGTATAGTCTAAATAAGGTAATATGCATCTGAAACCTTTACGAAGATAAAGATTATAAGTCAAAGTTTCATTTAAATACTAAGTTTCCATCACCAAATACCTACACTTTATGTAACAAGAGGACCATGATGGTCCTTAATCGCTCACCTGAACTGAGATTTACAAGGTGAGAAATAATTGCACCTTATCTCATGATATCCAAAAGAACATTCCAATTCTCAATAGTCTTCATCCTTGTGAATAGACAAACATTCTGAACATATTTCATGAAGATTGAAAAAAGATTGTATCATCTGCATTGCTAACAAGGATTTTGTCTTTAAGGCCCCTTTTCCCACAATATCCAACAGAATATTCCCATTGTCAATAGGCTTCATCCTTGTGACTAGACAAATAATCTGACTAAATTTCATGATTATTGAGCCAAAATTATTGTCTCTATAGCGCTAACAAGGATTTTGTCATTAAGGCCCCTTTTCCCATGGCATCCCATGGAACATTCCTTTTTTCCTCAGAGTTCATTATTGTGACTAGACAAACACAAGTTTCTTTAAGATTAGACCAAAATTATTGTCTCTACTAGTATGCTAACAAGGATTTTGTCATTAAGGCCCCTTTTCTCATGATATCGACTAGAACATTCCAATTTTTTATAGGGTTTACCCTTGTGACTAAAACAAACATTCTTTTTAGTTTCATGAAGATTAAACCAAAACTGTTGCTTCTAGAGTGTTAAAAAGGATGTTGTCATAAAGGCCCCTTTTTCCATGATATCAAAATGGAAAATTCCAATTGTTGACAAGCTTCATCCTTGTGAATAGACAAAGATTCTGATCAAGTTTCACGAAGATTAAGCCAACATTACGGCCTATAAATTGCCAACATGGATTTTGTCATTATAGCCCCTTTTCACGTGGTATCGGATGGAATATTCCAATTTTCTGTAGGGTCCATCTCTGTGACTAGACAAACATTCTGACCAAGTTTTATGAACATTGGTCCAATATTGTAGCCTGTCCAATGCTAACAAGGATTTTGTCTTTTAGGCCCCTTTTCCATGATATCAATGAGAAGGTTCCAATTTTCAACAGGGAATCACCCCATATAAACCCCAAGAATCAACAACATAGATCCCTATGTAAAAATACTGTTACTGTATCTTGCACAATACATAGCTACATGTTTTGAGATGAAAAAGTTTTCCAAGTCAATGGTCAAAATGTTAGAGATAGAACTCTTAACCCCTATATAAACCCCAAGAATCATCAACATAGGGCCCTTTCTTCATTGCAAAATAATTAATTTTATAATAATTTAGTAAAGAGCTAAAGAGAATATAAGTTGCAAAATAGAAGCAAGTCTGATTATAAATCCAAAGAAAAGATAACAGAAAACTGATAACAGCTAGATTAAATCCTCACTCGTTTACTTAAGCTGGGGAAGGTCTAGATCATTGATCAGATAAAATCCAAGTTTATCTAAATGGACCAAGGGAGGCAACTTTAACACTAAAAGTCTTACAGCTTCACTGATTGATTATCTTCCTTAGTAAGTCTGATAAGCCCCACCCTGCCACGCCCACATTTTTTGACTAATCTTAAAATTTGAAAACACAACTTGAAGAGAGTCACTCAAGGAACATTCCTGCCAAGTTTGGTTCAAATTGACCCAATGGTTGATTTTTAAATTATTTTCTTAGGATTTTTAAGCCCCGCCCTGCCACACCCACATTTTTTGGAAAATCAAAAATTAACGAACAAGTTTTCAAAAAGGGCACCCAAGGAACATTCCAGCCAAGTTTGGTCAAAATTGGCCCAATGGTTCAGGAGGAGAATATGTTTAAAGAAATTGTGAACTGACGGACGGACGGATGGACGGACGGACGACGGACGTTGAGCGACCACAATAGCTCACCTTGAGCACTTCGTGCTCAGGTGAGCTAATAACAGTCATAATAATGATGTTATCAGAAAATGTCACACAAAAATCGTTTCACTAGGGACAATTTTAGCATCATTTTTTGTCATAAATTTTTTATTTATCAAGATATGTTCATGAAATTTTGAATATATCTTAACACTAAGGCATGTTCACTTATTTAAGGACAAAAAGCTCACCAAAAGCTTTTAAAATATCTTCTGTAGCTCACTTTGAAAAAAAATCCTCTTTTTTTTTTAAATCGCCCAATGACGTCTTTTGACACCTTACCTTTATCAGATAAAGGCTTTGGAAATCATTGTTTTCTACCCCAAAAGACAATGTCTATCAGCAAATGCGGTTGAGGCGGGAGAACATAAAGAGGTTCAAATTTTGTGATTATCACGCAGCACATTTTCTTCACATGCTTTCAACAAGTTAAATGAATAACCTGATTTGAACTAATTTTATTCGACTTTATTTTGTGGTAAATGTACTTTTAATAGCAATTTCTGCTTGCTTCTTTTTAGAGACAGGATTTCAGAGAACTTTATGCACACAGTGTGTAGTAATTTGCCAAAATCTTGGATAAACTGATGTGCATATATCAGTCAGACCTTTCTGGGGTATTAGACTGTACTCCACAGAATTAGACTGAATATAAGTCAATGGGAATCATTTTCAACAAGTAAACGTTATTACAGTCAGGTGCGGATCCAGGGTGGCAGCGCCCTCTCCAATTTGGAAAAAGGGCTTCTCAAAGTGATTTTTTATGCAATTTTTCATGGGCAAATTCAGTTGGGCCACTACTGGAAAAAAGGGCCGCAGCCATGGCGCAGTTGGTAGAGCATCTGCCTCTCATTCGAAGGTCCCTGGTTTGATACCCGGCCTATGCAAATACCCTTACTGACAAAAATGTCACCCATCAGTGCTTTGATATCATGAACCTATGTGGGGGAGCAGCTGGAGGCTTGATTTGGGTGTTGTGGAAATGACAGAAAATCAATAATTAGGTGCTCCAGCTACCATGATATGACCAAAGTAGTTGAAAATGATAACTGTGTAAAACCCCAATAAACCAAACCTTCTGGAAAACATGGCCAGCTCTGAGAAAGAAATGTCTGAACCCGCACATAACAGCAACTGTAGTCTATTTTTAGCACAAAATTCATTGCTATTATACTGCAAGATACTTGCTTCAAATGTTGTTTTAGAGCGTAGGAGGCATTTGATAAGAAGTTAGATCCATTCTTACAGACGTTTTTGTTTCTTTCTTTCATTGTATATTTTCAATAAGAGGACAAAGGGTGGCAAAGGGATTGCACAGGAAATGATAAGGGTTAGGAACTAAAAGACAATAATCAAAACGATGTTGCAAAGGTCTCAATAACGTCAAATAAACATATGCCAATTCACAGAAAGTTGGCAGTGTGGTCAAACAATGACACCAGAGTGGGAGACGCACTGAGGCTAAAGTGTGACACTCATTTGATATTCACAATGGCTGCCATCCAGACAAAAACAAATTGAGCAAATATGGTCTATCTTTGGACGTCCCGCATTTCGAACCTCGGTAGAAGGAAATATGGAAACTTCGCTTAAATGTTACCTGGTGATTGCTCTACAACATTACGAATCTCAATTTACACAGAAATCGATGCCACTCGAGATTGGGACTCTCAAAGTTCGGCCCTCAATCCAAAACTAGGTTACATCCTCGCCATATTACTCTACGATCACGTGACTTTCTGGTTTTAGTGCGCGAAACGCCATAACAGCACGTAGGTATATATTGATATTTTTCTTTTTTATAATAAGCTATTTTTGTTACAAATATATTTGATTTTGATCTGTACTAAATGATTTAATATCAAAACAATGAAAGTTTTACTTTTTGGAAAGGACTGTTACTCGGTAACTTCCGGGAGGTTTCCGGACGTTCCCGAAAGACTTGTTTACAATTTCTTTGTCCCCTAGTTCTATCGTACGCACTAGAAATCTGATTTCCATCACATCCACTCATAGAGAGAAAGAGTTATGGATTTAATGAAGGAAATTCCCGGATACAAAGCCATTCTTAAATCTGTGATCCAGCTTCAAATTAAACAACTGGTAAATCCTACAATTATTGAGTGATTCGGAACTTTTTGTTGTTGTTTTGGTCTTCAGCCACAGCAAAAAAAAATCAGGACCTGGGACAACAAGCTTATTGTAATAAAAAGATGATGGAGACAAACAAGGCCGCAATAATTCCCTACTCACACCCAACTGCTTACCTTCAATGAAACCTTGGCTAGTGGGGACAGGGCCCCTGGGGACGGTTCATTGTCAAAACGGCCCATGGCAAAGACGTCCCTGATTTTGGGCCAAAATGGCCTAATGCAGTTTTTCAACATGGTCAAAACGGTCCGGTATTTTTTAAAGATTGTATTTTCTTGGGAGGATTATGTGAATGTTAAGTACTACGACTTAACCTAGCGAAAAAAATTCTCATTTGATTTTGAATGTTCATACCAAAATGTATTGTTTTCGTGAACAAATCAATAAATTGATGGAAAAGTATCGACATTTTATCCAAAAATGAAAAAGTACATTGCATGTGGTCATGGGTTTTTTATCAAAACATTTTTATTTCACAAAAGGTGGATCTTCTGGAAGACCAAACTGGGGATGACTGTATTATACTGGTTGCCAGCGTTCCAGAGAAAACAATATGTCACCTGGGAACCAGCAATGCAGAGGATTTTCTACGGGAGCAGGACCATATGAAGACGGAGTTTCTGCATCATTGTGTGAAAAGTATAACTACAGTTCAGTTTTTTACATCCATTGAAATTTACCCAAACAAACATTTAGATTGCCCACAGTTTAAAGCTGCTGCAAGTAACCAAAGATCTTGGTTAACCCTTTCCCAAACGACAACATTTTAGGGTGATTTTATTTGAAAACTGCTGCTGACGACAAAAGAGATGTTGTTAAAGATGGATTTTGTGTATAATACTGCATCGGAAATATTGAGACAAAAGGAGAAACTGCTGGTTATCAAGCAGTTTCTACTTTTGTGTCAATGTTTCCCCAAGCCATATCTATAAGGGACATCAAAACAAGGTCTTGTTTGGGAAAGGGTTTAGTTAAACATTTCAACAAAAATTTAGAATTGTCCTAGTTGAAAGCTGCTACAAACAACCAAAGATCTTGGTCAAAGATCATATCGCACGGCTGGAGCACCTTACCATGGATTCATGTCATTTCTCATTCCAGTACTACTACGACATCCTTACAGAGCCTCCAGCTGCTTGCCCACATAGGTTAACGACATCAAGCCATTGGCAGGAGACAATTTTGTCTGAAAAAATATTTGCCGCAACGGGGGATAAAACCATTGACCCCATGAATGAGCCATAGCTGTGGCTATAATTGTTTTATGGATTTTAGCATGATGGGCCCCATGATATGATTATTGTAACTTACTAAGTTAGTCACAATTTGTAAGCTTGAACAACTCGGAGGCTGCCTAGTAGTTTGTTTAAAATATTGGACTGACTGATTTATAATCCTTTAACCCTTTCCCAAACAACAAAAATTTAAGGTAGGCCAATTTGAAAGCTGCTGCCAGACAACAAAATGCATATTTGCAGAAAGAATTTGTGTATGATTTAGCACAGAAAATATTGAGACCATCAAATGAGAAAATGTTGATAATCAGCATTTCTATCTTTTGCCTCAATGTTTACCAAGCATTTTCTTTCAGGGAAGTCAAAACCAGGCCCCTGTTTCTCGAAATAACTTAAGTACATTCTCAGACTCAAATCTGAGCACCATACTCAAATCACACGAAATCGATGTGAACTTCAATCGAATACCTTCAATGTTGGAGAGTATTCCATTGAAGTTGAGCATGTACTCATGAGTATGTACTTACATTTTTTCCAGAAGCCAGGGCCAGATCTTGTTTAAGAAAGGGTTAAACCCTTTCCAGTGCATTGATGCTTTTTGGCGCCTGGATGGATAAAAACTTTGAAAAACATTGTGACTAATGATGAAATTGCTTTTGACAAGCAATTTTCTTCATTTCCCACAATGTTTTCTTCATAGAAAAATAAAATGATGTAAATTACATTCACTAATTATTTTTTTTTTTTATTGGACTGATCTGAAAAATTGCTCTCTGGTAATGAGTTAATGGGATTAAATATTTTCAGAGCATGATGAAAATACAGGGGAAAATTCAGATACAGGCCTTAATTGGCCAATCTAAAGAAATGGGAGTCAGGTGACAATGTGACAAAAGGAAGACTAACAATGTACTGGAAAATGTTGTCCTGATCTATTTTTAGCGCAATATACACACAAATGCTATCCCTATTGAATATTTTCAGAGCATGATGAAAATACAGAAGAGAATTCAGATACAGGCCTTATTGACCAATCTTATGAAACAGGGGAGGGAAGTGAAAATGTAACAAAAGAAAGACTAACAATGGGCTTGAAAATGTTAAGTCCAAGACGTGATAGAAGGCCTGCACCTTACAGAAGGGAATCATTTGTAACAGGTATAACAACCTGATTAATCCTTTCCCAAACAACAAAATTTTAGGGTGGCCCAATTTGAAAGCTGCTGCAGATGACAAAATGAATGTTACCACAGGTGAAATTTGTGAGTAATGTAGCTCAGGAAACATTGAGGCAAAAGTAGAAAATGCTGGCCCAATTTCAAGGATGCTACAGATGAGGTATCGGCTCCTGATAAAGATTGGATTTATTGGGGCAAAATTAGAAAATGCTGGTTATCAGCAATTTCTCCTTTTTCTCAATGTTTTCCCAAGCCTTTCCTATTAGGAATGTCAAAATCATTTCGTCTTTTGGAAAGGTTTAACACTTTCCCAAACAAGACCTGGTTTTGACGACCCTAATAGAAAAGACTTGGTAAAACATTGAGACAAAAGAAGAAACTGCTGATAACCAGCAGTTTCTCCTTTTGTCTCAATATTTTCTATGCCATATTTTACACAAATTCTATCTTAAATAACTCCAATTTTGTCATTTACAAGTGGCAGTTTTTGAAGAGGATTGCCCTGAAAATGTGCTGTCTGGGAAAGGGTTAAACAGCGTGTGCACTCTAGAGGTCACAATCTTTGTTCAATGAACCTACAAATTGGTCAGAATCATTGTCTTGATAAAATCTCAGACAAATTCAAAATTGGGTCATCTGGGATCCATCTAAAATTATGTCATTTTTACCAAGCCGGGACATTATTTCTGACAAACTTATGTCACAGCCACAGTCTCGTTGTCGCGTCTTCACTTGAAAAACTTTTACCTGGTCCATATCTCATGCACTATTACAGATAGAGCCTTGATATTTCACATATAAATACCTCATGCCTTGACCTTGAGACCATGATCGTTGCCCTAGTGACCTTGACCTTTGACTTTGAGACTTATTTAGCTACAAGCTCTCGTATAGGCGAGCTTCGTTGTCCGTGGACAACTCTTGTTGGAACGTTGAAAGGGTCATATTCTTGTACATAATTTGTTGGTGGGGAGTCAAAACCTCGTAACTACAGCTTGAATAAGCTGGAGTTACAAGGTTTTGACTCCCCAACAACGTTATCTCTTTGCAGATGAAAACAAACACGGAAAGACAACATTTACAACATGGACTACTCACGAATCACACGGGGAACAAAACGCCTCATTCATGACACAAGACAATGCTGCTTCTGATGTTATTTACTCTGATAATGATGACGATGGTTCTCAAGAATACACAAGACACGAAATTGAGCATTCAAATAAACCCAAAGGTAATTTGCTGTTCAGATGTATTGATGGTAGTTACTATCTATCTGTCTGATCAACTGCAGTCGGACTTTGATTATGATTATAATGACGATGTTTTTCAAGAATATACAAAGTATGAAATTGAGCATTCAAACAAACCCAAAGGTAGGTGTAATTTGCTGTTCAGAGGTATTTGATGGTATAACATTTCATTTGACCTGACACCAATGAATTTTTTACCTGGGCATCCTGCTTCATTTACTCATAATTTGGTCTCTAGGATGCAATGTTTTCATTCTAGCGAGTCCCAGGATGCAACAATTTTTACAGATTTCCTATTAAAAATAGTGCATTGGACTCACTAAGCTAGCAGCTGGTCTCGTTGATATGGAATCTAGAGAGTCCCCAGGACTTAGAATTGTTAAAAAAATCACTGTGACACTGACCTTTATTCAAAATGTGTTCATATTTCGCATATAGCGTAACATTCTTCATAGTACACAGATAAAACAGGTATACAAGAAAATATTACTAAATTGTTATTAGCTCACCTGAGCACAAAGTGCTCAAGGTGAGCTATTGTGATCACTTTTTGTCCGTCGTCCGTCTGTCTGTCTGTCCGTCCGTCCGTCCGTCCGTCCACAATTTCGTGTTTACACTCTAGCATCTACAAATATAAGCCAATCTTGACCAAACTTGGTCAAAACATGTATGGCCATCTCGGATGAGTTCGATTATGGGTCAGATCGAACCAGAAAGTCAGGAGTTATCTGCCCTTGAATGCCAAAAATATCTAGTTTTGACATTGTTTACACTCTAGCATCTACAATTATTGATCAATCAAGACAAATCTTGGACATAATGTTGCAGACTATAAGATCTCAGATGAGTTTGATTTTCATTCTGATCTGACCAGAAAGACGAGAGTTATGTGCCCTTGAATTTGACAAAATTGCCATTTTCGGCTGTTTTTGACCTTGTTTACTCTCTAGAATCTACAATTATTCATCAATCAAGACAAAACTTGGACACAATGTTTGGGACCATGAGATCTCAGATGACTTTGAATTTCAGCCTGATCTTACCACAAAGTCGAGAGTTATGTGCCCTTGAATTTGATAAAATTGCTGTTTTTGACTGTTTTCAACCTTATTTACACTCTAGAATATACAATTTTTTCCCAATCAAGACAAATTTTGGACACAATATTGGAGACCATAAGATCTCAAATGAGTTTGATTTTCAGTCGGATCTGACCAGAAAAATGAGATTTATGTGCCCTTTAATTTGATAAAATTGCCATTTTCGGCTGTTTTTGACATAGTTTACACTCTAGAATCTACAATTATTTATCAATTAAGACAAAACTAGACAGCCCTGGCGGTCTGGAAGCGCTCCACAGGCCTGATTGTTTGTCTTGTTGAATGCAATTTCAAAGGTTCAGGCTGCACAAACAAGCAAGCTGCAAATTTCAAGCAAGTAAGATCTTATGGTCAGTAAAACTCTGTGAAAGTTATTGTATTGATTAATTAATACCAATGGTTGTAAAAGTGAAAATAAAGCCGAAAATGGCAATGCACGTAACTCATGACGTAAAGTTCAGATCAAGCTGAAAATTATATAAAGGCAAGATCTTATAGTCACCAACATTCTGTACAAGTTTTGTCTTGATTAGACAATATTTGTAGTTTCAAGAGGGAAAACAAAGTCAAAATAAAGCCGAAAATGGCAATTTTGTCAATTTCAAGGGCACATAACTCATGACGTAAAATTCAGACCAAGCTGAAAACTCTACCAAAGTAAGATCTTATAGTCACCAACATTCTGAACAAGTTTTGTCTTGATTGGTCAATATTTGTAGTTGCTAGAGCGAAAACAAAGTCAAAATAAAGCCGAAAATGGCAATTTTGTCAATTTCAAGGGCACATAACTCATGATGTAAAATTCAGATCAAGCTGAAAAATGGACCAAAGTACAATCTTATAGTCACCAACATTCTGTACAAGTTTTGTCTTGATTGGTCAATATTTGTAGTTGCTAGAGCGAAAACAAAGTCAAAATAAGTCGAAAATGGCAATTTTGTCAATTTCAAGGGCACATAACTCATGATGTATGATTCAGATCTAGCTGAAAATTACACCAAAGCAAGATCTTATAGTCACCATCATTCTGTCCAAGTTTTGTGTTGATTGGTTAATATTTGTAGTTGCTGAAGTGAAAACAAAGTCAAAATAAAGCTGAAAATGGCAATTTTGTCAATTTCAAGGGCAAATTACTCATGATGTAAAATTCAGATCAGGCTGAAAATTATACCCAGGCAAGATCTTATAGTCACCATCATTCTGTCCAAGTTTTGTCTTGATTGGTCAATATTTGTAGTTGCTAGAGTGAAAATAGAGTCAAAATGGCCATTTTTTGATATTCAAGGGCAGATAACTCCAGACTTTCTACTTCAATCAGAATTCTTTGAAGGAATCTGAGAGAGGGTCACCCAAGGATCATTCCTGTGAAGTTTGGTTGAAATCCATCTGGTAGTTTTTGAGAAGAAGATTTTTAAAGGAAAAGTTTACGGACGGACGGACGGACGCACGGACGCACGACGGACACAGCGCCATGACAATAGCCCGCTGGCCTGTCTGCCAGTGGAGCTAAAAAACTTGGACATAATGTTTGAGACCATAAGATCTTGGATGAGTTTGATTTTCAGTCCCATCTGATTAAAAAGTCGAGAGTTATGTGCCCTTGAATTAGACAAAATTGCTGTTTTCGGCTGTTTTCGAACTTGTTTACACTCTAGAATCTACAATTATTGACCAATCAAGACAAATCTTGGACACAATGTTGGGTATCATAAGATCTGGCGTGAGTTTGAATTTCAGCCTGATCTTACCACAAAGTCGAGAGTTATGTGCCCTTGAATTTGATAAAATTGCCGTTTTCGACTGTTTGCGACCTTGTTTATACTCTAGAATCTACAATTATTGATTAATTAAGGACAGATCCTCCAGTTGTTACTGCGCAACTTACTGCGCATATCCTAAATAACGAAATAAAGCTGTTTCAGTAATTGGCCCTTTTCAGCAAATGTATTTCTTACATTTAGTTAATGTTTGGTTGATAAATGACAAGACCCTTTTCGGTTATTTCAATTTTCTCTGTTTGGTCAATTAAAGTGTAATAGTACTCGGATGGTACATTTCGCTTTCTGTTACGCGTTTAAAATGTGGCGTTAGCGATAGGAAACGGATCATCAAAAACAAAATGGCGTCTTTATGAGCTAGTCTGCTTCAGATGGACACAAAAGACGACACTTTTTATTATCTAAAGCTGGTAATAAGGAAGAAAATGGATAAAAGTAGTGAAACAATTTCGGACAGAGCTGTAAAAAGTAAACCAAATTTTACTTATAACTAAGAAAAACGCTTGGTTTGATATATTTTTCTTGTTTTGTTTTTGTAGGTATGACCAAGCACTATGTCTATACCAAAAAAGAAAAAAATCTTACCGCTGGAATATTTTTTATTATCAGAAACGTTGAGAAAAAAGAGCAATTTCAGCTACTTTTGAAAGAATGTTTTACTCAAAATTTCAAAACCATCACTAAATTTTCCCAAATTGATACTCAGTTAGACAGGATAAAACATATTGAACACAATAAAGACTTATTTATGTAATCCTAGTCATTTCGAACACCTTTTTTGTAGGCATTTAAGTGGTGCCTCATTTTTGCAATTTTAGACAAGAGTAGTCTCCCTTGAAATTCAATAACTTTTTAATTCGCTTGGTGACCTATAATTTTTAAGTCATTTTTTCACTTCTCATATATTTAAATATCAGTACAGAAAAAATAAAAAAAATCTTACCGTGGGAAATAAATGGAGGATCTGTCCTTAAGACAAAACTTGGACACAATGTTGGGGATCATAAGTTCTGGGATGAGTTTGGTTTTCAGTCTGATCTGATAAAAAAAGTTGAGAGTTATGTGCCCTTGAATTTGACAAAATTGCTGTTTTTGGCTGTTTTCGATCTTGTTTATACTCCAGAATCTACAATTATTTATCAAACAAGACAAATCTTGGACACAATGTTGAGCACCATAAGATCTTGGATGAGCTCGATTTTCACAACGTTATTAACCATAAGTTCGTTTTCAGTCTTAAAGTCATAAATATTTATTGAATTGAACAAAAATGTTGCTCATATCATTTTGGTTCAGGTGAGCGATATAGGACCATCATGGTCCTCTTGTTTAATAAAAACATGGGCATGTAATTTATGGTAATAAAAGATAAAGCTGCGACATGTGAAATGAAATATGTAATACCTACTATGATGATGGTGATAATGACGATGTTTTACAAGAATATACAAGATATGAAATTGAGCATTCAAACAAACCCAGGGGTATGTTGTAGAATAGATAAAAGGGTGTATTTGCTTTCAAAATGCAATGTTTGATTCATTTTTCATCAAACCCTATGTTGTTGGTACTCATTAGAATCGTCTCATGGAGACGTTTCAAATGTTTACCAATAACATAGCCATTTTTAGCTCCACTGGCCGACAGGCCAGCGGGCTATTGTCATGGCGATGTGTCCGTCGTGCGTCCGTCCGTGCGTCAGTCCGTAAACTTTTTCTTTAAAAATCTTCTTCTCAGAAACCATCAGATAGATTTCAATCAAACTTCACAGGAATGATCCTTGGGTGACCCTCTCTCAGATTCCTTCAAAGAATTTGGATTGAATCAGAATAGCCTGAGTTATCTGCCCTTGAATGTCAAAAATAGCTGGTTTTGACTTTAATTTTACTCTAAAATCCACAAATATATACCAATCAAGACAAAACTACAACAGAATGTTGGTGACTATAAGATCTTGCCTTGGTGTAATTTTCAGCTTGATCTGAATTTTACAACATGAGTTATGTGCCCTTGAAATTGCCATTTTCGGCTCTATTTGACTTTGTTTTCACTCTAGCAAATACAAATATTGACCAATCTAGACAATACTTGTACAGAATGTTGATGACTATAAGATCTTGCCTTGGTATAATTTTCAGCTTGATCTGAACTTAACATCATGAGTTATGTGCCCTTGATATCGACAAAATCACATTTTCGACTCTATTTTGACTTTGTTTTCACTCTAGCAACTACAAATATTGACCAATCAAGACAAAACTTATACAGAATGTTGTCGACCATAAGATCTTGCCTTGGTATAATTTTCAGCTTGATCTGAATTTTACATCATGAGTTATGTGCCCTTGAAATTGACAAAATTGCCATTTTCGACTCTATTTTGACTTTGTTTTCACTCTAGCAACTACAAATATTGACCAATCAAGACAAAACCTTGACAGAATGTTGGTGACCATAAGATCTTGCTTTGGTATAATTTTCAGCTTGATCTGAATTTTACATCAGGAGTTATTGGCCCTTGAAATTGACAAAATTGCCATTTTCGACTCTATTTTGACTTTGTTTTCACTCTAGCAACTACAAATATTGACCAATCAAGACAAAACCTTGACAGAATGTTGGTGACCATAAGATCTTGCTTTGGTATAATTTTCAGCTTGATCTGAATTTTACATCAGGAGTTATTGGCCCTTGAAATTGACAAAATTGCCATTTTCGACTCTATTTTGACTTTGTTTTCACTCTAGCAACTACAAATATTGACCAATCAAGACAAAACTTGTACAGAATGTTGGTGACTTGCCTTGCCTTGGTGTAATTTTCAGCTTGATCTGAATTTTACATGAGTTATGTGCCCTTGTTATTGACAAAATTGCCATTTTTGGCTTTATTTTCATTTTTACAACAATTAGTATTAACTAATCAATACAGAACTTTCACAGAAATCTTACTGACCATAGGATCTTACTTGCTCGTAATTTTCAGCTTTGTCATGTATTTGCTTGTTTGCGCAGCCTGAACCTTTGAAATGGCATTCAACAAGACAAACAATCAGGCCTGTGGAGCGCTTCCAGGCCGCCAGGACTGTCTAGTGTAATTGAAATAACAAAATTTGAATGTCTTTACCCCCTCTTATGTGTTGCTCTGGACATGTTTCATTTGCTGTTTAGAGGTTTTGACATTTTAAAAAGGTTTCAAGAATTCATTCACTGACACTCTCAATACACTTGTTTGTGCTTTTCAATTTCATGTTTTTATCGAAAAATTACCACACAGTGACACACACAACAAGATAAAGGCTTTGGAATACATTGTGGAAAATTAAGAAATTGTTTAGTGACAAGCAATTTCTTCATTTCCACAATGTTTTCTACCAAAACTGTAAAATTGTATTCACTTGAAATGGTTGTCTGTATCTTTGAATTTCTGCTGTCTGGTTATGAGTTAATGTACCAAGAGAGATTTATATCCTGTATTGAGGAAAAAGAGGAAAGCTGATTCATAATATATTGGCTTTTTTGATTTGTTCTTGCAAGGGTACTGTATTTTCATATTGCCTTTTTCAGCAGAAAAATCACCTTTTCAGATGAAAGTAGTCTGTCTAGATCCGTCAAGGTTCACAAAAGGGAAAAAGATTGAGGATGATATGCGAATGGCGATAATTCACGAAGTGATCGCGAATGGAGGTAACCCGGAAACGGGTTATGTTCCGCGGGGAGTGTACACAAGAGTGAAAAATAAGTTAGGACTTCCAGCGGTGTCGAGCATTACACGAAGATGGGAACAATTTGTGAACGAAGGTAAAAAGAAGGATAATGAAGATGAAAATATCGAGGATAATGCAGAAAAAGATAATGAATGTCAAGCGACAGAAGATAATCAAGATAAAAAGATAAAAGATAACGATAAAGAGATTAATGATAATCAAGAGAACCCTTTCCCAATCAGCAGTTCTTAGGATGGTCCAATTTGAAAGCTGTTGCAGACAACCAAATTTATGTTGTTAAATATATAATTTATGTATACTAGGACGAAAAAGAAACGCCGGGTACATAAAATATGCAACACATATTTTATTGCTTGGCCTAGAATAATGAAAATTGGTCAGATTTATGTGTTGTTCGCTGTTGAACGGTACACACATTTAAAACTACACAATACCTTACCTTTTGGCACCTTGAGAGGCACGTGCTCAGATGCAAGAATCCCGTGCAGGGGAAGGTCATTGAGTTTGCCCAAAGAAATGTTTAGTCTATTTGATACTGTTACAGTATTCAGATCGATTTCTCAACGTTTACATCAAATTGAGCAATTTGTATCAATGCTGCGATTGTCGGAAGTCGAGCGGGGGCAAGCTATAGCAATGCTTGTGCAGGGCCAACAGCAGGTTGCTGCACATTTTGGTGTGCAAATTGGAACTATTGAAAGTCTTGTTAAACATCTGCGAGTGACGGGGAGGGTCAACGACCGACCGTGGAGTGCACGTCCGCGCGTCACGACGCTACGTCCGTATCGGTTTATGACACTTTCTCACTTATGTAATCGCCATCTAACACCTAGCGAAACTGCAAGTAACACTATAGGCAGTCATAATCGCCATATTCATCCCAATACGGTTCGAAACCGCTTACGCGACAATAGCCTAAGAGCCCGACGTCCCCATGTCTGTCTGCTGCTAACTCTTGTCATCGTTAAAAGGGGGGTATTTTTTCACATAATCAGCATCGGAAATCAATTGAAACTTCAACAGCTGGTTTCATACAGATGACATTTCCTACTAAAATGAATATAATAATCCAATAATACAATTTATCCCTCAAAACAATCATTTATGGTTACCCGGCCTTTCTTTTTCATCCTAGTATATAATATAGAAAATATTGAGATCAGCAGTTTCTTCTTTTGTCTCAATGTTTTCCCAACTCATTTTTATTTGGGACATCAAAATCAGGTCTTGTTTGAGAAAGGGTAAGTGATGGGAGATAATCAATCAGGAGAAGATACAGATGAAATTATTAAAGACATATAAAGAAACTCAATTAGTTTTTAGTGAGTAGAGACAGACATGTGTACGGAGCTAATTTCTCACACCTTGGCTGACTTTGATTGGGCAATTGCGAACCATCATTGGGCACCAGCGCTGTTCTATCCATTAGATTCACCCCAGTTCTGTGTCAGCCAATCAAAATCTTTGTTTACCAAGACACTGATTGGTGGACTGTTTATCAAAGAAGTACCAATCAGTGTCCAGATAAACAAAAATTTTAATAGGCTGACAGCCTGACACAGAATAGACAATCGGGACCCTCGAGACTTTTTGCAACCTTTTGCCGTTTAGAATGTGTTTGCAACATGATCTCGAGCGTAATACAGTGACCGCCATATTGAACATGAAAGTAGACATGTGTAAATGACGTCATCAAAACAAATAAATCCTTTTGCTTACGTTATAATTAAAGTGAAATATACTGTCAATAATCGGTAAATCAAATCAATTTTTTATCTGATATAATTTTATCTCATTATGATGATATAATTGACTTTTGAACGCTGTTTGCTTCAAATATTTTTCTGTCGTTGATTTAACCCTTTCCCAAACGGCAAAATTTTAGGGTGATTCTCTTCAAAAACTGCCACAAATGACAAAATGGAAGTTATTAAAGATAGAATTTGTGTAAAATTATTGCATGGAAAATATTGAAACAAAAGGAGAAACTGCTGGTGATCAGCAGTTTCTTCTTTTGTCTCAATGTTTTCCCAAGCCTTTTCAATTGGGACGTCAAAACCAGGTCTTGTTTGGGAAAGGGTTAAATAGTTGTTTGGTCTGCTTCTGTTGTTATGCTTGCGGAGTGTTATGGGAGAAATCCTTCCATGACGACTACTGTATTACGTTCGAGCCGATCTTGAGAAACGATAAGATCCGAGAATATTCGAATGACAGAACAGGTAGGAATCCAATAGACAGAAAAGCACTGGCTCCTAAAGATGGTTCCCAATAGCTCGAGCTATAGTCCCATCCGAAGTTAACCTTTGAATCGGATAATAGCTTGATTATCACTCCGATCCAACACAGATGGTGCGAGCTATTTGACATAATTTCCCCAACAATAGCATAACCACAGGAAAAAGCTTGGTCCAAGCCCTTTGGGAACACCTCACATAATCTAGATCATGCCTTGGATGTATGTGTATGAAGAAATGTAAATAAAATGTGATTTTTTAGTCGGAAGTTTATATTATTCTTCACAGAGTAGTTTTCGATGACATCCAAATGAACAACCATGGCAACTTGCAGGATGTAATCATTCTAAGAAGAGAGGAACACTGGAACTGCAAACAATGCATTTCAGTATCATTGTCGCTTCATTTTTGACATTGGGTACGGACAAATGTTTTCTGTTGTTGTTCTTCTCCTTTTTAGTCTAAAAGAAGGCCTTATACGAATGCAAGGGATAAGCTGGATGTGGTGGATTTTTTTTAGAAAAGATCAGCGGACAAAACAGTTTTTGAAGATCAACCAAAATTTTGGTTGATCTTCAATAACTTTTTTATCCACTGATTATTTTTAATAAAATGTCTTATGTGTGACGCCTGTCCACCTTCTCTGCTTCCAACTGAATTTAAATCAGTCTTTTATCAACAAAACTATTGAAGATTTTCTGAAATTGTTATATCATGTGATTATCCACCATGGGCCATACGGTAATAGGTCAAAATTTCTGGTAATAAAGAAAGTTTGACACATACAAGTAAATGAGTTTAAAAGCTTTATTCATTAACTGTTGAATAAAATAGGCTTATAAATAAAACATAATTACCTTAATAAACTTCTTATTTAACAATTTTAACCCTTTCCCAAATAGTACATTACTATTTGGACTGTGCGACTTTGAAAGCTTTTGCAGACAATAAAGTGGATGCTAGAAACAAGTGGATTTGTGTACGATATAGCACAGAAAAAAGCGAGACAAACGGAGAAAACGCTGATTAACAACATTTGCTTCTTTTGTCTTAATGTTTTTCTAAGTGTTTTAAATTAGACACCTCAAAACCAGGTCTTGTTTGCAAAAGGGTTAATTCAATTCATTGAAAATGTAAATAAGGAAAAAATCATTTTGACCAGGATGAAAATTAACACTTTCCCTAGCTAGAACTTTTTTTGTTAACATCCCAAATAGGAAATGCTTGGAAACACAGTGAGGCAAAAGAAGAATTGCTGATAATAGCATTCTTTCCTTTTACCTCAATATTTTTTGTACTACATTGTACACAAACCTTATCAACACCAATTTTGTCATCTGCAGCAGCAATCATATTGGAACATGATAATTTTTTTTATTTTGGAAAGATTTAAGAGTTCTTTGTCAAAAATTGAATAAAATAGTCTCATAGAAATAAAAAGAACTTTGAAGTACTTACACAATTATTTTAAAAATCTTATTCAAAAACGAACTTTCGTTATATTCCAAACAAGAGCTGTCACTTTAAGATGACAATGCCCCCGACACCGCTTGGGTTTTAAATTATGGCCAATCTATGTTCAAGGTCAAAGTCATCCAGGGGTCAAGGTCACCAAAGTATGTGCCTACAGAAAGGTAATGTACCAAGGAATGTTGTGGTAAAGTATGAAGCGAATATGTTAAGTAATAAGGAAGTTATGGCCAATGTTAAAGTTTTTGGACGGAATGACGGACGGACGGACAAGTCAAATTTATGATGCCTCCCTATTGGGGGCATAAAAAGTAATCCTTTCCAAATTAAATGATAGTTTCGATAACTGACTTGAAAGCCTCTGTACATGGCAAAATAGATGTTGAATATAATGGGAATTTTAGTGCATTAAAACCCAGAAAATGTGGAAAAAGGAGAAAATGCTGGTCATCAGCATTTTCTTCTTTTGCCTATTTAAATGTTTTCTTAATTATTTTCTAAACTGTTGAAGTTAAGCTTTTAACCCTGTAATCTTTGCACTGGATTAAGTTACTTTCCCCTTAACCCTCTCCCAAATGATAAAATTTTAGAGTGGTCGAACTTGAAGGCACTGCATATGGCGAAATAAATGTTGATAAAGAATGGATTGGTGCACAATATAGCACAGAAAATATTGAGGCAAAATGAGAAAATACTGCTTACCAGCATTCTCTAGTTTTGTCTCAATGTTTTCCAAAGCTGTTTCTGTTATTGACGTCAAAATCAAAACCGGATATTGTTGGGAAAGGCTTTAACATGAAACAGTTTCACTCTGAACCCTTAGTCCAGTCAAAATATTATGGCATATGTTTGGAAAATTTACCTATGTAAACAGCAACATTTTGAACTCAAAACTTCTGTAATTTTGTATGTGATGGTTTGATTCTTGCAGGTGGTTCAAACCTGCAAGAATCAAACAAATGTATGCAAAATTGTATCAAAAACACTTTTCCCTATTTTACATAAATGTAATATTTGTAAACACATGCCATAATATCGCGGCCGGACCACTCAAGCATTATACTTTTTAAAACAAACTTTGTTAAAATGTACAACTTTTTATCATTAAAAAGAAACAGGCATTAAAACCTTTATCAACCCTTTCCCAAACAGCAAAAAATCAAACTGTTCAATTTCAAAGCCAGTGGACAACATTTATTGCCATTTAAACTGTGAAAAACAATTTCCTGCTTTTGGAGAGATGACGTTTTCAACGTCAAGGCAGTGATATAATATTCCATATACATGATCCAGAAAATCTTTTAACAACTTTTAAAACCTATAACAAAGTCCATAACTTTAACTACAAACATGAAAGACTTATTGTTTGACAAAACAGAGCTCTTGCAAAAAGGGCCTTATTCCCACATCTGCACTCGATTTTTTTTTACTGTTCTCATTTCTTCGGTGAGAATTTTGGATTTTCGGGACCCTCTGTGAACGATCGTAGCTCATAGTTGGCAACGCGGGGATCAAACTCGAACTTGTCACGCGCGAAGATGAGCCGTATGTCCGTGTGGAGGTATATCTTGCCAGATTTACTCGACTGAAATCTGTGAAACAGAGAAGAAAAAGTTAAATCCTTTCCTAGGTTTGTAGTTCACAATGCTTGGTTCTGATCAAACTGGAACTTATTTTCTTTTGCCTGAATGTTTTCTTAAGTTCTCTATATGTGACATTAAAATCAACTTCATTCACAAATAATCCTCATCCGACAGAATTATTCACAATATACTAAAGAGAAATACAGATAAATGGCCTTGTAATTAAAGGGACATTAGTATCCACAGGCCTAAATCCCTATTATTCCCATGAAGTTGGCTTTTAGCATGTAGTCGCACCGTTTATAGACTTTATAAGACAGAATACAAGATTCATACAGTAAATGACATAAATTGATAATCATGCAGCGGTGTAAAATTATGTAAAATATTCAAAGTGAGTTGATAGTGTTTACGAAATGATGTGATATTGGGTTTAAATCCGTCGTAATCTAAGCCAATACAGATCAGACAGAGCTGAAATTTTGCAGAGAAAATTTAAGGGCCATATTTTAATTATACACAGTTATTTTTAAAGCAAATTACACCGAAAATAAGTAAGTAACAGTGAATATGCATCTTTAAAAGAACTAACTTAGCACACATCAATTTTACCCAATATGGCACAATTTCTTGACCCTTTCCCAAACGGAGAGAATTTAGACTCTTCCCATTTAAAATCTGCTGCAGACAACAAAATGGGTGTTAATCATGGTTGGATTCGTGTACAGTATAGCACAGAAAAAATTGAGGCAAAAGGAGAAAGTGCTGATTATCAGCACTTTCTTCTTTTGCCTCAATGTTTTCCCCAATCCGCATCGTTTTTGGACGTCAAAACCAGGTCTTGTTTGGGAAAAGGTTAAGAGTCCTCTAGACAACTTTGGTTCAAATCCAGCAAGTCAGACTCGGGAACTCCTTATATGTCAACAATTCTTCAGTTGTCGTAAATGACTTTTGAGTTATAACATAGTCATGGATATCTTTAGGTCCTAATGCACACTTGCGTCAAGTATGAATGCAATCGGACAGAAACTGTTGAGTAGGAGGAGTTGTCCGTACAAGCATTATTTCATCAAACCAGGGGCCATAACTATATAGTTATTGATCTAATTGTTCATGACATTTGCGTCTTTCTGTTTCATGACATTTGCGTCTTGCACATCAACAGGTCCAATTGAACACTTCTACCAAGTATGAAGTAAATAGGACAGTAAGTGAAGATGAGTTTTCCAGATAAGGTTTTGCTGATAAACCAACTGACAGGCCAATTCTAGTATACCCTCCCTAAACTTGGTATAATTATCTCACCGTAGATGGATGAGGTAGCGTAAAAACGAGGGTTCGGAACTGTTTGGTTTGACAGGCATATAGAGTGTACGCTGTCGTAGAAACGTCTGGCAGTTAGCCGGCATGTCCGACAGGTCGTACATGACAACAAACATCTTCACGACCGTCTTGTTCGGGTTAAACAGTGTCTGAAATGAAATAATTACAAGGTGCAATTATCTTAATAAATGTTTGTAGATTGTACGCTGTTTTAGAAATGCATGACGCCGGACAATCAGGATGATTCCAGTATACACCCCTCTAAACTTTGTTTGCAACTTGGTATAATTAGAAGGACTAAATGAACTTGACTGAAATTTCCTTGGACAGAAAAGATCTACCCATACCGCTTGACAAATCCATAAAATATTTCTTGAAAATATTTTTAACCTGTCGGTATGTTAAACAACCTAGCATGTGTCCCTTTAAATACTGATTTTGAATTAAAGACAACTTACAATTTGTACTGTTCCAGTACGAGGTATATGGTAGCCACGTTTACCAAGCGGTTCTAGGTTCACATGGCCCTGTAAAACAGTGGGGAAAAATATTCGTAAAAACTGGAAAAGATTTGGTCAAAACAGGTATTGCAGGCACCAAAATAAATCTGACTATACTTGGGTACATCAAATGGTATCACTATTCGAGAAAGGATTAATTACATATTGATTTAGATTATAAATCCAAATGGCCCTGTAAAATAGGGTCTGCTTAAAATCTGAAGAGACTGAAAATATTCTAGCATTGGAGAATGAAATCTAGATTAAATCTGCAAATAAATATTGGATTAAACTGTAGATGTAGAAGCGCGAGAAAAGCTTTAAAAACTTTGAAATTCATGAATCACTTAATTATTTTGTCAGTATTTCCATACATTGTACAACTAAGGTAGTCTACCGCTAATTATTTCATGGGATGTCGTAAACTTTTGTGCAATGTCTTAAAAATTTGTTACATATTCATTCTTTTTGAGCCATGTTGTAAACATTTGGCAGTGGAACATTCCACCGCCAAATGTTTACAAAGTTGTCGGAATAATTCAGATGTCGAATGAATCTAACTAGGGGTGGACAACCTTAATTCTGAATTCAAGCCCACATACCAAGTACGGTGAGGGAGCATTATCATCGGATAGTTGAAAGAAATAGGCGGCTACTGGCAGTGACACGTGTTTAGGACAGAATGTTCCGCCAGCCCCGATCTCCACGGAAAACCCATCGACAACTCCGACTGGCTCTATACGGCCATTCAATACTGACTCCTTAAATCATAGAAATGTACAAGAAATAGAAATACATTAATATATGATGTATTTTTTTTTTACTTCGAATTTTCTTTTACTTTTAGTGTGTATGAAAAGGATAGTGATGTCATCGTAACATGATAGTATTAAACATTGTATTTAGAATTTTCCAAATCAAATTCTGATTTTGACATCCCCAGTGCGAAAGGCTTAGGAAAACACAGAGGCAAAAGAAGAAAATGCTGATAATCACCATCCTCAATACTTGCTGTGATACAATGTACATGGATTTCATTTCAATTAACATACATTGTATATTCTCTATGTCCATTCAATATGGACTCATGGAATTAATACAAAACTTGCATGGAACAGAAAAAAATCCTGAAATATACACTCACCTAAAAATTCCCCAGTAGCCAATTTGTGGATGCCGGTGCACTAGTACTGATAATTTTAGGATCCTCTACAGTTTGTGTATTGTACTCTGATTGTATTTATTTTGTGTGACTGGCCCTCAGTGAATTTCTCACCCGAGTGAAAGGTCAAATTCATTGTCGCTTTTCAACAACAACCTCGTAACTGCAGCTTAAAACAAGCTGCAGTTACGAAGTTTTTGTTGAAAAGCAATGATAAACTCACCTCAAAATTCCCAAGTAGACAATTTGTGGATGCCGGTGCACTAGTACTGATGATTTTAGGATCCTCGATAGTTTCTGTATTGTTTTCTGATTGTAGCGTCAACTTAGAACATGAAATGGCACTGAAACAAATATATATGGTCTTCTAAACATACTTTATAGACTGTCCGTCATTAGGAGCATATCGTCATTGTTAATGCAAAACCTTGTATTTCGTTTTAGGAAAATTTTAAAGGGGAGTGAAAAAAGTGTAATAACTTTTCCCAAACTGACAGGTTTTCTTGAAAGTTGGACAAATTGTTCACAAATAATGTGTCATTTATAAAAAATGTGTCATTAATACTAATCAGCAAAAATATCTCAAAATCTGCTAGAATTGTCTGAAATGGACCAACAAAATTTTACATTGAAAGTCGCAAAAATCGACATACGAGGTTTTGCATTTACACAGATTCCAAAGCCATGTAATGCCACGTACATGTGTGAAACAAAGAAAGCATTATTCACTCACATTTTGATGGCTTTCACATTAATCAATGAGCAGTCAAAGTCAAAATCAAAATACCTCTAATAATCGCCTTCCCCAACTTTTCAATCGACCATGTTTCTAGTAAAGGCACAAGTGCTTTTAAGAATAGTTATGGTAGCCGCGTGCGATTTAGGCCAGAAGTTGTCTTCCGGAAGAAGAAGATGCAGTCTGGTTCCCGCCTCTGATACACTACGAAGTATTTTTTCTACTATGTAGTGTATCAGAGGCGGGAACCAGTCTCTTCTGGAAGAGTTCTTCCGGCCTAAATCGCACACGGCTGGTATGTGACATTGCTTTTAATGTGATTTTGCACAAGTGGGTGTAATGTACTCACTTTTTGATGGCTTTCACATTAGTCAATGAGCAGTCATAATCAAATTTGTTACTGGATATCTTCTTGATTGGTGCCTGAAATAAACAAGATGTTTTTGTGAAACACTAGCTCCGAAATGGGCGATGTTAAGTTAAAACATAACTAGAACTGTCGCAAAGCGGACGAATACCCCCCACTAGGGCCTTGTCACTGAAAAAGTGCTATCGGTCAAAAGGTTCTTGACTTAAGAGCATGGAAACGGATTTTAAACAAAGTCCAACTGTGACCTTGACCTTGGTGACCCAAAACAATAGGGCACCTCCTTGGGTCATAGGCAACAACTGTGTAAAGTTTCTTGATCCTAGGTCAAACGGTTCTTGAGTTAGAACACAGAAACCAAATTGTAAATTTTGACTATTCCCCCCCCCCCCACATTAAAAAGTTCAAAGTGGCATAACTCTGAAACTAATGACTGGAACAAGATGAAAATTGCAGGTGCACAACTTCATATGATAGGAAATATCCTGATAGAATTTCAGAAAAATTGGTCAAAAACTGTGGGAGGAGAAGAGGACACAAGATTATGTCTACGGACGGACAGACAGATGGACGGACAGACGGATGGACGGACAGACGGACAACCTGATTCCAGTATACCCCCCATAACTTTGTTGTGGGGGGGTATAAAGATGGACAGAGACACAAGCAAAACAATATGCCCCTGACTTTTCAATACGAGGGCATACAAATAAAGCTGGACTATAGTCCAGTCACAATATTATAGTACATGTTTACCAAATTTATCTATGTAAGCAGCACAATATCAAAAGTCAAACAACTGTAATTTATCATGTGATGGTTTGAATTTTGCAGGTGTTGCACAATCATGTGAATGAAATTTGAAAATTTTGGTCATCTAGGATAGAAAATATTATGGTAAATGAAGAAATTCATTGCCACAAACTATTTCTTCATTTTCCACAATGATTGTCAACTATGTTGCGCAAAGAATTTCAAAGTCATGTAAATCTCATTAGGGGTGGATGACCTTTACATTTATGAGTAACTGGACATATCCTATCTTTAGCAGCATCTATTTTATGGTCTGCAGCACGATGGCTCAGCGTGAAACGGTTGTAACTGCCTATATGTTTATAGGCAGTTACAACTGTTTCGTACTGAGCCATCGAGCTGCAGCAGCCTTCAAATTGAAGAACACTAGTATTTTGTGATTTCGGAAAGGGTTAGCATTAATTTTTTGTGACCCGTCACACTAAAAGGGACCTTATAGGAAGTGTGAAAAATATCGACCCTAGTCAGTCTGCGCAGTCCGCGCAGCCAGACTAGGGCCGACACTTTTCACTTTTATGTAAATTTCTAAATTCAGAATGTTGTCCCTATCTTACTATATGTTTATTTTTCGCATAAGGGATCTAGTTGACCTTTGCTGAGTCTGACAAGTTTGTCAAAATTTGGACTTTCGTAGATTGGATAAGGTCCCTTTTAGCGTGACGGGTCACATTTGTGTATAACTTACTGGACTAGATCTGGAAGGAAGCCCCGTATTAGAATTAAACACCACGCTGGCACTGCGATTAATCATGAACTGAAAGTTCTTGATATCATCTGGCGATGGAAGGCTTTTGTACATAGACTGGGAAGAACTTGTGATCTCCTGCAACAAAATATCATTGTGATAAATGACACTGATGAATTCTAGTTCCAGTTTCATAAATAAATGTGGTGTCCATGGTCAATAGCTATAGCATCTGCCATGAAAATAACAGGTTCTGAGTTAGATCCCCAGTGCAAAGGTAGTCCTTGGGCTTTTCATCCACTTACACATTCAGGGCAAGTACAGGCGCAGTTTTAACAAAGTAGAATCGAGAGAAATTTATCTTAACTAAACTAAATTAATGATCAATAAATTGACCATAAAATGTAAAATCAAGTGACTACATAATTCTTATTCCTCAAGTTGATTGAATATCTCCTTGGTTTACCATCTAAAACAAATCCAATTTTAAAATTCATAAATAAATGCACCTTTTGAAGAAAAGCTAACATTTTTATTAAGTTAAATTAGATTCTATCAACAATACTCACTTTTTGCTGGAATTCTTTCTTCAGTAATTGTTTGCATAGAGACAGGCCCCTTGTAGGGGAATTTGTATCGCACGGCTCCAGGGAAGAATTTATCGACGACGGACTTATCGTTCTTTCTGACCCTTTTCCAAAATCATTCATCCGTGACAACCCTAATTTTGGACCAAGATGTCTCTCAACCTCGTGATCCAGCGTGATGACCAAACAGCAAAATTTTGGACTGTTCCGAATTCAAAGATGATGCAGACGACAGTTTCCAAGTGAATATTATTTTATAGTTTTTGGTCTATTTGAGAAGAAAACATTGTAGGAAATGGAGAAATTGCTTGTCACAAGCAATTTCTTCATTTTCCACAATGTTTTCCAAAGCCATTATCTTGTGGATAGTCAAAGAGTTGCTGTGTGGTAATGGGTTAAAGCATAGAAATGAAGGATAACGAGAAATTTGCAACCTAAATTTCTCCCGTTTCCACAATGTTTCCCAATTCTTTTTCTACTAGGGAAGACAAAACCAATCCTTGTTTTGATTAGAGTTAAGTAATGTATAATTAAGAAATAAATGGCTTTGAATTATTCAGTGAAATTATCGACAATACTCACTTTTTGCACATTTTGCTGGAATTCTTTCTTCAATAATGACCCTAATTTTGGACTGTAATTAAATCCATTATTCCGATTATTTAGTTAAATTATCGACAATACTCACTTTTTGCACATTTTGCTGGAATTCTTTCTTCAGTAATTGTTTGCATAGAGACAGGCCCCTTGTAGGGGAATTTGTATCACACTGCTCCGGGGAAGAATTTATCGACGACGGACTTATAGTTCTTTCTGACCCTTTTCCAAAATCGTTCATACGTGACGACCCTATTTTTGGGCTGAGATGTCTCTCAACCTCGTGATCCAGCGTGACGACCAAACAGCAAAATTTTCGACTGTTCATCCATTCAAAGATGATGCAGACGATAATTTTAAGTGAATATTGTTTTATAGTTTTTGGTCTATTTGAGAAGAAAACATTATGGGAAATGGAGAAATTGCTTGTAACAAGCAATTTCTTCATTTTCCACAATGTTTTCCAAAGCATTTTTCTTTAAGGGAGTGATAAGGAGTGATAATGCATGAGAATGGGTTAAGGACCTTGATTATTCTCAAACAATACCCCATGTTGACATTCCTATCCAAATGCATCTTTTAACTTTAGACCTTGATTTTGTTGTCATTTCCACAAAATTTTGAATTTGGTCCATTATTCCGATTATTTAGTTAAACAAGAGGACCATGATGGTCCTTAATCGCTCACCTGAACTGAGATTCACAAGGTGAGAAATGATAGCATCCTGTCCCATGATATCCAAAAGAGCATTATATTTTTCAATAGTCTTCATCCTTGTGAGTAGACAAACATTCTGAACATGTTTCATGAAGATAGGACAAAAATTGTAGCATCTACATTACCAACAAGGATTTTGTCTATAAGGCCCTTTTTCCATGACATCCAACAGAACATTCCCACTGTCAATAGGCTTAATCCTTGTGACTAGAGAAATAATCTGACTAAATTTCATGAATATTGAGCCAAAATTATTGTCTCTATAGCGCTAACAAGGATTTTGTCATTACGGCCCCTTTTCCCATGCTATCCCATAGAACATTCCTATTTTTCCTCAGAGTTCATCGGTGTGACTAGACAAACACAAGTTTCATGAAGATTGGACCAAAATTATTGCCTCTATAGTGCTAACAAGGATTTTGTCATTAAGGCCCCTTTTCCCATGATATCGACTGGAGTATTCCAATTTCTTATAGGGTTTATCCTTGTGACTAAAACAAACATTCTTTTAGTTTCATGAAGACTAGTCCAAAACTGTTACTTCTAGAGTGTTAACAAGATTTTGTCATGAAGGCCCCTTTTCCCATGATATCAAAATGGAACATTCAGATTGTTGATAAGCTTTATCCTTGTGATTAGACAAATATTCTGATCAATTCTAACAAAGATTAGGCCAAAATTATGGCCTCTAAAGTGCCAACACGAATTTTGTCATTATGGCCCCTTTTCATGTGGTATCCAAAGGAATATTCAATATTCCAATTCTCTGTGACAACACAAACATTCTGACCAATCTTTATGAACATTGGGCCAAAATTGTAGCCTGTACTATGCTAACAAGAATTTTGTCTTTCAGGCCCCTTTTCCCAAGATAACAATGAGAAGGTTCCAATTATCAACAGAGTTCACCCCATATAAACCCCAAGAATCAACAACATAAGGCCCTATGAAAAAATACAGTTTTGAGATGAAAAGGTTTTCCAAGTCAAAGATCAAAATGTTAGAGATCTAACTCTTAACCCCTATATAAACCCCAAGAATCAACAACACAGGGTCCTTCTTTCATTGCAAAATAATTAATTTTATAATGATTTAGTAAAGAGTTAAAGAGAATATGTTAGTTGCAAAATAGAAGCAAGTCTGATTATAAATCCAAAGACTAGAGATTCAAATAGGAGAGGTTAAGGGATTTCTAAATTGCAAAATATCTTTCAATGTTTATCAAACCCTGTGATGTGGGTATTCATTTGAATGATCTAATCAAAACTATTTAAATGAGTACCCACAACAAAGGATAGCTTAAATAACAAATAGAATGCATTTACCCCCTTTTACATGCAGCTCCCCATTCTGGCCGAGTTTGTGTAAACAATTCCGGTCTTTTGTTTATTTAATAGGATTAGACATTTCCCCAGTGGGGGATCAAAACCTCATAACTCCAGCTTTGTCAAGCTGTAGTTACGAGGTTTTGACTCCCACTAACCATATGTTACCTGTTTGATTTTTTAAAGAATTTTCTTAGGATTTCTAAAGTCTGACACTGCCACACCCACATTTTTTGACAAATCTTAAAATTTGTGGATAAATTACCAAAAGAGTCACTAAAAGAACATTCCTGCCAAGTTTGGTTCAAATTGGCCCAATGGTTGATTTTTAAAGAATTTTCTTACGATTTATAAGCCCCGCCCTGCCACGCCCACATTCTTTGACGAATCAAAAATTTGTGAACAAGTTTTGAAAAGGGTCACCTCAGGAACATTCCTGCCAAGTTTGGTCACAATTGGCCAAATGGTTCTGGAGGAGAAGATGTTTAAAGAAATTGTGGACGGACGGACGGACGGACGGACGACGGACGGTGAGCGACCACAATAGCTCACCTTGAGCACTTTGTGCTCAGGTGAGCTAATTATCAACAATACTCACTTTTTGCACATTTTGCTGGAATTCTTTCTTCAGTAATTGTTTGCATAGAGACAGGCCCCATGTAGGGAAATTTGTATCACACGGCTCCGGGGAAGAATTTATCGACGACGGACTTATCATTCTTTCTGACCCTTTTCCGAAATCGTTCATCCGCGACGACCCTAATTTTGGACTGTAATTAAGTCCATTATTCAGATTATTTAGTTAAATTATCGACAATACTCACTTTTTGCACATTTTGCTGGAATTCTTTCTTCAGTAATTGTTTGCATAGAGACAGGCCCCTTGTTGGGGAATTTGTATCACACGGCTCCGGGGAAGAATTTATCGACGACGGACTTATCGTTCTTTCTGACCCTTTTCCAAAATCATTCATCCGTGACGACCCTAATTTTGGACTCAGGTGTCTCTCGACCTCATGATCGAGCGTGGGTGAGCTGTTTCGAGAGAATGGCGAGTATGGTCGATCGTCGATATCCATGGTTTCCAGATTCTGAGCTAGCGTCGTCATGGCGTTGTCAACGGCACCGATATTACACGGAATGCTAAGTTCATTTAAAGCTTTTTCCTTTTTAGAAGTAGATCTAGTTCTATTCTCCTTTTTAGAAATAATTCTATTACCCTCTGATGAAAGACATGATTGGTAATGGTTTCCATGGTGATCTTGTTGTTTATCAATCTCATTTCTATCATGATTAGATTCTTTTAAATGCTTTACATCCTCATCTAAAGCCTCTTGCTTGCATATATTGTCAGAACTAGACACACAAACACCATTACTAGACTCCTTAGTTCTCTCCCTTTTATGACACTCATGATTACTAGTTGTAGTAACATTAGGAACTTCTTCACAGTTAGATTCATGTTGAGGAGAATGGTTTGGCTTTAAACTTTCACTATCTAAATCTAGTCTATCTTCATTGATGAGTGTTTTGACATGGCTTTCTTGTCTATAATCACTGTCGAAAGTTGATGTTTTACACGATTTTTTCGGTGAAAGACTACGGGTTTGGCATAGTTTTGAGGTTTTATTTAAATTCTCTAAATCTTTTGTCACATAATTCTCTGTATTTTCACTGTCGAAAGTTGTTGATGTTTTATAAGAATTTTTCTTTGAAAGACTACCCGTTTGGCATAGTTTTGAGGTTTTTTTTAAATTCCCTGTATCTTTTGTCTCATCGTTCTCTATATTTTCACTGTCAAAAGTTGTTGACGTTTTACAAGATTTTTTCTGTGAAAGACTATGGGTTTGGCATAGTTTTGAGGTTTTATTTAAATTCTCTATAACTTTTGTCACACTTTTCTCAATATTTTCACAATCACTTTCCGCTGCATCATCATCATCGTCATCACCATCGTCGTCCAGATAGAAACTACATTTAGTCGTAGGAATGTCCTCTATTCTCTGTTTACGCGGCGTTTTGTTTGAAAGACTAGATAGGTAGGCCTCAAGCTCCCCTAAACTCGGAGGTTTTATGAGATCACATATATCACTAGGATTTATTTTACCGAAACTTTCGTAATCTTTAGTTGAAAAAGGAGAGAAATTGCTCGTGTCGAGCAATTTATCCCCTTTATCTACTAAATTATCAGTTTCCGTTATACTTTCAGGTTGTTTTTCCAGATCGAGGCATCGTTTTTTAAACATAGAAGGTTCCGGTTTTGAGCTTCCTGTTACAAGAACTTTAGGACTTGGTAAGCGTTTGGACGACGGGAAACCTGTGTTTATATTGACATGTAGCGACGACGGTTTCTGAAATTGTTGAGATTTCGTTGGAGTCACATGACCAGGATATATTGATGGCGTCAAAGTTTTTGTCTCTGTTTCTGTGTCCGTCATTGGCGAAGTGGCTCTTTGTATCACAGTTGACTTGGTTGCTATGGCAACATCACATATATTTGAACTTGTCGGTTTTTGTATATTTCCAGCGTATTTATCAACGTTCTGTATAGTTGGTGATAGTTGATCGACTTTACGTTTTAACGCAATACTAACAGGGCATGGTTTAGATTTCTCCGATTTCGCTTTTGAATATTGCTCAACCTTTAATTTTGGAAAATATGGCGGCTTTCCTTTAATCTGTGTATCTCTTTCTTCTTCATATTCCATTTCTTTCATTCTCATTTGTTTTGCAAGTTCTATTCTTCTATCCATCTCATCGGCATATTTTGATGTCGACGGAACTGGTTCTTTGATTTCTGATTTAAATCTTGCTCCAGTTACTTGCATAGTATCGTCTGTCGTAATTTTCTTTTTCCTCCGACATGGTTCAAAAGTTGGGGAAGGGGAGCGGCAGAAGAGGATCATGGGATTTTCTTGTCGTGGAAGATAGGCACAAGTTGTCCGCATGACAACATCGCCGAGATCGGCAGATGGAAAGTTGTGGATTTCAGGCAGACGACTGAATGACGGACCGACAGACTCCCCTGGTGCATAGATCCTGAAATATGTAGGGAACAACATCATTGGCTGTGATTCTATAAAGGACATTTTCCCACAAAATGACTTTTTTGACGACCCAAGAGATAAAGGCTTTAAAAGAATTGTGCCATGGACAAGCAATTTCTTTATTTCCTAAAATATTTCCTACATAGAAAGACAAAATGATTCAACTTTATCCACTTGAAATTGAAATCTTTAAATTTGGACCTTCTTCTGAACTATGATTCTATAGAATTGTCGGAGATGATCCAAATGAGTTTATGTACTGTTACCACTAAATGAGCTATATAATTACTTTTCAGCAACACTGATTACAAAACAAGCCCTTTCCACCTTTAAACTGTCCTCAAAAGCAAGGCTCCGCCCATAGAATTCAACCAGGAACTAAGCTGTGAGAAATATAGATAACTTCTAAACGCTTGTAAATGTATCCGCCCTTTAACAAACCCTCCCATTCCAAAATTAGCCCTGCCTACAAATAAGCCCCACCTACAATTAAGCCCAGCCTACCTATAAACTGTCCTCAAAGGTAAGGCTCCACCCATGGAAATCGACCAAAAACAAAGCTGTGAGAAATGTAGATAGCTTCTAACTGCTTGTAAATGTATCAGTCCTTTAATCAACAAACCCTCCCATTTTACAAATAAGCCACGCCTACCTATAAACTGTCCTCATGGTAAGGCTACACCCATAGAAATCAACCATGAACTAAGCTGTGAGAACAATAGATAACTTCTAACTGCTTGTAGATGTATCCATCCCTTAACAAACCCCCCCCCCCCCCATTTTACAAATAAGTCCCGCTTACAAATAAGCCACGCCTACTATAAACTGTCCTCAAAGGCAAGGCTCCTCCCATGGAAATCAACCAAGAACTAAGCTGTGAGAAATGTAGATAGCTTCTAACTGCTTGTAAATGTATCCTCCCTTTAACAAATCCTTCCATCCTTTCTGGGGATCTGAAAAGTAAAATTAAGTCTTTGAGAAACAAGTCTTGTTTTTGAAGTCTCTTGTTGTAAAGGCTTAGGAAAATGTCAAGGCAAATAGAGAAAATGTTTCAATAATTCGATTAATACCAGACTGCTTTCATTTTCAATTTCAAAGCAGAGAAGGTGCAAAATGTCAGGGATTAGCTGGCTGATTCTTTCAAACAGTGCCTGATAAACAGGTTATTGATGAGCAAGCAAAATTTTACATGCTTGTCAATAGCTTTTTCTGAGCTGCTGTTTAAAAGGTCAACCACATCATCTATTTCATTCATACTGTCTGCAGTGGCTTTCAATTTGGACAGATATAAATCTAATTCTTAACCAATTACCGGACAACAAAATTTTTGCGTGGTTTAAATTGGAAGATCCTACAATTCCAAGTGAGCGAATTTTTCTGTCTTTTCGGATGGAAAACAGTTACATTGTGGGAAATAAAGAAATTGTTTGTCACAAGCAATTTCTTCATCTCCCACAATGTGTTTCTAAGCCATTATCTTGTAGGGAGTCAAAAAGAGTCATTGTGTGGTAATGGGCGAAGGATAGGGTTAATATATGGTACAAACCTCTTCCTAACTAACTGCACATCCCATCTTTCGAGCAGCTCAAAATTTTCTTCCGAAGGTAAACTCGGTCCCTCGACCACCGACGATTCAAACAATCCGTGTTTACAATCGGGAAATAGTAGTACATCAATCCTCATTGGTATCTTGTTCTGCCACAATATGTCTTGTTGGTGAATTATGTCACTGGCTTTTCGACACTGGAAAAGTAAAAGTAAAGTAAAAGTAATGAGAGGTTAGGAGCAGAGAAGGCGGGAAAACACCTTGGCCGTGGAAAGATTCTAACACGTAACATATCTGTATGATCGGATATGTAACAAATGTTTAAGAAGTCCAACAAAATAATCAAACATTGCATGAATCTCAATAGAAGTTGACTGCCTTTGAAGAAGGTTGGGCGTAAATACAAATGGACAAATGGACAAACAGATGGAGAAGATGATACGAATATATGACAATCTTCAGTGGCATATAACAAGAGGACCCTGAGGGCCCTAAATCGCTCACCTGAGTAATGTTTTAATAATGCCAAATAACTTTGCATATGTTACGCATTGTGGTCCCAGAGAAGAATTTGGCCATGTAGTAGTTTAGGAGGAGATGTTGTTTACAGTAATTGATGAGCTTTATGACATTTCCCATTTTCTGATGCCACAGCAACCAGAGTTTTTCATGGATTTCAATTCTTTTATCAATTGTCATAAGGGACCACCCAAAGAACATTTCTACCAAGTTTGGTTGATTTTAACCCAGAAGTTAAGGAGGAGATGTCGTTTAAAGAAGTTGTTAAGTTTTTGTGAAATTTTCCATTTTCCGATGCCACGGCAACCAGAGTTTTTCATGGATTTCAATTCTTTCAGCAATTTTTATAAGGGACCACCCAAGGAACATTTCTGCCAAGTTTGGTTGATTTTAAAGAAATTTTTTAGCTTTTGTGAAATTTCCCATTATCCGATGCCACGGCAACCAGAGTTTTTCATGGATTTCAATTCTTTTAGCAATTTTAATAAGGGACCACCATAGGAACATTTCTGCCAAGTTTGGTTGATTTTAACCCAGAGGTTAAGGGGGAGATGTTTTTTAAAGAAATTGTTGAGCTTTTGTGCAATTTCCCATTTTCCATTGCCAAGGCAACCAGAGTTTTTCATGGATTTCAATTCTTTTAGCAATTTTTATAAGGGACCACCCAAGGAACATTTCTGCCAAGTTTGGTTGATTTTAACCCAGAAGTTAAGGAGGAGATGTCGTTTAAAGAAATAGTTGAATTTTTTTTAAATTTCCCATTTTTCGATGCCACGGCAACCAGAGTTTTTCATGGATTTCAATTCTTTTAGCAGTTTTTATAAGGGACTAACCAAGGAACATTTCTGCCAAGTTTAGTTGATTTTGACACAGAAGTTAGGGAGGAGATGTTGTTTAAAGAAATTGTTGAGTTTTTGTGAAATTTCCCATTTTCAGATGCCACGGCAACCAGAGTTTTTCATGGATTTCAATTCTTTCAGCAATTTTTATAAGGGACCACCCAAGGAACATTTCTGCCAAGTTTGGTTGATTTTAACCAAGAAGTTAAGGAGGAGATGTCGTTTAAAGAAATAGTTGATTTTTTTTTAAATTTCCCATTTTTCAATGCCACGGCAACCAGAGTTTTTCATGGATTTCTATTCTTTTAGCAATTTTTATAAAGGAACATTTCTGCCAAGTTTGGTTGATTTTGACACAGGAGTTAGGGAGATGTTGTTTAAAGAAATTGTTGAATTTTTGAGAAATTTCCCATTTTCTGATGCCACGGCAACCAGAGTTTTTCATGGATTTCAATTCTTTTAGCAACTTTTATAAGGGACCACCCAAGGAACACTTCTGCCAAGTTTGGTTGATTTTGACCCAGAAGTTAAGGAGGAGATGTCGTTTAAAGAAATTGTTGAGCTTTTGTGAAATTTCCCATTTTCCGATGCCACGGCAACCAGAGTTTTTCATGGATTTCAATTCTTTTAGCAATTTTTATAAGGGACCACCCAAGGAACATTTCTGCCAAGTTTGGTTGATTTTGACCCAGTAGTTTAGGAGGAGATGTCGTTTAAAGAAATTTTTGAGCTTTTGTGAAATTTCCCATTTTCCAATGCCACAGCAACCAGAGTTTTTCATGGATTGAATTTTTTTTAGCAAATTTTATAAGGGACTATCCAAGGAACATTTCTGCGAAGTATGGTTGATTTTGACCCAGAAGTTAAGGAGGAGATGTCGTGTAAAGAAATTGTTGAATTTTTGTGAAATTTCCCATTTTCCGATGCCACGGCAACCAGAGTTTTTCATGGATTTCAATTCTTTTAGCAAATTTTATAAGAGACCACCCAGTGAACACTTCTGCCAAGTTTGGTTGATCTTGACCCAGAAGTTAAGGAGGAGATGTCGTTTAAAGAAATTTTTTAGCTTTTGTGAAATTTCCCATTTTCCGATGCCACGGCAACCAGAGTTTTTCATGGATTTCAATTCTTTTAGCAATTTTTATAAGGGACCACCAAAGGAACACTTCTGCCAAGTTTGGTTGATTTTGACCCAGAAGTTAAGGAGGAGATGTCGTTTTAAAGAAATTTTTGAGCTTTTGTGAAATTTCCCATTTTCCAATGCCACGGCAACCAGAGTTTTTCATGGATTTCAATTCTTTTAGCAATTTTTATAAGGGACCACCCAAGGAACATTTCTGCCAAGTTTGGTTGATTTTGACCCAGTAGTTTAGGAGGAGATGTCGTTTAAAGAAACGCCGTGACGGACAGACGGACAGACGGACAGACAGACAGACGGACGCCGGACATTGATCGATCACAATACCTCACCTTGAGCACTTCATGCTCAGGTGAGCTAAAAATCTGATATCACTGCCTTTCAACATAAACCTTGTATCTACAGTTAGTTTAAAGCTGTGGATACAAGGTTTTTGTTGAAAAGCGACAATATAAAGAACTTAAGTTTGGTAATTTAGTTAATCGCACACCCACCTGCTCTTTATGTCTGTCACATTCGTGTTCATTTTGTCCGTATATCGGCGGACAATGTGGCCCCTCCACACGTCCTTTCTTGGACAGTTCCGGGGTTCGACCCTCGGTAATCAGCAAACCAATCTCAGCAAACAACGCTCGTGGGTCATACACTTTGTCATCCATATCTAACAAGTCCCCTGCAAAATTATAAATAACAAAAACGTTACTAAATTTAGTCAATTAAATTAATTAATTAACCCATTACCAAACAACAAAATTTTAGCCTAGTCCAAACTCATAGGTGTTGCAGACGACAAGTTCCATTGAACAAAATTTAACATTTTTTGGTCTTTCTTGGTAGAAAACCTTGTGGGAAATGAAGAAATCGCTTGTTACAAGCAATTTCTTCATTTTCCTCAATGTTTTCCCAAGCTTTTTTTGTGACCCTAGGGTTTAACCCTCGGTAATCAGCAAACCAATCTCAGCAAACAAGGCTCGCGGATCATACACTTTATCATCCATATCTGACAAGTCTCCTGCAAAAATATAAATAAATTTACCCATTACCAGACAGCTGAATTTTAAACAGGTCCAAATTCAAAGATGTTGCAGATGACAATATCAAGAGGATGGAATTTTAGATTTTTTGGAATGTCTGGGTAGAAAGCGCTGTGGGAAATGAAGAAATTGCTTGTAACAAACAATTTCTTCATTATCACAATGTTTTATAAAGCCTTTATCTTGCAGGTCATATTAAGAGTTGTCCGCAAAAACAGCAATTTTTTTTAAAGTAGGTCAAACTCCAAGGTCAAGGTCACAAGGTCAAGGGTAATGGTCCCAAATGAAAGGTCTTGTCGAGATGTATCTATGTATGGAATATCAAGGCTGTATCTCTAATAGTGCCTGAGATATAGGCCAGGTTAAAGTTTTTCAAAAGTAGGTCAAACTCAAAGGTCAAGGTCACTAGGTCAAAGGTCATGGTCCCAAATGAAAGGTCGAGATGTATCTATGTATGAAATATCAAGGCTGTACTTGTAATAGTGCCTGAGATATAGACCATTTAAAGTTTTTCAAGTGAGGACGGGACGGGACGCGACGCCGACACTAGGGCTGTGACATTAGCTCCCCGGACATAAAGGCCCGGCTCGCTAAAAAGGTGTCATTATAGCAGGCCTGCATTTTAGGGGAATGTGTTAAAATGAATTATATGGTAGCAAACCACACAATTCTAGCCCACATGTTTGCATTTGAAATAACACACTGAGTATAACATTTCTCAAAACCATAATATTTTTTGACAACCTTTAAAAACATTGTCTTATATAAAACCTTCTTAAAAAGACAGGAAATGTTGAAACAAAGCATTTTCTTCTTTTCCCTGCTTTTTTCTAAACGACACTTTAGGTTTGTTATTTTCATTCTCAAATATTTTCTTAATCAGTAACAGCTTTCAATCTTGACTTGTCTTAAATTGTGTCATTTGGGAAAGAGTTAATCCTTTGTCATGGTAAAGATTCTATCCTATTATACATTTAAGAATTGTCGCTAGACTAGCGCAGGTTCTTAATAAATCTTTTCCTATTTACAACAGTCTTGAATTAACAACTGAACATGAATTACTCCTTTTCCATAAGTTGTATGGTTTTTACATCCCTACTTCCAATGTAAAGTTATAGAAAATGTAGAGAGAAAAGAAGATATTGCTGACAAGAAGTATTTTTCTCCTTTTCCCTCATTACTTTCCATGCTACATAATGTCATAAATTTTCCACAATTAGTAATAATTATTTTTTTCTAGTAGAATAAAACCTTTCAAGACCTAGTTTTGACATCCCTCATGGAGAAGACTTGTGAAAATATTTAGGCAAAAGAAGAAAATGCCGATCCTCAGCACTTTTGGAACTTTTACCCAAATATTGTCTGCTATATTTGCAAAAATCCTACTTCATCAACTAACATATTTTGGTCTCTAGCAATCTACAAATAGGGAGTGCCTAAATTATTGTTGTTCGAGAAAGGCTTATTTTCGACCAGTCAGCAATTTTGTAATTAGGGAAAGGGTTAACCCTTTCCCAAACAAGACCTGGTTTTGACGCCCCTGATAAAAAAGGCTTGAGAAAACATTGAAACAAAAGAAGAAACTGCTGATAACCAGCAGTTTCTCCTTTTGTCTCAATATTTTCTGTGCCATATTTTGCATAAATCCTATTTTTAATAACATCTATTTTGTCATTTTCTACAGTTTTTGAAGTGGATAACCCTAAAATTTTGCCGTTTGGGAAAGGGTTAAGCAAGATTATAAGTTGACTGACCCAAGGATCAACAAGCAAATTCGTTGAATTGATATCCCCCGCCGAATATATTTTCATTGTCAATAAAGTAGCGCGGAAACGAATATAACTCTGTATGTATATGGCTTCAACAGAACGAATATCACTCTGTATGTATATGGCTTCAACAGAACGAATATCACTCTGTATGTATATGGCTAAAACAGTCAGGGGCAGTAACTCTAAATTCGACGGTCGAACCGGGTAACCCCGACGATATGCGCATGTCCTCATTGTAGTAAAGCTGTGTGCCAAGTTTCATTGAAATCCGGTGTATAATTTTCAAGAAATAGCGCGGAATCGAATATCACTGTATGTATATGGCTTAAACAGTCAGGGGCAGTAACTCTAAATTCGGCGGTCGAACCGGGTAACCCCGACAATATGCGTATCCCCTCATTGTAGTAAAGCTGTGTGCCAAGTTTCATTGAAATCCAATCTATACTTTTCAAGAAATAGCGCGGAAACGAATATCACTCTGTATGTATATGGCTAAAACAGTCAGGGGCAGTAACTCTAAATTCGGCGGTCGAACCGGGTAATCCCGATGATATGCGCATGTCCACTTTGTAGTGAAGCTGTGAGCCAAGTTTCATTGAAATCCGATCTATAGTTTTCAAGAAATAGCGCGGAAACGAATATCACTCTGTATGTATATGGCTTAAACAGTCAGGGGCAGTAACTCTAAATTTGGCGGTCAAACCGGGTAACCCCGACGATATGCGCATGTCCACTTTGTAGTGAAGCTGTGTGCCAAGTTTCATCGAAATCCGGACTACAGTTTTCAAGAAATAGCGCGGAAACGAATATCACTCTGTATGTATATGGCTTAAACAATCAGGGGCAGTAACTCTGAATTCGACGGTCGAATCCGGTAACCCCGACGATATGCGAATGTCCTCATTGTAGTGAAGCTGTGAGCCAAGTTTCATTGAAATCCAGTCTATAGTTTTCAAGAAATAGCGCGGAAACGAATATCACTCTTTATGTATATGGCTTAAACAGTCAGGGGCAGTAACTCTAAATTCGGCGGTTGAACCGGGTAACCCCGACGATATGCGCATGTCCACTTTGTAGTGAAGCTGTGTGCCAAGTTTCATCGAAATCCAGTCTACAGTTTTCAAGAAATAGCGCGGAAACGAATATCACTCTGTATGTATATGGCTTAAACAGTCAGGGGCAGTAACTCTAAATTCGACTGTCGAACCGGGTAACCCCGACGATATGCGCATGTCCGCATTGTAGTAAAGCTGTGTGCCAAGTTTCATTGAAATCCGGTTTATAGTTTTCAAGAAATAGCGCGGAAACGAATATCACTCTGTATGTATATGGCTAAAACAGTCAGGGGCAATAACTCTAAATTCGGCCGTTGAACCGAGTAACCCCGACGATATGCGCATGTCCACTTTGTAGTGAAGCTGTGTGCCAAGTTTCATCGAAATCCGGTCTATAGTTTCCAAGAAATAGCGCGGAAACGAATATCACTGTATGTATATGGCTAAAACAGTCAAGGGCAGTAACTCTAAATTCGGCGGTTGAACCGGGTAACCCAGACGATATGCTCATGTCCACTTTGTAGTGAAGCTGTGTGCCAAGTTTCATCGAAATCCAGTCTACAGTTTTCAAGAAATAGCGCGGAAACGAATATCACTCTGTATGTATATGGCTAAAACAGTCAGGGGCAGTAACTCTAAATTCGGCGGTCGAACCGAGTAACCCCGACGATATGCGCATGTCCACTTTGTAGTGAAGCTGTGTGCCAAGTTTCATCGAAATCCGGTCTATAGTTTCCAAGAAATAGCGCGGAAACGAATATCACTGTATGTATATGGCTAAAACACTCAAGGGCAGTAACTCTAAATTCGGCGGTCGAACCGGGTAACCCCGACGATATGCGCATGTCCACTTTGTAGTGAAGCTGTGTGCCAAGTTTCATCGAAATCCAGTCTACAGTTTTCAAGAAATAGCGCGGAAACGAATATCACTCTGTATGTATATGGCTTAAACAATCAGGGGCAGTAACTCTGAATTCAATGGTCGAACCAGGTAACCCCGACGATATGCGCATGTCCTCTTTGTAGTGAAGCTGTGTGCCAAGTTTCATCGAAATCCGGTCTATAGTTTCCAAGAAATAGCGCGGAAACGAATGTCGGACGGACGGACGGACGGACGGACGGACGGACGGAAGGACGGACGGAAGGACGGACGGACATGGCAAAAACAATATTCAAGAAATAGCGCGGAAACGAATATCACTCTGTATGTATATGGCTTAAACAATCAGGGGCAGTAACTCTGAATTCGACGGTCGAATCCGGTAACCCCGACGATATGCGAATGTCCTCATTGTAGTGAAGCTGTGAGCCAAGTTTCATTGAAATCCAGTCTATAGTTTTCAAGAAATAGCGCGGAAACGAATATCACTCTTTATGTATATGGCTTAAACAGTCAGGGGCAGTAACTCTAAATTCGGCGGTTGAACCGGGTAACCCCGACGATATGCGCATGTCCACTTTGTAGTGAAGCTGTGTGCCAAGTTTCATCGAAATCCAGTCTACAGTTTTCAAGAAATAGCGCGGAAACGAATATCACTCTGTATGTATATGGCTTAAACAGTCAGGGGCAGTAACTCTAAATTCGACTGTCGAACCGGGTAACCCCGACGATATGCGCATGTCCGCATTGTAGTAAAGCTGTGTGCCAAGTTTCATTGAAATCCGGTTTATAGTTTTCAAGAAATAGCGCGGAAACGAATATCACTCTGTATGTATATGGCTAAAACAGTCAGGGGCAATAACTCTAAATTCGGCGGTTGAACCGAGTAACCCCGACGATATGCGCATGTCCACTTTGTAGTGAAGCTGTGTGCCAAGTTTCATCGAAATCCGGTCTATAGTTTCCAAGAAATAGCGCGGAAACGAATATCACTGTATGTATATGGCTAAAACAGTCAAGGGCAGTAACTCTAAATTCGGCGGTTGAACCGGGTAACCCAGACGATATGCTCATGTCCACTTTGTAGTGAAGCTGTGTGCCAAGTTTCATCGAAATCCAGTCTACAGTTTTCAAGAAATAGCGCGGAAACGAATATCACTCTGTATGTATATGGCTAAAACAGTCAGGGGCAGTAACTCTAAATTCGGCGGTCGAACCGAGTAACCCCGACGATATGCGCATGTCCACTTTGTAGTGAAGCTGTGTGCCAAGTTTCATCGAAATCCGGTCTATAGTTTCCAAGAAATAGCGCGGAAACGAATATCACTGTATGTATATGGCTAAAACACTCAAGGGCAGTAACTCTAAATTCGGCGGTCGAACCGGGTAACCCCGACGATATGCGCATGTCCACTTTGTAGTGAAGCTGTGTGCCAAGTTTCATCGAAATCCAGTCTACAGTTTTCAAGAAATAGCGCGGAAACGAATATCACTCTGTATGTATATGGCTTAAACAATCAGGGGCAGTAACTCTGAATTCAATGGTCGAACCAGGTAACCCCGACGATATGCGCATGTCCTCTTTGTAGTGAAGCTGTGTGCCAAGTTTCATCGAAATCCGGTCTATAGTTTCCAAGAAATAGCGCGGAAACGAATGTCGGACGGACGGACGGACGGACGGACGGACGGACGGACGGACGGACGGACGGAAGGACGGACGGACGGACATGGCAAAAACAATATCCCCCCCGAAAAATTTTTTCGGCGGGGGATAAAAAGCTGAAGGTTTGTTGGATCATGTACAAAATCTAAAAAAGATCTGTATCACACAACAGTCTTTATAACAAACAGTACAAAGTTCTCTTCATATGTGTTATTGTAAAAGCTTGTAACTACTGCTTGATTAAAGCTGGATTTATTGTCCACCAAAATTAACCCGGGACAACTTAATTTTCGTGCGCTAAGTCCGTTAGTTGAGCGTCTTAACAAAACATTGCCGAGGTAGGGTCATTACATATGCACATGTCCCGGGTTAATCTTGCTGGACAATACAAGGTTTTGTGATAATTAAGATATTTTGTTTATTTCTATCTGGTTTTACATCAAATTCAACTATTTCTATGCTCCATATTGAAAGATTTGAGGCATGTATATTGTTTTACTCATGTCCGTCTGACTGTCCATCTATCTGTCTGTCCATCTGAAACTTAACATTGCCTTTTCTCCAAAAGTATGCCATTTCCGGGCAATGGTTTCACTAACACATCTTGTTTCACTAATTTTCAGTTATTGTCTTTGATACTATTTTCTGTATTATCCGCCTTGGGACATCAAAGCTATGGGGTAAATGTTTTGGAGACAATTTAAAGAAATTTAAAACAATCTAGTCAAAATCTAAAAATAGATTTTAAAGTCAGGTACATCATTTAAATATGCAAATTAGCTGTCCTCCATTTGGCAATTTAACAGGCATAATTTGAATAATTTACGATACTGAGCCAACTTAGGGTCACCTAGGGTCAACGTTAAATTGGTTGCCCCCATGTCTCTTTTAAGTTTTAACCCATTACCAGCTGACAAAATTTTACACTCGTCCAATTTGAAAGGTGTAACAAGACGTCAATTTCAAGTGTATGAATTTCTACTTTTTTTGGACTTTTTGGGTAGAAGACAATGTGGGAAATGAAGAAATTTCTTCATTTTCCAGTTTTCCAAAGCTTTTATCTTGTAGGAAGTCAAAAAACATCAACGTTTAGTAAAGGGTTAAGATGCCTTTGGCATGATAAATCTTCAAACATTGTTCAAAGAAAAGTGACAATCAGTTTTCCATTTCATTAATTAATTTTCCTTTGTGCAAGACTTTACACACAAAATAAGATTGGGAAAAATGGCTGTTGTGGCTTTCAAAATCAACTGGATTCCAGATCAGTCAGCACATAATTATGGAAAGTCATCAATACAAGGGTTAACTTATTACCAGATGGCAAAATTTTAGGCTGGTCCGAACTGAAAGGAGTTACAGACGATTTTTAAGTTTCAATTAAATTAACCCTTTCCCAAACGACAAAATTTTAGGGTAATCCACTTCAAAAACTGCCACAAATGACAAAATGGATGTTATTAAAGATTGGATTTGTGTAAAATATGGCACAGAAAACATTGAGACAAAAGGAGAAACTGCTTGTTATCAGCAGTTTCTTCTTTTGTCTAAATGTTTTCCCTAGTCATATCTTCTAAGGACGTCAAAATCCGGTCTTGTTTGGGAGAGGGTTAAATTTTACATGTTTTTGGTCATTTAGGGGAAAAGGCAATGTGGGAACTGAAGAAATTGCTTTACCACAATATTTTCCAAAGCCATTATCTTATGGGGAGTCAAAAAGAGTCAGTGTGTTGTAATGGGTTAAAAGGCATCAGGAGAAGCAATAATGAGCTAGTAATGAGCTCTAGTAATGAGCTCTTTCAAGCCATATAAATCAGCTCTACATGTAATTAACCCTAGTCCTGCTGACTTCTGCTTTTGGAATTTTGTTTCAAACAAATATGCCAATTGAAGAGACATTTCAATAAATTTGTGTTAGTTTTTGCAGCATAAAGAAGCACTGGTGGTGAACTCAGCCAAAGCATGGGACATTTTTTCGCGATCATAGTATTCAGTCGGTGTTGTTATAAAATATCATAACTACGGCTACAATATCTTATAACAACACAGACGGTCTGTCAATACATATCGGTAAACCAAGTCTATTTTTAGAACAAATTCATTGTTATTAGAAAAACTATCCAATCAGATCTTTAAACTCGCATTTAAACGCAAAATACCTGTACCTTGTTGTAGCGAAAAACGTCCCTCGCTTTGGCCGAGTTCACCACCAGTGAGAAGGAAGAAAGCACTAGCAGGCAATGTAGGCTAAGATGAAACTGAATGCCTGTGCACAGCCCAGAGACATGACCAGGATTTGCCATTATCTGCCTCTATATAAATGCTTCCCTCAGGCATCAAATTGAATGCTCGTGGCGGTGGCTTGACCCCGGGCTGCAGGCTTATCTCAAGTCTATACTGTCTGCAAAAGCATTGGTCACAACAGGAAAATGATGTGAAAAGTGTGATACAAATTCTCCTTTCTCTCAATGTTTTTCCAAACCTCTTCTATCAAGAATATCAAAACCAAGTCTTGTTTGAGAGAGCAGCAGTGAGTCAAGTTAACCCTTTCCCAAACGGCAAAATTTTAGCGTGATCCACTTCAAAAACTGCCAACAAATGACAAAATTGATGTTATTAAGGATAGAATTTGTGTAAAATATGGCATAGAAAATATTGAGACAAAAGGAGAAACTGCTGGTTATCAGCAGTTTCTTCTTTTGTTTCAATGTTTTCCCAAACATTTTCCAATAGGGACATCAAAACAAGGTCTTGTTTGGGAAAGGATTAAGATAGAATAATTCTAATGGATATTTACTATTGTCGTACATTTTCGACAAATGTCGACAATTTCCGTATCTATTTTTAGCAACAGTATTGCTACATATAGCAACAGTATTGCTAAATATTACTTCCCTTTGTAAATGAAATTCCCCGAATACAACCCGAATATCTTTTTCTGGTATGATTCTCCGTTTAACAGCAATTTTTCAAAGACATTTTTAGTGTAATTTTATATGATTTTGATTGATATCATCAGTTTGTAAGTGATTAGAAACTGCCTATTTAGGAAACTAATTGTAGTATGTATAATACTCGTTTCTTCCCTTGCTACTGGCTGGCTCAATATAACGAGAAATCCTACAGTAGAAGACACATACATGTATTCTAATGAAATCTATGATGTGGTTATCAAACACCTATCGTTTGAGAACGACGCGTGGATCAGATCATCATTGTTCAGACTTTCGCACTCGATTTTCATCACTTCTTCGCCGGCGATCCTTATTTAAATGTGCAAACTCGTTGTCAGTCAATTGTAACGTGGTTTGATCCGTGATTTGATCCTTTCTTTTAGATTCTTTTTCCATTTAAGTCCTTAGATTCAATATGCAATCCAGAAGAAGTGGTATAAGGAAGCTGTTATAAACTATAAAAATATTAAGTACAATTTTGTCTTTAGAATTTGTATTACTTTTTACAAATAGCGATGTTCAATTGGTTACTAGGTAAAGGGTTAAAATGGTGAAAGTCATACGAAATCACAACTGATATGTTATCATTTGCCAACTTCTGAAAGTCTAATACAACGTTTGGGTTTTAGTTATAAGCATATAATAAGATATGGGCTACGGTACCCTTCATTTGGGGCATTGACGTTTTTTGGGAAAGAAATAGTGCGTTCGAAAGCATGAGGGTACTAAGAATTACCTTTATATATTTTCAATTTTTGACGGATAAAATGTACAAATGTGGATTTTATCGTGTTCCTACACATATAAGAATAATTTTGATATCGGCTTTAGAGAGTGCGCGAACTTATTTATGGCACTGTCAACATTTGTTTCAGAGGCATAAATTTCAAACTAGGAAATAAAGAGGATTTATTTTTAAATAAGCATGCAGTAATTTAACAAAATATCTCTCATATGCGCAAAAAGGTCATATCATTTCACATTAGGCGATGGGTAAACATGTTTTTGATAACAAGAGGACCATGATGGTCCTTAATCGCTCACCTGAACTGAGATTCACAAGGTGAGAAATGATTGCACCTTGTCTCATGATATCCAAAGAACATTGTAATTCTCAATAGTCTTCATCCTTGTGACTAGACATACGTTCTGAACATGTTTCATGAAAATTGGAAAAAAATTGTATCATCTACATTGCTAACAAGGGTTTTGTCTTTAATGCCACTTTTCCCAAGACATCCAACAGAACATTCCCATTGTCAATACGCTTCATCCTTGTGACTAGACAAATAATCTGACTAAATTTCATGAATATTGAGCCAAAATTATTGTCTCTATAGCGCTAACAAGGATTTTGTCATTAAGGCCCCTTTTCCCATGGCATCCCATGGAACATCCCTATTTTCCTCAGAGTTCATCATTGTGACTAGACAAACACAAGTTTCTTGAAGATTAGACCAAAACTGTTGTCTCTAGAGTGCTAACAAGGAGTTTGTCATTAAGACCCCTTTGCTCATGATATCAACTGGAACATTCCAATTTTTTACAGGCTTTATCCTTGTGACTAAATCAAACATTCTTTTTAGTTTCATGAAGATTAAGCCAAAACTGTTGCTTCTAGAGTGTTAAAAAGGATTTTGTCATAAAGGCCCCTTTTCCAATGATATCAAAATGGAAAATTCCGATTGTTGATAAGCTTCATCTTTGTGAAAAGACAAATATTCTGATCAAGTTTCACGAAGATTAAGCCAACATTATGGCCTATAAATTGCCAACACAGATTTTGTCATAATAGCCCCTTTTCCCGTGGTATCCAATGGAGTATTCCAATTTTCTGTAGGGTCCATCTCTGTGACTAGACAAACATTCTGACCAAGTTTTATGAACATTTGGCCAATATTGTAGCCTGTACAATGCTAACAAGGGTTTTGTTCTTTAGGCCCCTTTTCCCATGATATCAATGAGAAGGTTTCAATTTTCAACAGGGTTCACCCCATATAAACCCCAAGAATCAACAACATGGGGCCCTATGAAAAAATACTGTTACTGTATCTTGCACAATACATGGCTAAATGTTTTGAGATGAAAAGGTTTTCCAAGTCAAAGATCAAAACATTAGAGATAGAACTCTTAACCCCTATATAAATCCAAAGAATCAACAACATAGGGCTCTTTCTTCATTGCAAAATAATTAATTTTATAATAATTTAGTAAAGAGCTAAAGAGAATATAAGTTGCAAAATAGAAGCAAGTCTGATTATAAATCCAAAGAAAAGATAACAGAACACTGATTACAGCTAGATTAAATCCTCATTTGTTTACTTAAGCTGGGAAAGTCTAGATCCTTGATCAGATAAAATCCAAGGTTATCAAAATGGACCAAGGGAGGTAACCTGAACACTAAAAGTCTTACGGCTTCACTGATTGGTTATCTTCCTTAGTAAGTCTGATAAGCCCCACCCTGCCACGCCCACATTTTTTTACTAATCTTAAAATTTGAAAACAAATTTTGAAGAGAGTCACTCAAGAAACATTCCTGCCAATTTTGGTTCAAATTGACCCAATGGTTGATTTTTAAATAATTTTCTTAGGATTTTTAAGCTCCGCCCTGCCACGCCCACATTTTTTGAAAAATAAAAAATTAACGAACAAGTTTTGAAAAGGGGCACCGAAGGAACATTCCAGCCAAGTTTGGTCAAAATTGGCCCAATGGTTCAGGAGGAGAAGATGTTTGAAGAAATTGTGAACGGACGGACAGATGGACGGACGGACAGACGGACGGACAGACGGACGGACGACGGACGGTGAGCGACCACAATAGCTCACCTTGAGCACTTCGTGCTCAGGTGAGCTAATAAAAACCAAAATCTAAACACATTTAATGTGTTTATGTCCAAAATTCAGATACTTTTTTGCTTTGAGTGATGGCCGCCATATTGGAATTTTGCAAGTTGGGGGTGGGATAAGGGAAAATCAAGTTTCTAGTAAACCTCTGGACGAATTTCTGTCATATTGCACATATAGATGTCTAATATAATGTACTATCAGGCAGAAGTGTTTGTCACCCCAATTTTTAAAGTTGCCATTAGGCGTATTCTACCTTAATTGATTTTGATATACATGTCTAACTCATAATATCTTCATGATGCAAATGACCCACTGATTCCTTAGAAATAGCATAATTATTCTACTAGATTGATTGCTATTAGAGATAAATATGTGACCCGTCACGTTAAAAGGGACCTTATAGGAAGTGTGAAAAATATCGACCCCAGTCAGTCTGCGCAGTCCTAGGGCCGACACTTTTCACTTCTATTCAATTTTCTATATCCGGAATGTTTTCCCTATCTTACTATGTGTTCATTTTTCGCATACAGGATCTTGTTGACCTGTGGTGAGTCTGACAAGGTTGTCAAAATTTGGATTTTTGGAGTTCGGATAAGGTCCCTTTTAGTGTGACGGGTAACATATGAATCTAGATCAGACTATGCATATGCACAGGCTGATCTGGATCCATGTTGGTAACAGTCTCAAATGTTATAAAGGACCGTTTTCCAGAACTAGGCTCTTTCCTGAAAAGATAGTCAAGGCTGCCTCACGGTGAACAATCACGTGATGCAATAATTTCAGAAAATCTTCAATAATTTTGTCAATACCGGACCGATTTAAATTCGGTTTGAAGCAGAGAAGGTGGACAGACGTCACACATTAGATGGACATGGTTAAATTTTGAAAAATCAACTGATGAAAAAGTTATTGAAGATAAACCAAAATTTTGGTTTATCTTCAATAACGTTTTTATCAGTTGATTTTTCAAATATCCAACACGCCCAGCTTATTCCTGGTAGTTTCCCACCTTCTCTGCTTCAAACCAAATTCAAATTGGTCAAGTATTAAAAAAAGATATTGAAGATTATCGGAAATTCTGAGTCACATGATTATACACCGTGGCCAACTTCAACATATTATGGCTTAATTATGCCTACACAATTTGAATTTTGATGCTTCCATTAGAATATGATACCAGTAGTCTGGAAAATTGCTATTTAATCCTTTACTTTACGGGAAAATTTTACTGTGGTCCAATTTTGAAAAGAACTGCAGAAGACAAACCCAGTGTTACGTTGTGAATGGAAATTGTAAATTAAAGCATGGAAAATATTTAGGCAAAAGGAGAAACTGCTGGTTATCAGCATTTTCTTCTTTTGCCTCAATGTTTTCCTAAGCCTTTTCTATTAGGGGCGTCAAAACCAGATCTTGTTTGGGAAAGGGTTAATCCTTTCCTATACGGGGGGGGAAAATGGACAGTAAGTCTTCCAATTTGAATGCTTTTGTAGATCATGACAAAAGGTTAAAGGATAAGTTGATAATGATAGTATTTGTCTATAATATAGCAAAGAAAATATTGTGGGAAAATCCTAAAATCTTACAATCAGCACTTTCTCCCTTTTGCGTCAAGGTTTTCCCAAGCTGTTTTCATGAGAGTTAAAACCAATTCTTCTTTGAGAAAGGTTTAATAATTCCTCTGCAATTTAGAATTTTGATGCCTCTATTTGAATATAATTGCAAGTATTTACTGGCAAATTGCTCTTTAATCCTTTCCAAAATGTAAGAAAAAATCCAATTTTAAACCTGCTGCAGATGATAATTTCAAGTTGATGGAATATTGTAAATCTTTGTAGTTCAGGTTAGAAAACATTGTGTATAATGAAGAAATTGCTTGTTACAAGCAATTTCTTCATTATCCACAATGTTTAACTTTTTCTAAGCAATTCTTTAAAGGTGTCTGAGTGAGAATGGGAATGGGTCTTTTTTTTTTTTTTTTTACTTTTCCAATTTGATAGCTACAGCAGACGACAAAATAGATGTTGGAAAAAAAGAATTGTATACAATATAGTCTGGAAAATGTTGATAATCAACATTTTCTTCTTCTGCTTAAATGTTTTCTTAAAAATTTTCCATTAGGAATGTCAAGTCTGAGTCTTGGTGGGAAAGGCATTAATTATAATATAAACAGGAACAATCTAAATTTCTGCTGTATGGGAAAGTGTAAAGACAGACCAGTAATATAATATGCTCATTAAGGGGGAATGCTCCAGTTTCCTTATTTTTTTTCCCAATAATAGAATTTATTTATATTTTGTATGTTAAAATAACATGTTATTACCAATCGAAAAATAAAATAAAAATGGATGGTCAGCGATCTTGTTTGAATTTTATAGGCATTCGTATCACATACCCCTATAGCGAAAAAATGCACAATTTCTTGCACCTGTCCAAGGTCACTAAAATGCTAATAAAATGCTGTATATTCAACGTGTAGTCCCGAAATTGGATTTAAAGTAACGTCTTACATTTAATAAAAACAGAAACCCCAAAATATGTGCTATTATAAACGTGTAAATGTATAAATAAGCATGCTCACGTGGTCGGTTAGATCAACGAAGCTGGAGTGTTTTATGTCAAAATTTGCATATTTTTGGAAATATTTCAAGTTCTACATAATAGAATTTGATAAAACTCCCTCGTTGTATTAAGCAACATGTCCTGGTAATAATTCAAAAAGAAAATGTATAGGTCAGCGCACTTATTAGTGAATTACAGCAATTTCTATCAGCTACACATGAATAAATTGACGCAAAACAGTGGTAACTGCATACACACTTACGACTGTCTTGCTCTAAATAATCGATTTCCATCCCGAGGAAATCAGTTTCGAATAGTAAATACACTTTTACCGTCGAAAATGGTAAATTGTAATGTTGTGTTATATTATTGAAAATATGGTAGCGAAACATATTGGTACAAAACATCTAATTTACTACAGTAATAACCGAGTGTTCCGAAAAACTGGAGCATTCCCCCTTAATTACATAAAATTATTTCCTTTCTCAGGTTCAACCCTTTTCCAAATGGCACTTTTGCACATTCAGACTTTTCCAATTTAAAAGATCCATAAGACGGCATAGTGATTATAGAAAAGGTAGAATTTTTGTACAATATAACACAAAAAAATATTGAGGCAAAGGGAGAATATTCTGGTCAACAGCATTTACTTCCTTTTCTGCAATGTTTTCCAAACATTTTTTTACTATCAGATGCGACAAAAAGCGGCGTCGTTTTGGGAGAGACCTAATTTTCATTTCATTTTCTACATTCTCACATTTTACTCTGTTTATTTGCATCAGAATTTACATACCTTGTAACAATTTTTTAATCCATTACAAAATTTTTTACAGATACTGTCCAAATTCAAAGAGGTTGTAGTTGAATGATATTTTATTTTCTTCGAAAACCACGTATCTGCAGCTTAAGACAAGCTGCAGATACGAGGTTTTCCTAAGAAAGCGACATCTTATTGTCTCTCTGGGTAAAAAATATTGTGGAAAAAAAAAGAAATTTCTTGTCAATCACATGCAATTTCTTCACTTTCCACAGTGATTTCTCATGCCATAATCTATAGGGCATCAAAAGATGGCTTTTACAGTTTAGAAATGGGTTGAAACAGAACTCCAGATAAGAGTGGGTGAGACATTCTAACTTCATTATTTCAAATCCAAACCCTATGTTGTGGGTACTCATTTGAATTGTCTTGAGACGATTCTAATGAGTACTCACAATATAGTTTGTTGAGAGTACCCACAATATAGTTTGTTGAACATTTAGTGAAATATTGCAATTTGAAAAGTCATCACCCCCTCTCATCTGGAGCTCTGGAGAATAATGGCTGGTCTAACTTCCCATGTAATCCTGGCATTTATTCCACCAATTCAAACACAACATCCAATCTGAGGCACCAATCTGGTCGTGAATTCAACAAAAAACATTTTCGGACAATTTGTCCATTGTTTATAAACAAAATGACTTTTGTCAAATGTCTGAAAGGCCATTTGCAAAAATTTGACCATTATTAAAAGGTCAAGAGTGTAAAGACATAAGCTTTAAGCTTGCAAATTGCCCAATATAATTTTGTCTAGTTTATCCTGTCCAAATCAACAAAATTTTTGACTGAAAGATTTCGTAGACAACGAAATATGCAATCTTAGTTGGAGAAAATATGGGGAGTTGTAATAATTTGTTTATATAACAACAATAATGAGAGAAAATCTATGAGCTGTAGCCTTTAAATATTGAGGGAAAAGGAGAAAATGCTGTTTATCAGCAATTTACAATTTATTTTTTCTATAAACAGTTCCTTTTTAGATGATGAAAAAACAGGCCTTGATTGGGAAAGGTCAAAGGAAATTAATTGCGAAATCATTGAGGGAAAAGAAGATATTGCTGATAATCAGCAATTACTCCTTTTCCCTCGATATTTTCTATGCTATACAAAAATGAATGAATATTTTCTTCTTTTAGCATCAATCTATTTATAATCTAAAACTTTTTTCAAATTGGACTAGTCTCAAATTGGATCAGTCTAAAATTTTGTCATGTATGAAAGGATTAACCCTTCCCAAACTAAGACCTGCTTTTGATGTCCCTTTCAGAAAAGGCTTGGGAAAACATTGAGGCAAAAGAAGAAAATTCTGATAACCAGCATTTTCTTCTTTTGCCTCAATATTTTCCATGCTAATTTTTACACAAATCACTTCTTTGTCAACAACCTTTTATATTTTTTGTTGTCTGCATTAGCTTTTAAATGGGATCCATCTAAGATTTTGCCGTATGGGAAAGGGTTAATCTATTAGATTAGAGAAACGGTTAATCCTATTATTCTGTTATGTCATAATAATGAATGGAGTAATCGTTTATTGACCTTTGCTCTCTGATAAATACTAAGTGATTATTGATACAATCCGAATAATTATATAGTGGCAAACCATGTGTTAGTGCTATATCTGGCTTTAACGGTTAAACCCTTTCTTTTGCCGTCCTTGATAGAAAAAGCTTTGGAAAACATTGAGACAAAAAAGGAAATAATGAGAACCAGCAGTTTCTCCCTTTTTCTCAATATTAGCTGTGCTATATCATACACAAATTCCTTCCTTTTATCATAAATTTTGTCTTCTGTATGAACTTTTGAATAGGAACACCCTAAATTGTGTAGTTTGGGAAAGGGTTAACCCATTACTGCACAGTGACGCCTTTTGACTCCCTAACAAGGAAAGGCTTGGGAAAACATTGTGAAAAATGAAGAAATTGCTTGTGACAAGCAATTTCTTCATTTTCCACAATGTTTTCTTAACCAATTTGGAATGATTTTTAAATTTTCATCAACTTGTAATTGTCGTCTGCAACATCTTTGAAATTGGAACACACCAAAATTGTGTCGTCTGGTAATGGGCTAAACAATTACCAGATGGCAATATTTTATTAACCCACTTGTCCAAATGCGAAGTTGTTGCAGACAAAAATTTCAAGTGAACGAAATTCTACACGGTTTGGTCTTCTTTATTTTCCATGTTTTCAAAAGCCTTTACCTAGTTGGGCGTCAAAAGGCATCATTGTGTAGTAAAGAGTTCAGAACTAACACAGAATATTCCCTTGACTTTTTCTAGAGGGGGCCATGTCCCTCTGGTCTTCAAATTCTCTTCAAAAATATCTGCAACACACCAGCTGATCTGAGCCATCAGCAGCTCATCCAATTTAGACTACCAATAAGTGATTCTTCCAAATGATTGTCAAATGTAAAACTGGGTGTTGGCTAGTCCGAGTTTTCTATGATGAAATTCGCTCTTTGATATGTTGATGTCGCTCATTTACATCAGAGCGCACTACCACTCAAAAACAACGGAAAGTAGGTCATTGTAATCAATGGCCGTTCGGGTGAGGGTTGTTGCAAAACATACTTTTTAACATAGCCTATAAACCTTTTAGAAATATTTTTTGGTCTTAAATTTTTCACCAGGCATGACAATAAATGTTTCATTGAATGGTATCATAATGTTTTTTAAGGATATTGTTTAAGATCGGACGGTGAACAAAGCACCACAACTTGTGTCAAATTTCCGTTGTTTTTTAATGGTAGTGCGCTCTGATGTAAATGAGTGACATCAACATATCAAAGAGCGAATTTCATTAGAGAAAACTTGCATTAGGTGTTGGCTAAATTCATAATCCTTGTCATTTCTGAGTAATAAAGGAATATTAATATCATAACAGTCGCATGAATAGTTTGTTTTGAATTTCAACTTTATATAATAACATTTCCTCCTTTTCTCTCAAGATTTTCTACATAAATTTCTTGTTTCACTAACATTCATCATCTGCAACAGACTCAATTCTGCAATTGTCTAAAAAGTTTTTCTTTTTCAAAACAAGATGTGTTTGTGAAACATGAATGCCCCCCCCCCCCAAACGGAAAATGTTAAGTATTTGGACAAACAGACAGACAGACATACAGGAGTAAGATAATATGCCCCTCAAAATCTTTCAATACAGGGGCATAAAAAGGAATTCTTTTGCTCTGGAAAGGGTTTTAAACATATAAATGTTTATCAAAGGATGAAAAAGAATCTATTTTTAGTAACTTATTCATCTTCATTTCACATTCTTTTTTACACTACAAACACAACACTTTCTTTCTTTGTTTACCCTTTCTCAAATATGAACTTGTCTGAATTATAAAGAGTTGCAGATTATTTAAAGAGAGTCAGTCACTTTATGTCAAAAATTTGTCCATCACAGCCAGGAAAACAATGATAAACAAGAGCCGTCACAGACGGATTATGCTCCCCGAATAAGTGTTTGTCACAAAATAAAAACTATCATACATTAAGCCCCCTTTTACCATGACAGCTTTTTTGTACACACATTATTTATAGAATATGGTCTAGAACATCCTATTCATTACATGAGCACAAAATTTCATTAAATTCTGCCCATTAGATGAAGAGAAATAAGAGAAAAACTCATTTTTACACTAAGGCCCCTTTTTCCATGACGCAGCCTTAAATTTACAAACGGGAAAAAAGTTCCCTAGGTATTGACCCAGGGAGTTCACATGTGAAGTTTCATTGAATTTGGTCCAAGGGTTGCTGAGATATGGCTGTGGACGGACGGACGGACGGACGGACGGACACACGGACACACGGACGGACGGACGGACGGACAGCGTGGCGACTATATGCTCCCCCGAAATTTTTTCGGGGAGCATAAAAATTATTTCATCATTTTCTTCTTTTGTCTCCATGCTTTTCAAAATTGTGTTTGATAAGAGGTGTGACATGTCAAAGGCATGGGAAAGGGTTTGTAAATGCTATGTTGACCACAAAATGACTTGTGTTTTACAAGTATTGGCTTTTCATGTTTACACCTTAACCAAACAAAACCCTTAAAACTGAAATTTATAAATGGATAATTGATAAATTATGGTATAAACCTAGGTAAGGTTCGACCATTTTCTGTTATATATCACAGCTGGTGTACCTAGCCATGCGTTCCTGAAATTTCTTGCATCAGTACAATTAACCCTTTCCCAAGCAAAACTAGGTTTTGACTTTCCTCAAGTCAAAACTACTTGGAAAAACATCAGACTTTCCGAAATTCAACAGTCTGTCAGACATGTCTGACAATTTTTCAGTGGGACTGATGGTTTTCAGCACTCTGTTTCCGACTGTCTGACATGCATGAAGGTGTCATTTTACTAATTTTATGCCAAACCAATGACAAATTGATAGTTTTTAAAGAATTGTTTTCTCTCCACCTAGAATTCCTTTGTATTTAATTATAAAATTACTATTTAATTTATACTTAACATTTGCTTTTGTTTTAATTGATTTGGTCTTTCGGTCTGACAGATTCTTTTTCAGACAGACAAATTTTCAGGCCTTGTCAGAACAAATAACTGAAACTTTTTTTAATGTTCGGGAAGTCTGAAACATTGATGTAAAAGAGGGAAATGCTGATAATAAGCATTTTCTCCTTTTGCCTCAATGTTTTCTGAGATCTATCATTCACAACTTTTACCCTTTATAATTCACAAAATTTCTATCGTCTGCAGCAGCTTTTAACCCTTTCCCAAACAAGACCTGGTTTTGACGTCCGTAATAGACAAGGCTAGGGAAAATATTGAAACATCAGAGGGAACTGCTGATAACCAGCAGTTTCTCCTTTTGTCTCAATATTTTCTATGCCATATTTTAATCAAATCCTTTCTTTAATGACATCCATTTTGTCATTTGTGGAAGTGGATAACCCTGAATTTCTGATGTTTGGGAAAGGGTTAATCAACATTCTAACACTTTCACTTATGACAGATTAATAAAACTAGATCAAATAATTTACAAATGTTGCAGACGAAAGAATTTCAATCATGAAACCTGCTGCAGTTAGAAAAGTGCATGTTGCATAATAAAATTGCTTGTAAATTAGAATAATTATTCAGTGTATCAGCATTTTCTTATATCTTTCCCAAACACCTTCTTTTTCAGTAGGTCCTCAAAATCACGTTTTGTTTGGTAATGTCTAAAGAGTAAAACTTGGGAAAAATAATCAGAATAATCAGTCTATAAAAGGAGAATTATCTCATGAAATACAGATCGACAAGAATATGAAAGCTGTGCACAAAGTGACACGTTTCATACATTTTGATATGGAATTAAAGCGGACTCCATTATTGGCTCGAAAACAGCTGTTCCGAGTCAATGACGAAACATGGCAATCGGTCAATAAATCCAAAACCAAACAAACGTCATTTTCACCCACCTTTTTCAGGCTTCATTCTGCTAAAATCGCCCCAAAATCGATCACATGCTCATCATCAACATCTCTTTTGTCGATATCAGCTGAGATTTCTTTGTTGTTTTGCCTTTGTGACTAATAATCTGCGTTTTCTCATCGCCTGGGTGTCCGCTCTGTAGACTCGATCTCGGCCCGTCTGTTTATGGTTTCGTGAATTGATCACGTGAGCAAAACAATAAACAAAAACTTATTTTCTACGAAAACAAACACTTTTCTGACTAATTATGGATTTAGAAACGTTGAATTTGCATTAATAAATTCGTCTGTTTCCATTAAAAAGCCCGATTTTTATTCTTTTAGAATGCTCTCGGCAGTTTTCGGTTGGAGATTCGACCTTGACATTATCCCATTGACCTGGAAATGAGTTACCACTGTAAATAAACTCGAAATAATGAAAACGACAGGATTAAATATGTCAAATAGGTATTCAAGTTCAAGACTGATACTCAGTACACCTAAATGCAGCGGGATTCTGCATATTTGTTTGCATTTACGGAGAAAATCGATTGTAAATTCGTTTGACATTTGAGTTTGCGACTTCCGCAAAGGGAGATCACTCTAAATAGAAACAACCTGTTATTGCGCAATCGTGCATTCCCCTGACCGCGAACGAGTAAATCGCTAAACTTGTAGCATCAATGTTCTGGTTTTGAGCTCTATTAGAAATGACATTGGGGACATTGAGACAAAAGAAGAAAACCTTGATAAATTGCAGTTCTCTCAATATTTTCAGTGTTTTATGACACGCAATTCTAGTCTTTTTTTCATAATCCCATCTTCATGCTCTTTGTATGCCTAGTCTGCAGCTCCTCTGAATCTGGAGCACCAAAAAATTTGTCGTCTGTGAAAGGGTTAACCCATTACCACACAGTGACTCTTTTTGATTCCCCACGTGAAATTGCTCATGGAAAACATTGTGGAAAATGGAGAAATTGCTTCTGACAAGCAATTTCTTCATTTTCCACAATATTTTCCATGCAAAAAGACCAAAAAATCTACCATTTCATTCACTTGAAATTGTCGTCTGCACAACATTTGAATTTGGACAGGTCTGAAATTTTGTCATCTGGTAAAGGGTTAAATAATGCTTGGCTTTTGAGAAAGGGCTTGGAAATATATTGAGGAAAAAAGAAACTATCAGCGGCTTTCCTCCGTAAAAAATTTCTAAGCTTTCTTTTCTTGTAGTCCTGAGCAGTCTAAAAGTATGCAGTCATAGAAATGTTTGGTCAGTTCAGGTACTAGAGTCTACAATATTAACATTTTTTCCGAGTAAGCCCTGATTTTGACATCATTCTGTCATGAACGTGGCATTGGAAAATAGAAAGCGAAACAGACAAATCCCGACAGAGAATAGGCATTCTCTCGTTTTCTCTCAATAGCCTACTTTGCATTCGTTACATGATAGCCTATATACAATGTAATGCTATAGAACTTTGTCGTCTGCAACTCCCTCCAGTTTCAATTTTGACCAGTGTAAAGTACGTCGATCGGGCACTTGATGGACAAAGATCGTAGAATATCTCTTTTATTAGACTAATTTGAAAAATGATAAATCCGAAAATAAACAACGTAAAAACATGAGAAATTCGTTGCAAAAAAATGAGCATGGGCCATATATGTAGAAATCATTTGCTCAGACGCAACGTTTCTCCGATAGCCTAGTCCAAACTCGGACTGTTCTCTGCAAAGTAAAGACGTGTGCAGAGTCTCGTTATGTTAACCCTTTCCCAAACAGCAAAATTTTAGGGTGATCCACTTCAAAAACTGTCACAAATGACAAAATGGAAGTTATTAAAAAGATAGAATTTGTGTAAAATATGTCATAGAAAATATTGAGACAAAAGGAGAAACTGCTGGTTATCAGCAGTTTCCTCTTTTGTCGCAATGTTTTCCCAAAAACCAGGTCTTGTTTGGGAAAGGGTTAATGTTTCCAAAACCAGAATCTTTCAACCCATGCCAAAACGCACAAGTAGATCTACAAAATCACGTGTACAGTCGAGTGAACAGATGGAACAGAGTTGACCGACCGGGTGTGATCGTGAATAACTCGAGTACACGTCGAGGTGATCGGTTGAAGGTTGGGTGCAGGTCGGGAAAAAGATACCAATCCGATCTAACTCGATCTCGGGACACGATTTATTCTCGATCAGGTCAATCTTTACACCCGATCAATACAAGATCGCTGCTCGATCAATTTTCTACTCAATCACCACATGACTAATTTTGTCATCCACAAAACCGAGTAAGAGACGGCCTAGCGATGCAATGACCTCTGCTTTGGAGAGTAATAGGAACCGTGCATTAATCCATTACCAAATGGCAAAAACTTAGACTGACCCTTATTCAAATGAATGTAAATTTTACTATTTCTGTCTTCATGAGTAGAAGATATTGTGGAAAATCAAGAAATTGCTAGTCATTAGCAATTTCTTTTCCACGATATTTTCCGCAGCCATTTTCTTAGGAGTATTAAAATAAAGTCCATGTGTGGTACTCTCCAAAGCCGATGTGTATTGATTAAACCATCATTCTATCGAAATGGAATGTAGAGATAATGTGCTCTACTGCGTCGTGGTTACGTCCACTAAAATCTTATGTTGCACATGTGTGCATCGCACGACTATGCCTACGATTTAGACACAGACCGCACACAGGAGCACATACGACTGGTAATTTGGATTGACGCAACCTCGACACAGACTTACGTCTCTTAAGTTTTAGACGCAGACTGCACGCAGACCGCACGCAGGCGCACGTACGACCGGTTGTAAGAGAGGCTTTCTAGAGAGGCTTTAGGATAATATCGATATATAGATCTGTAAACTGGAAAAATGAGTAAATACTTTCTTCGACTAATTTTGTGACCTCGTCATAGGCATAGGCTTAGTCAGGCATAGGCTTAGTCTATGTCTTACTCTATGTGGAAATATTTCACCCATTTTCAAAACATATAATAGTTCGGGTGGTCCAATTGAAACCAACTGATGACAAAATTGGTCTTGATCGACATTGTGCACAAATAGATCTAGATCCATGATCTAGAGCTGGGAAAACATTGAGGAAAGAGAAGAAGATGCTAATTATCAGCCTAGTATCTCTTCTTGACGTGGGTGTTTTCCAAACCCAATTTCTGAAGGGTGTCAGCTGGTCTTTTTTAATGGATTAAAAAAAACAAAACAAAACAAAAAAAAAAAAAAAAAACAAACAAAAAAAAAAAAAAAAAAAACAAGAGGACCATGATGGTCCTATATCGCTCACCTGAACCAAAATGATATGAGCAACACTTATGTTTAATTCAATTGATATTTAAGACTATGAACTTATGGTCAATAACGTTGTGAAAATCAAACTCATCCGAGCTCTTATAGTGCCCAACATTGGTTTTTTTTTTTTTTTTTTTTTTTTTTTTTTTTTTTTTTTTTTTTTTTTTTTAATAATTATAGATTCTAGAGTGTAAACAAGGTCGAAAACAGCCAAAAATGGTAATTTTATCAAATTCAAGGGCACATAACTCTCGTCTTTCTGGTCAGATCAGACTGAAAATCAACCTCATCTGATATCTTATATTCTCCAACATTTTGTCCAAGAGTTGTCTTCATTGATTAATAATTGTAGATTCTAGAGTGTAAACAAGGTCGACAACAGCCAAAAATGGCAATTTTATCAAATTCAAGGGCACATAACTCTCGTCTTTCTGGTCAGATCAGACTGAAAATGAAACTCATCTGAGATCTTATAGTCTCGAACATTGTGTCCAAGATTTGCCTTGATTAATCAATAATTGTAGATTCTAGAGTGTAAACAAGGTTGCAAACAGTCAAAAACAGCAATTTTATCAAATTCATAATCAGCAATATCACATATTCATTCAGTAATTTTATGCTATAAAACACACTTTGAATTACGATAGCAATGTAATTCTTCGTCTGCAACTATGTGTCAATGTGTGGGAATGGGTTTAGGGCCATAAAATCAATCTAATCATTTGATCATAACTTTCTGTCTTTGATGTACCATAACAGAGTGTGTCCAATATTATTAGATAAACAATAATATCTAAAAACAGTTTGACATCTGTTTATCACACTGAAGTGTGAAGTGTGAACATCAATCGTGTCCTTAATACCACTAGGATATAATTTTAATGCAAACAAATTCATCATTCCCAGCTCTTTTTTCTATTTTGAAGACAGACAATTTGATTAAATTGTTGATAATAAAACAAGATATGTTTGTGAAACGCAAATGTCCCCGAAATTGCAATTTTTCTAAAATGTTAAGTTTTCGAGTAAAGGGCTGGTAAGGGTTAACCGATGACCATGAGGAAGGTCATATTGCATGGAACAGATGGCTATCATTGAAAGGAAGTGGCATACCAAAATTGAGCTTTGTATGTCAAATGCTTTTAGAGAAAAGTCAAACAGTTTTTGGACAGACAGACAGGCGGACAGACGGACAAAAAGACAGACACCAATTAAACAGTATACCCCAATCTTTTGATACAGGTGCATAAAAAACAACTTTTTTAGAATTGTTAAATAATGGGTGTTGATACACAAAAATATACAAGTAACAGTTTAGCAATATTGATTCAAGGGAAGTAATTCTTGTATGAAGACTGTATAATTTAAACAGGGTTATTTGGGTTATTTCCCTTAGACCAATATGCCACAAACTTAAAACAGCATTTTTTTACATTCAAGGGCAGATAACTTCGCACTTTCTGGTCCGATCAGGCTCATAATCGAACTTGACCGAGAACTTATGATCGTATTTGTTTTGGCCAAATTTGATCAAGATTGCCTAACTTTTGTGGATGCTAGAGAGTAAACACCCCAAATGTTGACGGTCGGACGGACGGACAGACGGACGGACGGACGCCGGACAAAAAGTGACCACAATAACTCACCTCGAGCACTTCGTGCTCAGGTGAGCTAAAAAAAACGCATCGTTAAACTATATTTGTTCGTTGTTATTATTGCAAACCTCGTAAATACAAATTTAATCTATCTGTATTTACGAGGTTTTGGGATAACGCGACGTATATATAATAACCATAATGCCTAGTAAAAAGCTACTTTCACTTTCGATTAGCATACATTTAAATATTACTACACTAATAAACTTATCATTAATCTCTGCATTTATGTGATTCTTATCAAACAAACATATTAAACAATTCTATTTAGTGTATATATCATTTAAAAAGAATAATGGTAATGTTTTCTTCATAATTTGCCGACGAATGACTGATTTTATGACAAAACTATTTTTCAACGCGGAGTAATTCGTCTGCGACCTTGACCTTATTGGATTCCGGCTTTCAAGGATACTCACTGATTGGTTTCCGGTATAAGATTCGAAGGCCAAACATTTGGAGGTCAGCTGCAGCGAAAAAATCCCTTTATCGTACATAACCAGCTTGCTTTCTTGAGACTGCACATCCTTTTAGGTATGCCCATTCATTTACAAATGTCTTTGTCATAATATCGATTCTATGAAAGTCTGAAAGAACAAGAATTCTAGATGAACATCTCTGAAAAATTCGCTTCGAAATGACACTCAAAATGACACTCGAAATGACATCGGATTGTGACATTCCTGACAAGCGTGAATGTCTAAATAATTTTACAAAACTCAATAAAAATGTAAATAAGTAAGTTAATATGCAGATTAGCTAGATCTACATGCACGCTTAGCTAACAGACAATTTTCTAGACAGATTGATGAACTGAAAAAGTAAATTTTGTGACAAGCAATCTCTATTTTCCACATTGTTTTCTAAACAAAGATTTTTTCAAAAAATTCATAAACTGGAAATTTGTGTCTGCTACACCTTTCCATTTGGCATTGGGAACAGGTTGTTTTTACGGACCCGTCCAAAGAAGGAGAAAAACGCTGTAACAGTAAATGACACCACTTGTTCTAGTCTCAAGTTGGTTGAAGCAGTTTCCCAGACAAAGCCTGTTTACAGCGCAACACAGTGTTAATCCATCTTCGCAAGCCAAAGGTGACATCTACGACGTAACGTCGTTTCTGTATTCACCCTTGGCGTATTTAGTCCGATTTTCTTGGTCTCCTGGAAAGCGTTTTCATTGGTTCCAGCGAGGTCTCGCTGGAACCAATCAGATTGTCGACTGATACATTTGTTATGAGTAACCAAATCATGACAACGGGCGGGAAAAAGCATTGCATTTGCAACTCAAAAACGCGAAGATGGGCGATTTTTCCTAAGAATTTCACTGCGATAGACAGGAATTCCCTAACTTTAATCGACGAATTATTTTACTTTCGACAATTCGACCAAAAAAGCAGCTAACTTTTACATAATCCGCATGACGTATGAGGCGAAAGACAACACGCGTTAATGACGTCATCAATAATGGACGTAAACAACCAGCAGAACAACCGCTAGGCGGCGCTTCGCGATTTCAAGAAAATCGGACTAAATCCGCCAAGGGTGAATACAAACGTAGGTGGGTTCAACCTTGGCTAGCGAAGATGGTGTTAATCAGGAGAAGACGTTGATTTATTACTGGTCATCATGTTCTCCTGTTTTCGCAGATATTGAATATTACAGTAGACATAATCATTGTGATCTTGGGTAACAATTCAAGGGTGGATCTAGGGGTGGGGTTAGGGGGTCATGACACACATTTTAAGCCATTAATTGGGCTTTGACCCCCCCCCCCTCTCCCCCCAGGAAAAAATCCTTGATCCGGCCTTGCAATTTGTAGCGTTTGAATCTCAAATTTGGCCCAGACTTAAACTGTGTCATTTGGGAAAGTTAGAGATATGATAATGATATGTTATACAATTTATCATCAAATTATGCTAATCTTGTTGAAGGATGGTTACTGATTCATCCTTTCCCATGCAAAACCCGTTTTGGGGTCCTCACAGGAATACCAATTGCCATGTCAAAAGGCTTTTTGCCTCGTCCGAAATGGAAAACATGTAGGCAAAAGAAGAAAATCCTGAAAACCATCAGTTTTGTTTTCAGGGTAATTTTTGTATGGTTGACATTTACTTTGGCCAAATTTGGTTCATTTAGAAACAACTTTGTCTTGAGAAAAAGGTTGACATATTAGTTAATAGTACAGTAACAGTGACTGGGAAAGGCCTTGGCTTTGGGCCATAGTCAGTACTAGTCACATTGAAATCCAAAATGTTACATTTTCCTTACCCATTCCCACACATGGCCTGGTATTGACATCCCTATTAGAAAAGGTCAGAGAAAAATTGAGGCAAAAGAAGAAAACCCAGATGATCAGCATTTTCTCCTTTTGCTTGAACAATATTTTCTGTGCTTTGTTGAACACAAATCCTTTCTTAACCAATATCTACTTTGTCGAATGTGTACGCTTTTGGGATACTCTAAATATTTTTTTTTTGAAGAGTTCAGCTATGAGTAGGTCCTAGTCCCAATTCAATTTCCCTGTTAACCCATTACCAAACGACAATATTTTGGACCATTCCAAAGTCAAAGATGTTACAGACGACAATTTCATGTGCATGACGTTTTTTGGTGTTTTTGTTTAGAAAATATTGTGGGAAATGAAGAAATTGCTTGTCACAAGTAATTTCTTCATTTTCCACAATGTTTTCCAAAGCCTAAATTTTGTATGGCGTCAAAAGACGTCACTGTTTGGGAATGGGTTAACGCATCAGACTTTCACTTTTGAGATCCAAGGTTTGATTCCTGGTCATGGCAAATATGCTGTCCAGACAAAATTGTCTCCCAATGGTTTGATATTGTTGGCTTATGTAGCGTCTGAGCGAGGTTAGCAGCTGGAGGCTTGGTTAGAATGTCGTGGTAGCACTGCTGTGAGGAATGACAGGAATCCATGGTTAGGTGCTCCAGCCACCATGATATGACCGTAACAGTTCAAAACGGCGTGAACACCCAATAAATCAACATTTCCAATCAGTCATGTTGAAAAGCCATACAGTATCAGGGGTTTCAATAACTTTTTTGCCAAATGGGCCAGAAGCTAAAGTAGGCGGGGGATTTTCTATGTATTCCCTATTAACCCCATACAAAATTTTTAAAAGTAGCAGGGGGATTGTACCCAATTACAGTCAAATAGGAAGGGGAAATCCCCCCCCCCCCCCCCGCCTCTTAATGAAACCCCTGAGTATGAGAAAAGTTGTGAAGGCATGTGCGGATTCAGAGGTAGGGCCTGGGTCACCTACAAGACACCTAGACTCGCAAATGTAAAAGAGGCTAATCAAAGTGATTTCTCAGAGTTTTTTTCATGTGCCAATGCAGTCCGGCTCCCTCTGGGATAGAAGTCTGGATCCGCTCATGATAGGGATTTAAAAAAAATTCAGATTGATGCTTTATAAAACATAATTTACAAAGCTGCTTTCCACATGGACCTTTGACCTATAATTGGTAACACTATAGCTGTCTACTCATATAAAAGTATTATGTTGTTGCTTTCCTTCAAAAACTTGTAACTGCAGCTTGATTTAAGCTGCAGCTTCAAGGTTTTTGAAGAAAAGTGAGAATTTATTCGGATATTAAATTTGACAAGATTTTACAACAACTTCTCTTTTAGTTGCCGCTTGACACAAATATCCCTCGGACAAAATAACATCGACAGTGGTCTACTCTTCATCGCAAAAAAGGAAAGTAATAGGAATAAGATATAATAATAATAATAATAATAATAATAATAATAATAATAATAATAATAATAATAATGATAATGATAATAATAATAATAATAATAATAATAATAATAATAATAATAATAATAATAATAATAATAATAATAATAATAATTATAATGATGATGATGATGATGATGATGATGATGATGATGATGATGATGATGATGATGATGATGATGATGACGATGATGATTATGATGACAAAGGCAATACTACACACGAAAAGGGCAGATACGGCTTTTGTTTCTAGCTGAAAGGGGTCCGTGCGGGTCAATACGGTGAGACACGGGTCCACACGGGCGGTGATACGGTTTCGAAATCCGTTTAGATTTTTGAACAAGACCAAAAACTTTATGAAACCGTATCATCGCCACGAAATTCACACGGAATTGATACGGGTTACGATACGGGTCAATAAGGGTTGAAACGGGTCGACACGGTTTTTAATTCCGTGTGGACCCGTGTCGAAAACCGGCTATGTGTGACTGCGATTTTTATGATTTTGCCAGCACGTTGATATCGATATCCGTGCACGGAAGTGTCATATTCCGTGTCGACCCGTGTCGACCCGTGTACCTAATTTGCACCGACCCTTATTGACCCACAGCTGCATATATCTATAACATTCAGTCCTACCCGTGTCGACCCGTATCGACCCTTACCAACCCGTACCTTGGTTTCTGAAATCCGTATTGAAAACCCTTATCTTGTCGTATCAACCCGTCGAGTATGCAAATCACCCCCGAATTCCGTAGCAAAACCGTATATGGTTTATAAGATCTAAAACCGGTTCGTCACCCGGCTATGTGTGACCATAGCATTAGCTATATAACAAGGTTTTCAAAAGCTTTGTTAACCCTCTCCCAAACAAGACCAGGGGCCCGTATTACTGACGAGCGTACATTTGAATTTTGCATAATTACTTGTAACAACAGCCCTGATTGGCTCAGTCGGATTTCTCGTGCAATCAGATGTCTTGTTACACAGTTTACACAAAAACATGATCGTAAGATGTTTAGTAATACGGGGCCCTGGTTTAGACGTCCGTAATAGAAAAGACTTGGGAAAACATTAAAACAAAAGAAGAAACTGCTGGTAACCAGCAGTTTTCTCCTTTTGTCTCAATATCTTCCATGGTATATTATATACACAAAATCTATCTTTAACAACATCTCATTTGTCGTCAGCAACAACTTCCAAAATGGATCACTCTAAATTTTTCTCGTTTGGAAAAAGGTTTAAAATGGTAAAATCTGTTGTTTTGAAAAGGGGATAAGGGATGATAGCATGACTGACAATTAACAATAAATGTGACATGACATTCACACCAATAAGTCCCAAGTGATAGTATCTTCAATTAAATTACTGAACTGTCATAATATGTTTCTGAAATAATACATATAACATCACTCTTTGCATTAATATAAAAATTTTGAGAATACATTACTTATGGTTGAATTTAGGATGAAAAGAAACTCTTTAAAATGTGTGTCAAATTTCATTCAATATCGAAATACAAAACCAAAGTTCTCGATAATTGTAATGAAAAGGTGAATAAATGATCCAAAAATAATGTTATAACACCATTCTACTTCATAATAAATAGTAACTACTTAATTTATACACAAAAAAATTATTTGTAACTTTATTTAAAAAAAAAAATCCATTATTTAGGGGTATAACCCTCCTGTTAACAAAATCAAAATTTTCAAATTATTAGATTATTAAATCAACTTTTTCAAATTATTGAAATTATTATACATTATAATAATTTCAAATTATAACATCATAATCAGTTATCAACAAAATTCTGTGTAGAAAATAGAAGAAAAACACACTTTTTAATTGGAGTCTGGCAATTTTACCTATGGCAATTTTACCTATGGCAAATTTACCATTTTGGGTATGGCTAATTTACCTATGGCTAATTTACCTATGGCAAATTTGCATATGGCAATTTTACCGCTGGCATTTTTACCGCATACCGTCAACAAAGCATGACACATTTACTCTCTTTTGATCTATTGTGAACTTGTTCCCTAACAATGAGTTTATTGGGGTTTTACGCCGTTTTAAACTACCAGGGTCATATCGCGGCGGCTGGAGCACCTATCCATGGATTCCTGTTGTTTCTCAAACCAGTACTACCACAACACCCTTACCGAGCCTCCAGCTGCTCGTCCACTTAGGTTAACGATTTCAAACCCATTGGTTGGTGACAATTTTGTCAGAAAGGGTATTGGCCACGGCCGGGTATTGAACCCGGGACCTCTCAAATGAGGGTCAGATGCGCTACCAACTGCCCTAAGGCCGCGGCTCGTTCCCTAACAAGCCTGTCTTTTTACATTGCAAAATTTGAAAGTAAGCTTTTGAAAATATTTATAGAAAATAATGCCAATTTATTATTTGTTTTTTTGCAACCCCTTTCAATTTAGATCAGTCCACAAATTTAAAACCTGTTTTGATGTCCTTGATGGAAAAAAGGTTTGAGAAATGCATTTGCTGCAGCTTTCAGATTGTAACCCTTGGAATTTGTGATGTCCAGGAAAGGGCAAAAATAGTATTTCAAACTAAAATATGACATTGTGTCAAATGTAATGAAAAATCGTTATGACTTTTTGACAATTGTCATATTTCAGTTTATCATGACCTCAAAACAATAAATCATGGGGGGGGGCATCCATTGCATGGTTGATATCTCATCAGACTCTCCTGGGTTTGATTCCCGGCCATGGCTAATATCTTTTCTGACATTAGTAATAATCTCCCACCAATGGATAAATTATGGTAAACCTATGCTGGAGAACAGCTGGAGGCTCAGGAAGGATATGAGCAGGGATCTTGAAAAACGTCCCTTATAGCATTTGAGACAGCCGTATTTCAAGACCAGCCTGTGCCTAAGCGAAGACTGGCAGACACTGATGCTGCTCTTCTATGGTTGCTACAGGTCACAAAGACGCTATTAGAGAACAACTTGGATCCTGATCAGACTGTGGGTATGCACAGGCTGGTCTGGATCCAGGTTGTTCTCAAATGCCATAAAGGATTTTTTTCCAGATCCTGGCTCATATTGCGGTACCACTGGTTTGAAAAATGGTTGGGTGCTCCAGCCACCAGGAGTATTTAACTTAAATCTTTTTGTAATTATATTTATTTGTCAGGGAAACTTAACACATCCCCACGCAATGATTTTTAGCGTTTTGATCAATTGATCAACTTTGCCTTAGATAATTTTGTCAATGTCATTTATTAAGGTCAGGGTCATTTTTTAAGGTCGCTATTTTGATTTTAAAAAAAGATCTTAGTTACTCGTTTTTTTTTTAAGTACACTTTGTTCAATTTGTTATCTGCAACTTATGGATATTTTTGTTAAAGGGTCATTTCATTCCAATTTCATTTTTTTAAAGTATGTCTTGATGTCAAGATTGGTTATTCTAATGAGTAAAAAGACATAATCAATAAATTGCATATAAATCCGAACTGTTGTCCACAACAATTTGTTCAATTTTAACACAAAAATATATTTAAATTTCTCGTAAACGGCGCAATATTTTGGCTTGAAATTTTCAGAATTTTCATAAGGAAATATGCTCTTTCAGATAAAAATAAAAGAAAAATTTATGACAAAAAATTCTGAAATGTCACTTTAACTAGCGCTGTATTTTTCTTTGACCTTGAAATATTCTTATTACTGAAGGTTAACTTATAAAGTGATTAAGTTATGTTCACTATAGCATGAATGAGTGCTACTTTTTAAAACTAAGTTTAAAACGAACTTATCAAGCAAGTTTTGAAAGTAATTTTTTTCACAATTTCAAAATGTAATCTTTTCCCAAACAAGCCTAGATTTTCAGTAATCAAAAAAGTATTTTGAATGTTTGAATAGAAAATCTTATCTCCTTACCTTTCAACTCTTTTAAGGTTATAACATACTTTTCAGATGTACGAACCAACTCTAATTTTGTCACATGCATCTATAATATCAATTTGGACCAGTCTAACATTTTGTTCATGTGGGGATAAGGTGAAGCTGATTGATATCAAATAAGGTACATAATTATGCTTGAGTGCATTCGCTAATGAATTGACTTTTTCATCCATATTTCAATTGTCTAGAAAGTTTCACAATTTTTTGTCATCATTATATAGTGTCTGATTAAGGTTACTAAGGTTGTTCATAAAAAGGATTTAAAATACTTTTTGTCTCAACAATATCAGGTAAATGTTCATACTTATTTCAAAATAGATGATTGTTTTCTTTGAAACACTTTCTCTTTAGCCTGTATAACTGTATAGAGCCTATCAATTCAGGGTGTTTGGTTCGAATATCTGTATATTTTAATTCAATAACAATGATGTGAGGAAAAAATTTCCCCCTGAAACTGTTGTCGACTTTTGTTGCCTTTAGCCTCCAGTGCTCGAGTCTGCTATCTACTTTCATTGTTTTTTCTGGTATTTTTGGGAACGGGTCTGAAACCAGGCAAATTGGGGAAAATGAGTTGATTTGTCAAAAATTGGGAAAATATTTTCATCACAGTGACAGAAATTGAGAATGCAATAAAATTTGAGTCATGTGTGTAGTTAATATATGAAATCAACTCAAGAGACTTCCAGTTTGTCTCTGGATACTTATTTCTCAACATGTGAAAGGGAATGATTGAATTTTCATTCAAAAGGAGGAAATGATTTTTGCATTGGGAATTTTCTTTCCAGATTTTGGGAAAAAATTACCCGATTTGGCATTGGGAACGGGTCCTTTTTACGGACCTGTCCAAAGAAGGAGAAAAAACACTGACTTTATGTCGCCTATGGCCCAGACATGGTTATGTTCCCTTTTTGAGATTCTGGCCGACTTGTATATATCTAGTACATTGCTGGTTTTCAACAGAAATCTCGTAACTGCAGCTTAAAACAAGCTGCAGTTACCAGATTTCAGTTGAAAAGCAACAGCATATATTTCAGCATGGCACTATTTGGTAGCTAAATCAAAATATCCTTTTGACAACATTTTCAGAGAAACTTTTAGGTTGTCTCAAATGCTATAAAGCAGAGCCTGGAGAGCTCAGTCGGTAATGTTGGAGTCCTGGCCAGTCAAGCAATCAATCAATGTATTTGTAAAATATCAGATTGACATAATTGCTGGCACAAAGTGGTAGTTCTGGCACGAACCTGACCAGTCAATCAATCAATCAATCAATCAATCAATCAATCAATGTATCTGTTTAATTTCAGAATGGCCCAGTTGCTGGCACAAAGTGGTGGTTCTGGCACGAACCTGGCCAGGCAATCAATCAATCAATCAATCAATCAATCTGTCTTATTTCAGAATGGCACAGTTGCTGGCACAAAGTGGCGGTTCTGGCACGAACCTTGCCAGTAATAAGTCATCTACGGTGAGTAAACATTTACTAGTCTATAGTTTATACTTTCCCAAATGATAAATTTAAGGGCTTAATGCGAAGGATCTTTTAAAGATCAGCTGATGAAAATGTTATTGACAATCAAATTGTTATGTCGTATGATTCCACACCACGCATGTGGGATGGTCAGCTTGTGTCTCAAACTGAATGCTATGTTTGTACTCATGCAAAAATACCAAATACAATGTCATTGTGTTATTTGCTTAGAGTCGGATCCTTGACCGACACTGCAAAAATGACCTTGAATCTTTGACCTGGCCAGAAGAAATTTTGATGTGAAAAAATCAAATGCATATTATGTTGAACTTGCATTGCCGGCTAGCCATTGAATTTGATCATCCTGTTCTTGGGCCAAGCCTTTGATTTATTTTGAATATTTGCTCATAGAAAATATTTGTGAACATTCTTTTTCCTACAAACTTGAAATTGTTAGTTGAAATCGCCATATTACATAAATTACAGCCAAAATACTGGGAAAAGGTAAAAGTTTGTTGCTTAAATTAGCGTTTTGTTTGATTTTAAAAAGAAGCCAAGTTTTGATTGGTGCAGAAGTTAATGTTTAAGGTAGTCTACCTGTAATGTATCCATTTTAAGATTGACACTGATCTGCATCCCCCACCCCCTCTGGATTCATGCATGTACAATCAATACAGATATGTTACAAGTTAGAAAAACAATGCACTGCCAAATGACATCACCTAAAAAAGTCTTACATGTGAATCTCAAAATGGCTAACTTAGGGGCAGACTACCTAAAGGACCTCTATGGATAAGGCGAGAAATCTCCCTAAAAGGCCAAGCTCGATGGGTCAATTTTCAAAACTTACAAATTGAGAAACAAAATTAACCTTTATGGTTAGGTAGATAAATAAATGAAAACGAATACTGATTTTATGCCATTTACAAAGTTCTGTAGGTGCAGATAACTCTTGATTTTTGTACCCACCTGGTACCTGGTTTCATTTTCTTACACTACCGGTATTCATAGAGCTAAAATGAAGTTTCTTTTTGTTTTATTTGCAATTTGCAATTTATTTTCTATAGATGCAAGGATAAATGGTATTTACATCATATGGCAGCTTTGATTTTGTCTGTATTGCACATGCGTATCATTGAAACAACAAGCGCATCTCCCCGCCAAAAACCAAGGAATTCTCACCTTCCATGGGCTTGTGAACATCGTTCCACCCCTTGACCCAGATTCCCATTGACATACATGTATGTTGTGTCACTTGATCATAGACTTCCATGGTAGAATGGATTTCCTAGGTCAAGGGGAGGGGGGGGGGGGGGGGGGAGAAACATGCTTATATACTAAAGATTGTACTCGTATACCAAATGCCATATTTTTGGCAGAAGATTTCGCCTTTAAATTCGTTTCAATGATGCGCATGTGCATTAAGGACAAAACGAAAATGGTTTATGATTTCAACACCAATTGTCCTTTTATTTACAGAAAATTTCTTGCTATTAAAACCATAGAAAACTTAATTCTAGTTAAATGAATACCGGCGGGGTAAGAAAATGTAATTTTGGGGGTAGGTACAGAAACCAAGAGTTATCTGTACACGTCAAATCGTTTTGATCATACAAAATCAGTTTTCTTATGATTTAGGTATACATCTCACATTACAGCTGGAAATAATTATCAATTTGCATGTTTTGAAAATTGAATTTTCCATTTGAGCCTTTTAGGGAGATTCCTTGCCTTATCCATAGAGGTCCTTCACTGTTATTTATTGAAAACAAAAACTTCAAGTTTATAACGTTGATATGATATTTATACAGGCTTCTGTCGATTCAGCGGTAAGTTGTGTACATGTGTCCGTCTTTGCTATATAATCTTGATGTCCTGTATCTAACCATTGTAGGAAAAGGAGAGTGATCTGATTGTCTTGTACATATAATCATTGTGGGAAAAGGGGTGTGATTTTGTTTTATGAGGTTTTCTGTCTATGGGTCTACATTTAGTCTATCTTACTTATTAGTTTTACTCAGTGAAATTTCAACTCTTTAGCTCACCTTAGCATAAACTGCAGAGGGTGAGCTTTTGTTATCGCTCATTGTCGTCATTCGTTATTGCTGTTTTGGAAAGGGTAATCAGAGCTCCAGATAACGGGGGGGCTGAAGGACTTTCAAAATGCAATATTTCACTTATAGATCATCGTAACGATTCAAATGAGTACCCACAACATAGGATTTGAATTTAAAATAACAAAAATGCAGTGCGCTCATTCCCTGTTATCTGTTGCTCTGCAGGGATAACCTTTCATTCTCATTTCTTTTGATAATTTCTATCTCTGTCTCAGTTAAAAAAAAATCTTGAGAACAAGATTAGAGTCATGTTTAGAAGAGTCTTGATTGAAAAAAATACCCTTTCCCAAACAGCAATATGTCCAATATGAAAGGAGTTTCAGACATATCGTATAAAAAGGGGTTGAGGAAAAGGGAGAAAATGTTGATTATCAGCATTTCTGAATCAACTTGGGTCATTGAAGGGAGTCTTTGTCTTGGAATGGGTTAATATATGGGTGGTATTTGTTGTTCTTTTGTTCACCAAGGCCCGCCCTCACTGGTGGTGAACTCGGCCAAAGTGTGGGACGTTTTTTCGCGATCATAGTATTCCGTAGGTGTTGTTATAAAATATCGTAACTACGGCTTTGATAAATTTTATAGCAACGCAGACGGTTTGTCAATACATATCGGTAAACCCGGTCTATTTTTAGAACAAATTCATTGTTATTAGAAAAACTATCCAATCAGATCTTTAAACTCACATTTAAACGCAAAATATCTGTACCTTGTTGTAGCGAAAAACGTCCCTCGCTTTGGCAGAGTTCACCACCAGTGACCCTCTCATGGAGCCTTTTCTGAGTTTTCATTGCACTTAACGTATACAACCCATCATTAGCACCAAAGAGCCAGAGGCGAAATTTGAAAAGTGCCAGTAAATCCTTAACCATGTTATATTTCCATTCCAAGTACAAACATAAGCATTTTGAACGGTTTATAATTTTGAATTAATGTATAATTATTGAATTATTTGACAAAAATGTCATAAATTACCTCCTTTGCATATGAATATAGAGTAAAAAGGTATTTGTAAATTATTTTCTTTTTGAAGGATAATCTTGAAATCCGGCATGGTGAATCAACTTATTTGAAGTGTATTTACAAGTGTGTGTAATTTGATGCATTTCCCATGGTTAGAAAGTGGTGTTTTTAATGATGGGTCATATACCTTAAGTTACACATTCCCATACAGCAATACCTTCAATTTGTTTGAATTTCAAATAGTAATGCCACTAGATTCACACTATTTATATTGTTAAACATGGAAAGTATTGTGAGAAAAGTCGAAAGTGCAGAATATCAACATATTCTTTCAATTCTTTGAAAAGACTCACATTGATTTAGTTTTCCCATCTGTAACTCCTGATTAAGGACAGTTTTGAAATTTTGAAATGTAGTATTTTGGTACAGGGTTAAATCCTCCTTTTCCATAATATTTATCCCTTTAATAATATCATGTATATGATGTAACCACAGAATGCATGTTCCACTTATTAACCCATTACAAAGATGCCTTCTGACACTCTACAAGATAATGGCCATAAAAAACATTGTTGGAAATGAAGAAATTGCTTGAATTTCTTCATTTCCCACAAAGTTTTCTACCAAAAAAAGACCAAAAAATTTACACAGTGATACAATTGAAATTGTCGTCTGCAACACTTTTGAATTTGGATAAGAAGAAAATTTTGTCGTCTGGTAATGGGTTAACCCTTTCCCAACCAAGATTTTCTTTTTGACATTCTTAAGCCTCTCTTACAACTGGTGGTACGTGCTCCTGCGTGTGGTCTGCGTCTAAAACGTATGTTTAGTCATGCGATGCACGCACATGCAACATACGATTTTGGTGGATGCAACCACGACGCAGACTGCACGCAGCAAAGAATTGAGCGGACAATTCTTTGCTACGACCATTCTGTGTCTTTTAGAACGCCAGGGGCATGCAAGACAGAAGTACCGAGCACATACAACAGGCATGCGTTTGATGCAGGGAACGATATAATCCGAGTCTTCTCTGATGTAAATATGCTCTTTGATATTTTGATTTTTCGCTATTTACATCAGAGAGCGTTGCTCTTTGAAAAAATCAAAAAGTTCGCAACAAATTGTTGCGCATCGTTCACTGTCCGATCTTAAACGCTATCGTTAAAACCCCTGATGATATCGATAAATGAACCATTTATTGTTATGGCTGCTGAAAAAAGTACGACCAAAAAGTATTTCTAAAAGGTTAATAGGCAATGTTTTGCAACAACCCTCACCTGAGCAGCCTTTGTTTACCTTGACCTTCCATTCAAAACCAAAGGTTATACTCATCCAGCAGGCCGATTTGAAATGAAATTTTTGGTCAGGTATGACAAAAAATGATTTATTGATCTATACCCTACAGTGTTTTACCGAGTGATTCGATATGATACACAAAAACAAAGCTTCAAGTTACTTGTAACGTTACCGAACTTTTCACTGTTTTGAAAGAGCAACGCTCTCTGATGTAAATAGCGAAAAATCAAAATATCAAAGAGTGTATTTACATCAGAGAAGACTCGGATTAGGAACGATATACTGAAATTCCAGAAAATTCACAAAGAATGCATACTTTTCTTGAAAGAGATCCATACTTTTGACCTGCTTTGAATGTACATTATTATTATGTCATATTTTTAGGCGCTCTTACAACCCGTCGTGCGTCTTTATAAATCGTGCGATTTTGCAGAGTTTTAAAACGTACGATTTAAAAAGATGCATGACGGGCTGTAAGAGAGGCTTTAACAGAATGTCCCCAGCAAAAAATGCCAGGATAAACATTGATGCAAAAGAAGAAAATGCTGATGTACACTTGAAATATTTTTTGCATTAAGTTCCCAAGAGAAAAGATATCGCTGATGTTCATGAGAAATTTCTCTGTTTACCCTCTCTTCTCAGTTTGCTATAACAAAAAAAGACTTATCTTTTTGTCCTCTCTTTTCAAATGGAATATAGATCTAATAGCAATGAATTTTGTGCTAAGATAAGACCGGATTCACCGTCATATTTTGATAAAACATCGTTGTTGTTGTTATAAAATCTCGTAACTACGGCTTTAATCAATCTTAGATTGTATAATAACATCTACAAAATATTATTTGTTTGTCTGAAATTACGTCGCAATTAATTGGATAAAATTGCCCCCATTGAATGATAAAAAGTTTGCTATTTGTGAATGGACTAAAGGATATCTTAAAGCCAGTGACAGAAGCCGTGTGCGATTTAGGCAGGTAGAGCTCTTCTGGAAGAGTCTGGTTCCTGCCTCTGATACACTACGTAGTAGAAAAAATACTATGTAGTGTATATCAGAGGCGGGAACCAAACTAGCTTTAGACTACCTCTTCCAGAAGACCACTTCTGGCCTAAAGGTTTAAAAGTTATGATTGTCAAAGGGAGACTACTCTTGAAGAGAAAATGATAAAATCCCTGCATGATCATTCAACGGTATCATGTGTTATATGTAACACTTCACTATCCTTTATTGACTCTCGACTAGTGTGTGTGTAAACTTTGAATAAACTTGACACCAATATCCCAAGGGGAATTTGAGATTTTAGCTTTTTTGTTTGGAAAGTTGAAGTAGATTTGGAAAAAAAATCATGGATGTGCCAATTATTAAGACAGATAGCGACGTAAGTTTGATTTTAGAATTTTAATCGGTAGTTTTAATGAATTTCAATGGTTTCATTATTGCTCAAGATATATGAGGGGGTATTTACTTTCTAAATCTTTGTCTTTTTTAAATGCTATGTTGTGGGTACTCTTTTGAGTTGTTCGAAGAGACGATTCAAATGAGTATTCACGATATAGGGTTTGAAAGATATGTTTATACTGATTGATTTCTTATTTTCTTATGTCTTGATTGTGTATCATACATAGATGATTTGGCAGGCCATAAACTGTGTGTGTTTTCATATACAATGCAGAAGTTTCTATTGAAGCCCTCAACATAGGCTTTAGTCAATAGATCATTGATTCTGATTTAAATCTACATTAAATTCTGTTCTTTTTGTAAGCTAAAGCTATGAAATACCTTTTATGTTGGCAGGAAAAGTACATAAACTTGAAGGTCATAACTGAATGAATAAAATTTAAAACTCAAGTAAATTAACATAATGCATTGTTTTGTTAAATTCATAATATATTTCTTAACTCTCTCATACTGTTTATGTCATATTCCTGTTGTGAAGAAAGCTTTGGCAGACAGTATAGACAAAATGGCTAAAATATGGTTGTTATTGTATGATTGAAAACATTTGGGGAAAAGGAGAAATGTTTGACTACACTTGGGAAAGGTGAATCTGTAAAAAGGCATCAATCAGCCATATCTATCACAAACAGCGCAAATTCAGACGATTCTAATTATGCTGCTGCTGATGGCAAAATTGATATTGTACTGCAAGACAGAAAATATTGAGGTTAAAGGAGAAAATGCTATTTGACAGCATTTAAATTTGGCTAAATGCAGAGCTTCAGATTGACGGTGCGCCCGCGCCAATCCCGCATATTTTCAAAATATGACGCACGAAATTATGTAGTTGTGCGCCAGCCGGGCGCACGAATTTCAGTAAAAGTATGATCATGAAATAGTAGATTGACCTTCGCATAAAGCACCCGTAATCTGCTATGTACATTTACATTAAGCTAAGTGACCTATTTGATAAACTTATTTTTAGATTATTATAATGACCTTACTTGATCAACCAATCATATCCCATATTTCAAACAGTAAACAAGCAGTCGGCCAATCTCGGGCGATTCTCCGTAGCCTTCACCTTCGATTCGTTAACCTTCAACACTTACTTCTTTATTTAATTCAAAAGATAGATTGGCTGTCTAAATGGTCGAGTAAGCACACCAGTTCAATATGTACAAATAACTGTTACAGAATCCTTTGTGTAATCGCGAGTCAGCATAAAGGAAAGAGACAGCGCGTCAGTGTTAAAACCACCTAACGTCAGGGTATTTACTTCGCAGATAGCGTTTTGTTTTCATTGCTTCATCCCATTTTTCCCGCTTTTACCGGCACGCGCGACTTTTATAAACAAATCGTAGTAAAACGTAACCTTATTTGGCAGCGAAAAAAATCACGTGATTGTATTGAAACTGGAATGACTACGTCATCAGTTGACTGTGTTAGCGGCGTCTTTGATCTCGCTTTACTCATTGCATATGAGTAACACAGATTTACTCTAGTTTCTTTGTTTAGTTTCACTTTCGAGATTGTTGATATAGATCTAATAATTACTGGCATCTGCGATCAGCATTCAGAAAAAGAAAAGTTAATTCTGTCGTTTGTTGAGAAATGAATGTTACTAGCGAGTGTGAATTTTGTACAAAGCAGACGGCATGCACATTTCGTTTATCAAAAAGGTAAAATTCGACTGTTCCAATTCGCTACCATAAATGCTCTAAAATAGGTTGACGGAATTCCCTATCGCAAGAAATATCTGTTTTGGTTGTAAAAATATTGCTTACACCTGAAAATGCTGATCAAAATTTTTGTGCGTGAAATCACCTAGGGGACCGTAATTTTGACGTTATTTCTTTCACTTTGGCGTGAATGGAAACTCTGATTTCTGGTTTTTTTTTTTAATTGTTTTTTTTTTTTTTTTTTTTTTTCTTCTTCAATCAAACAGTAGACGGCGCAAACCGGCAGCATAGACGGCGATATCGCCGGCCGCCGGCTGATTTTGAGAACGCTGTTTAAATGGAGTGAAATATTCTTAATTTTAACAATGTTTATATGCATCCACTCAAATAACAACAATACAATGATGAATTCACAGCAAATAAGTCATTTACTCCAATCCCAAGTTTGGATATGAACGCTTAACTGTGGCCCATTGTTTTGGAAAATGACCCCTCAAAATCCTGTGTGGTGGGCCCTGTGACCCACAGGTCTCTGAAACAATCTGAAGCTCTGTAAATGTTTACCCGAGCCTTTCCTATGTTAAAACCAGGACATATGTTTGGGAAAGAGTTGGCAAGTCTGTCCAAGGTAACTTGAAATTTGCAGCATGGCCTCTAAAAATTCTGCTTTTCCTTCAATATGTACTGAATTGTTTTTAACCAAGAAGATCATTGTAGAATAGATCTACTTTCTTAAATGTCAGATTCTATTTAGATTTATTAACCACTCTTATGATTTCAAAAGATAGATCTTCCTCTGTAGACTAAGATCAGACTGCATTTAATATGCTGGCTGATCTTTGCCTATAGATGATTATTGGTATAGATCTAATAAAACAGTACCAGATCAAAATATGAAAAGGGTTATCTTTGAAAGTAATAGGAAGAGTACAATAAGGCTTGATTGCACGGCCCTCAGGCCGGGCATATTAAGGCGTTTTTGAGATGTCAGTGGGCTCGGAAATGAAAGGAAATGTTCCTTTCAATGCTCAATTTATTCACATTTCTCACAAACAATCATTACAAATTACTTTTTGTTTATTATTTGTTGAAAATTAAGAAAGGGGTAACAGAAAAAGAGTCTTAAATCGTATTTTTTTCAAAGATTTTTGGATTTTCACTGTGCAGTTTTGAAAGCCGATAATCCTTTACAACATGTGTTAAAGGTCAGGGGTTAAGCAAATTCCTCAGATAATTTTGAGGGACGTTCTAAATATCACTAGACATCAAAAACCATTACCACAGTTTTCAATTATCTGCGAACGTTTGTAGAGCACGGATTTTCTTATTTTATTTTTCCGTTATGTCGCAAGGGCTTATAAGAACAATGACCGTATTTTAGATACTACTTTTACTCTCTACTATAACTACAGTAATACTTTATATATGAGTAATATGATAATTATTCCTTTAATTCATACACTACATTTCCTCTCCTTTTTAGAACAAATCCTCTTTTACTGTAATATTCCAATATATATATTTTTTGTTGAAAGCATCTGAAAAACATTGTTACATTTTTATCATGAAGGAAATGACTGGTCATGAATTTATCTACACCATATAATATTTCATTGTTGTCCAGACATCGAGAATCTATGTTTATCAAGATTATCAGTATTCTAGGCTAAAGTTACTAATTAACAACAGTTACTGTCTTCATAAAAAGACAACGAACTGATGAAGAAGAGCGTATTGCTAATTTCAATTGACATGCCACAACATTAGCTTTCTTTATCATAAATTACATACTTGTGCTTTTCCCTTAATGAAAAATTTCAATATTATTTTCTATCATTATTTTCATATCTGTGTCCTGTGATTCAAGTCTGTGATGTCACTACCTGAACACTACTTGCAAAATATAAACATATCTTTCCTAAAAGTAATGCCATGTCAAACGAAATCAGTCATGCAATCCCTGCATGTATTTCCACAAGAAAACTTCTTATACACATGTACTGCTTTTGTATTGTACATGTATGTATAGCTTGTATTTGCATTTTGAACGTGTTATTTTGATATGATAATGGAACTGTCTAACCCATCACCAAACCGTCGTCAGTCGTCCGTCGTCCGTCAACCTTTGGCTTGTGTGCACTCTAGAAGCCACATTTTTTGCCCAAACAACATGAAAATTGATCACAATGATTGTCTTGATAAAATCTCGGACAAATTTGAAATTGGGTCATCTGGGGTAAAAAACTAGGTCACGGGGTCAAATCTTAGAAAAACATTGTGTGCACTCTAGAGGCCACATTTTTTGCCCAATCAACCTGAACTTTGCACAGAATGATTATCTTGATGATATCTGATATCTCGGATAAATTTGAAATTGGGTCATCAGGGGTCATAAACTAGGTCACGAGGTCAAATCTTTGTAAAACCTTGTGTGCACTCTAGAGGCCACATTTTTTGCCCAATCAACCTGAAAATAAATCAGAATGATTATCTTGATTAATTTTCGGACAAGTTCAAAATTGGATTATCTTGGGTCATAAACTAGGTCACAAGGTCAAATCTAAGTTAAACATTGTGTGCACCCTAGAGGTCACATTTTTTGTCCAATCAACCTGAAAATTGGTCAGAATGATTTTCTTGATAAAATCTCGAACATTTCGAAATTGGGTCATCTGGGGTCATAAACTAGGTCACGAGGCCAAATCTTAGTAAAACCTTGTGTGCACTCTAGAGGCCACAGTTTTTGCCCAATCAACCTGGAAATTGATCAGAATAATTGTCTTGATCCATTCTTGCATAAGTTTGAAATTGGGTCATCTGGGGTCATAAATTAGGTCACGAGGTCAAATCTTTGTAAAACCTTGTGTGCACTCTAGAGGCCACATTTTTTACCCAATCAACCTGAAAATTGATCACAATGATTGTCTTGATCAATTCTAGGACAAGTTCAAAATTGGGTCATCTTGGGTCATAAACTAGGTCACGAGGTCAAATCTTAGTTAAACCTTGTGTGCATCCTAGAGGTCGCATTTTTTGCCCAATCAATCTGAAAATTGGTCAGAATGATTTTCTTAATAAAATCTTGGACAAGTTCGAAATTGCGTCATCTGGGGTCATAAACTAGGTCACGAGGTCGAATCTTAGTAAAACCTTAAGTGCACTCTAGAGGCCACATTTTTTGCCCAAACAACATGAAAATTGATCACAATGATTGTCTTGATAAAATCTCGGACAAATTTGAAATTGGGTCATCTGGGGTAAAAAACTAGGTCACGGGGTCAAATCTTAGAAAAACATTGTGTGCACTCTAGAGGCCACATTTTTTGCCCAATCAACCTGAACTTTGCACAGAATGATTATCTTGATGATATCTGATATCTCGGATAAATTTGAAATTGGGTCATCAGGGGTCATAAACTAGGTCACGAGGTCAAATCTTAGTAAAACATTGTGTGCACTTTAAAGGCCACATTTTTTGTCCAGTCAACCTGAAAATTGGTCACAATGATTGTCTTGGTCAATTCTAGGACAAGTTCAAAATTGGGTCATCTGGGGTCATAAACTATGTCACGAGGTCAAACCTTAGTTAAACCTTGTGTGCACTCTAGAGGCCACAGTTTTTGACCAGTCAACCTGAAAATTGATCAGAATGATTTTCTTGATAAATCTCGGACAAGTTCGAAATTGGGTCATCTGGGGTCATAAACTAGGTCAAGAGGTCAAATCTTAGTAAAACCTTGTGTGCATTCTAGAGGCCACAGTTTTTGCCTAATCAACCTGAAAATTAATCAGAATGATTGTCTTGATAAAATCTCGGGCAAGTTCGAAATTGGGTCTTCTGGGGTCATAAACTAGGCCACGAGGTCAAATCTTAGTAAAACCTTGTGTGCACTCTAGAGGTCACATTTTTTGCCCAATCAACCTGAAAATTGGTCAGAATGATTATCTTGATCAATTCTCGGACAAGTTTGAAATTGGGCCATCTGGGGTCATAAACTATGTCACGAGGTCGAATCTTAGTAAAACCTTAAGTGCACTCTAGAGGCCACAGGTTTTGACCAGTCAACCTGAAAATTGATCAGAATGTTTGTCGTCATCAATTCATCGTTACGTTTAAAATTGAATCATCTTGGGTCATAAACTAGGTCGTGAAGTCAAATCCTAGTAAAACCAAGTTTTTGTTTTGATGTCACAATATGATGACGTTTTTGAAACTAAGTCGAAACAACAAAATGTTGATGATCACCCTTATGTCTTAGAAAATTTTTGGGGAGCATATAGTCACCACATTGTCCGTCCGTCAGATCCATATCTCAACAACCTTTAGACATATTGGATGAAACTTACATAATATGTTTTCAGCTGGATCATAATCTCGTATCTTATATTATGTGACATTGAACTTGACAAAATTGTGATTTTCATACTATTTAGGTTAAGGCTAGCGATTAAGGACCATTATGGTTATCTTGTTGTTACATATTATTAGCATACAAATTCCATTGCATGTTGTTATCTTGCTGTTTTGTAGTATTTCAACACTATTTTCCGACCAGGTAGGGCTATTTCATTAACACGGTGGAGATTGTGCATGATGGGATGGATAACGAATACTGACAAATTTGCCTCGCTTCAGGTAAGAAATTGTGCAATAATTTTCTTATTTCTGCATCAATTTTCAAGCGGTTTGTTGCATGTACCCCGCATTACTTAGCTCTTTCCTCGGATATATGACTTGTTTGTAAAATCTTTGTACATTGTCCAAAAATTGATCCCAACCGACCAGTAAAAAACGACAAAATTTCAGGTCCTTTTTCTAGTGGGTTTGATGAGTTTTTGAGAAAAGTACAAGGAATTTCCAGATAAATAATACATCTGAGAAAAGGGCTCAGTGAGGCAGAGTACATACAACAAACCGCATGAAAATTGACGCAAAAAAAAAGTAATGCACAAATTCTTACCTGAAGCTAGGTTAATTTGGCCGTATCCGTTACCATTTCGCCTTCTGGTCGGTTGGGACAATATTTCGGAAAAGTACCATGAGTTATCTAATATGTCATACATCCGATGAAAAAGCAGGGTAAGGCGGGGTACATGCAACAAACCTTTTGAAAATTGACGTACAAATAAGGAAGTTATTGCAAAATATCTTACCGGAATCGAGATTATTTTGTCCGTATTCGTTATCCATCCCATGATGCACAATCCCCACCGTGATTAAAGCAAAGTAAAATCCAATATCTCTGTTCTGTTTCTTTCAATTTCATGTATACCAGTCTTCAAAGAAGAAGTGGTATATTGTTTCTGCATTCTCGATTGGTTAGTATTCTTAAACTGTCATTCTTAACTACATGTATGACATCCTTGATGGCGCAGTGGCTCATTCAACTTGAAATCCGGAGAGGTGTGTCTTCGGGAAAGACACTTACTAATTACCGCCACAGTCTACCCAGCTGTCTGAATGGGTGGCAGTGAGTTAAGGGCAGATCCTCCATTTATTTCCCACGGTAAGATTTTTTTTATTTTTTCTGTACTGATATTTAAATATACGAGAAGTAAAAAATGACTTAAAAACTATAGGTCACCAAGCGAATTAAAATGTTATTGAATTTCAAGGGAGACTACTCTTGTCTAAATTTTCAAAAATGAGGTGACACTTAAATACCCACAAAAAAGGTGTTCGAACTGACTAGGATTACATAAATAAGTCTTTATTGTGTTCAATATGTTTTATTCTGTCTAAATGAGTATCAATTTGGGAAAATTTAGTGATGATTTTGAAATTTCTAGTAAAACATTCTTTCAAAAGTAGCCGAAATTGCTCTTTTTTCGCAACGTTTCTGATAATAAAAAATATTCCAGCGGTAAGTTTTTTAGCTCGCCTGAGCACGATAGTGCTCATGGTGAGGTATTGTGATACCGCTGTGTCCGTCGTCCGTCGTCCGTCGTCAGTCGTCCGTCGTCCGTCGTGCGTCGTGCGTCAACCTTTGGCTTGTGTGCACTCTAGAGGCCACATTTTTTGCCCAATCAACCTGAAATTTGCTCAGAATGATTGTCTTGATGAAATCTCGGACAAGTTCGAAATTGGGTCATCTGGGGTCAAAAAGTAGGTCACGGGGTCAAATCTTAGAAAAACCTTGTGTGCACTCTAGAGGCCACATTTTTTGCCCAATCAACCTGAAAATTGATCAGAATGATTGTCTTGATCAAATCTCGGACAAGTTCGAAATTGGGTCATCTTGGGTCAAAAACTAGGTCACGGGGTCAAATCTTAGAAAAACCTTGTGTGCACTCTTGAGGCCACATTTTTTGCCCAATTAACCTGAAATTTGCTCAGAATGTTTGTCTTGATGTAATCTCGGACAAGTTTGAAATTGGGTCATCTGGGGTCAAAAACTAGGTCACGGGGTCAAATCTTAGAAAAACCTTGTGTGCACTCTAGAGGCCACATTTTTTGCCCAATCAACCTGAAATTAGCTCAGAATGATTGTCTTGATGAAATCTCAGACAAGTTTGAAATTGGGTCATCTGGGGTCAAAAAGTAGGTCACGGGGTCAAATCTTAGAAAAACCTTGTGTGCACTCTAGAGGCCACATTTTTTGCCCAATCAACCTGAAAATTGATCAGAATGATTGTCTTGATCAAATCTCGGACAAGTTCGAAATTGGGTCATCTGGGGTCAAAAAGTAGGTCACGGGGTCAAATCTTAGAAAAACCTTGTGTGCACTCTAGAGGCCACATTTTTTGCCCAATCAACCTGAAAATTGATCAGAATGATTGTCTTGATCAAATCTCGGACAAGTTCGAAATTGGGTCATCTGGGGTCAAAAACTAGGTCACGGGGTCAAATCTTAGAAAAACCTTGTGTGCACTCTTGAGGCCACATTTTTTGCCCAATTAACCTGAAATTTGCTCAGAATGTTTGTCTTGATGAAATCTCGGACAAGTTTGAAATTGGGTCATCTGGGGTCAAAAACTAGGTCACGGGGTCAAATCCTAGAGAAACCTTGTGTGCACTCTAGAGGCCACATTTTATGCCCAATCAACCTGAAATTTGCTCAGAATGATTGTCTTGATGAAATCTCGGACCAGTTTTAAATTGGGTCATCTGGGGTCAAAAACTAGGCCACTGGGTCAAATCTTAAAATAACCTTGTGTGCACTCTAGAGGCCACATTTTTTGCCCAATCAACCTGAAAATTGATCAGAATGATTGTCTTGATAAAATCTCGTACAAGTTTGAAATTGGGTCATCTGGGGTCAAAAACTAGGTCACAGGGTCAAATCTTAGAAAAACCTTGTGTGCACTCTAGAGGCCACATTTTTTGCCCAATCAACCTGAAATTTGCTCAGAATGATTGTCTTGATAAAATCTCGGACAAGTTTGAAATTGGGTCATCTGGGGTCAAAAACTAGGTCACAGGGTCAAATCTTAGAAAAACCTTGTGTGCACTCTAGAGGCCACATTTTTTGCCCAATCAACCTGAAAATTGATCAGAATGATTGTCTTGATAAAATCTCGGACAAGTTTGAAATTGGGTCATCTGGGGTCAAAAACTAGGTCACAGGGTCAAATCTTAGAAAAACCTTGTGTGCACTCTAGAGGCCACATTTTTTGCCCAATCAATATGAAATTTGCTCAGAATGATTGTCTTGATCAAATCTTGGAAAAGATTGAAATTGGGTCATCTGGGGTCAAAAACTAGGTCACAGGGTCAAATCTTAGGAAAACCTTGTGTGCACTCTAGAGGCCACACTTTTTGCCCAATCAACCTGAAATTTGCTCAGAATGATTGTCTTGATGAAATCTCGGACAAGTTAGAAATTGGGTCATCCGGGGTCAAAAACTAGGTCACGGGGTTAAATCTTAGAAATACCCTGTGTGCACTCTGGAGGCCACATTTTTTGCCCAATCAACCTGAAATTAGCTCAAAATGATTGACTTGATGAAATCTCGGACAAGTTTGAAATTGGGTCATCTGGGGTCAAAAAGTAGGTCACTGGGTCAAATCCTAGAGAAACCTTGTGTGCACTCTAGAGGCCACATTTTATGCCCAATCAACCTGAAATTTGCTCAGAATGATTGTCTTGATGAAATCTCGGACCAGTTTTAAATTGGGTCATCTGGGGTCAAAAACTAGGCCACTGGGTCAAATCTTAAAATAACCTTGTGTGCACTCTAGAGGCCACATTTTTTGCCCAATCAACCTGAAAATTGATCAGAATGATTGTCTTGATAAAATCTCGTACAAGTTTGAAATTGGGTCATCTGGGGTCAAAAACTAGGTCACAGGGTCAAATCTTAGAAAAACCTTGTGTGCACTCTAGAGGCCACATTTTTTGCCCAATCAACCTGAAATTTGCTCAGAATGATTGTCTTGATAAAATCTCGGACAAGTTTGAAATTGGGTCATCTGGGGTCAAAAACTAGGTCACAGGGTCAAATCTTAGAAAAACCTTGTGTGCACTCTAGAGGCCACATTTTTTGCCCAATCAACCTGAAATTAGCTCAAAATGATTGACTTGATGAAATCTCGGACAAGCCTGAAATGGGGTCATCTGGGGTCAAAAAATAGGTCACTAGGTCAAATCTTAGAGAAACCTTGTGTGCACTCTAGAGGCCACATTTTTTGCCCAATCAACCTGAAATTTGCTCAAAATGATTGTCTTGATGAAATCTCAGACAAGTTTGAAATTGGGTCATCTGGGGTCAAAAACTAGGTCACGGGGTCAAATCTTAGAAAAAACCTTTTGTGCACTCTAGAGGCCACATTTTTTGCCCAATCAACCTGAAAATTGATCAGAATGATTATCTTGATGAAATCTCGGACAAGTTTGAAATTGGGTCATCTGGCGTCAAAAACAAGGTCACAGGGTCAAATCTTAGAAAAACCTTGTGTGCACTCAAGAGGCCACATTTTTTGCCCAATCAACCTGAAATTTGCTCAGAATGATTGTCTTGATAAAATCTCGGACAAGTTTGAAATTGGGTCATCTGGGGTCAAAAACTAGGTCACAGGGTCAAATCTTTGTAAAACCTTGTGTGCACTCTATAGGCCACATTTTTTGCCCAATCAACCTGAAATATGCTCATAATAATTGTCTTGATGAAATGTACAAAAAGTTTGAAATTGGGTCATCTGGGGTCAAAAACTAGGTCACTAGGTCAAATTTAAGAAAAACCTTGTGTGCACTCTAGAGGCCACATTTTATGCCCAATCAGCCTAGTCAGAATAATTATCTTGATAAAATCTCAGACAATTTCAAAATTTGGTCATCTGGGGTCCTAAACTAGGTCATGGGGTCCAGTCTTGGGGATTTTTTTTGCCCAATCAAGCTGAAAATTTGTCAGAATGATTATCTTATACAGGCCACAAATCTTAGTAAAATGTGATCATTTTGGAGGCTCAGACACACCATATACAGAAAGCTATTATGTCAGGCAGGCCTGTAGGAACAGGGGGGCTAGGGGGGCTAAACCCTTCCAAAGTTGGCCAAAAATACCAATTTTTCTTAATTTTACACTTAAAATTTTGGGGAAATCCCAATTAGCCCCCACCCCCCAATATTTAGGATAGAGTCTATAGCCCCCCATTATGAAATTGCTTCCTATGGGCCTGTCAGGTGAGCGCTTCAGGGCCAATGGCCCTCTTGTTTGGTATAGACATAGTGCTTGGTCATACCTACAAAAACAAAAAAAGACAAATATATCAAACCAAACGTTTTTCTTAGTTATAAGTAAAATTTGGTTTACTTTTTTCAGCGCTGTCCGAAATTGTTTCACTACTTTTATCCATTTTCTTCCTTATTACCAGCTTTAGATAATAAAACGTGTCATCTTTTGTGTCCATCTGAAGCGGACTAGCTCATAAAGACACCACTTTGCCTCTGTTGCTCTGTTTCCTATCGCTAACGCCACATGTTGAACGCGTAACAGAAATCGAAATGTACCATCCGAGTACTATTACACTTTAATTGACCAAACACAGAAAATTGAAATAACCGAAAAGGCTCTTGTCATTTATCAACCAAACATTAACTAAATGTAAGAAATACATTTACTGAAAAGGCCAATTACTGAAACAGCTTTATTTCGTTATTTAGGATATGCGCAGTAAGTTGCGCAGTAACAACTGGAGGATCTGTCCTTAATTGACCAAACGCCAATCGACAGATCGCTCCGCCCAACATAGAATTTAAGGCAAACAATGTGCATGTGGTCTGTAATAGGGAACGATTTTATCCAGTTAATCGTGACTTAAATTCGGACAAACAAAGTAGTATTTCGTAGTTGCTGTTATAAAATCTCGTAACTACGGCTTTATTTAAGCCGTAGTTACGAGATTTTATAACAACACCGACGCGGTTTATCAAAACATAACTTTGAACCTAGTCTATTGTTAGCACAAAATTCTTTGACATTGGTATGTCGATTGTTTTGATTGTCAGTCGATAAATCGATACAAAACCACGTGCAACGATGAACAATTGGGGCATAACATTTTTGTGATCGTCCATTGGCTAATCGATGTTTTTGATTGACAGTCGGCGTTTGGTCAATTGACCAAACGCCGACTGTCAATCAAAATTATCGATTAGCCAATGGACGATCAAAAAAAATGTCATGCCCCAATTGTTCTTCTTTGCACGTGTTATTGTATAGATTTTTCGACTGACAATCAAAACAATCGACATACCAATGGCAAAGAATTTTGTGCTAATAATAGACTAGGTTCAACGTTATGTTTTGATAAACCGCGTTGGTGTTGTAATAAAATCTCGTAACTACGGCTTGATTCAAGCCGTAGTTACGAGATTTTATAACAACACCTACGATATACTATTTTGTTTGTCCAAATTTACGTCACGATCAACTGGATAAAATCGTTCCCTATTAACGACCACATGCCCATTGTTTGTCTTAAATTCTATGTTGGGCGGAGCGATCTGTCGATTGGCGTTTGGTCAATTGAATGGGTGACAGTGATATACTTTCGAGTTTGTCACTGCATCTCTTCTCGTAGGTGGTTAAATGAGTGGCAATGAGGTAATTTTGAGTTTCTCTTTGCCTACTAGTATCACAAGAGTTGTTGTAGATGCAGATAGATAGATACATATGCGAAAGTCATTGTTACAAGTTCATTTAGGCCGTGCTTCATCTGATGCTGCCTCCTGCAGCAATTTTGTACTTGTAAAAGGTGTAAAGATTTTGAAGGTCAAAACTCAGTTTGCCATTCAGACAATGTCAAGGTCGTACATGTATATTATAGAGCCAACCAGCTGTCGTCGTACATTCATATTACTATAAATAGATTGATTGTCATCAGTGAATTTCCCTTGAGTTATTTTTAGATCACGGCTAAGCTCACTACTGAACCTAGGCTGTTGCCCTTTCTTTACTCTTTCTCAAACAAGATCTGGCTTTTGCAGTATAAGCTTTAAACCTTTCCCAAACAACCAAATTTTTAGGTGATGCCATATAAAAGCTGCTGTAGGCGACAAATACGATGTTAAAAAAGATGGGATATTGGAAAAATTAAGCGCAAAATATATGAGACAAAAGGAGAAAATGCTGAATATCAGCATTTTCTTCTTTTGTCTGAATGTTTTCCAAGCCAATTCTAATATGGATGTCAAAAGCAGGTCTTGTTTGGGAAAGGGTTAAAAGATATATATTGAGAAAATGTTGATGCAACATAAGAAAATGCTGTTAACAGTATTTTTATGCTCCCCGAAAAAATTTCGGGAGAGCATAGTCGCCATGCTGTCCATCCGTCCGTGTGTCCATCCGTCCGTCCACAGCCATATCTCAGCAACCCTTGGACCAAATTCAATGAAACTTCACATGTGAACTCCCTGGGTCAATACCTAGGGAGCTTTTTCTCTGTTTGTAAATTTAAGACTGCGTCATGGAAAAAGGGGCATTAGTGTAAAAATTAGTTTTTCTCTTATTTCTCTTCATCTAATGGGCAGAATTTAATGAAATTTTGTGCTCATGTAATAAATAGGATGTTCTAGACCATATTCTAAAAATAATGCGTGTACAAAAAAGCTGTCATGGGAAAAGGGGGTTTAATGTATGATAGTTTTTATTTTGTGACAAACACTTATTCGGGGAGCATAATCCGTCTGTGACGGCTCTTGTCTTCTTTTGCCTCAATATTTTCGGTATGATATTAGACACAAAATGCTTTCATTTTGTCATCCTCGGCATCGGCATTTTCTCCTTTGCAAAGATTTATTTTCTGTGGTACAATGTACAGAAATTCAGTTTGTTCAAACATAAGTTGCTCATTGTGCAATGTTTCAACTTTGATTGATCTGATTTTTTTCCCTGTGTAATGGTTAATCCCCATTCATTAACCCTTTCCCAAACGAGACCTGATTTTGACTTCCTTAATAGAAATGGTTTGGAAAAAACATTACGACAAAAGGAGAAACTGCTGATAACCAGTAGTTTCTCCTTTTGCCTTAATATTTTCCTTGCTCAATTGTACACATATATTGTCTTTATTAAGTTCCATTTTGATTTGGTACTCTACAGCAGCTTTCAAATTGGACAACCCTAAAATTTTGTCGTTTTGGATGTAAAAAGGGACTGTACTTCTGCAGGAATGATGCAATTATTTCTTGGATAACCTCCCTTGATATTGCAAATTTTACTGTGCCTCACTTTTTTTCCCAAACAGCAAAATTCTACACTGGTTCAATCGAAAGAAATTGCAGAAGACACACACAAAGTGTTACTTTGTGTGTATTGAAGTTGAAGACCTTACTTACTTACTTAGTCCTCTTCACTCCCATTGGAGCATAGGGCCGTCACGAGATCCACCCATCTTGCTCTGTCCTGTGCTGCAGCTTTTGCTTCCCCCAAGACATTTTGGTTTGTCGCAGCTCACTGTCGAGGGTACGCCTCCAGTTGTTAACAGGACGTCCACGACTTTACATTGGAATCAAGCAGACGAAGTTTGGTCTTGAGTCGGATGTTCCTGTTGATCCAGACTGGTCGTAGAGCCAGGAATGCCTGTCGGGCTTTGCCTATTCTGGCTTGGACTCTGGCTCTGGAAAGACCTAAAGATGTAAAATGTCATTGACTCTGAAACATCTTTGAATGTTGACCACTATAGAACAGCTACTGTAGGAAATTATGATGTATGAATATTCATGATCATTATCAACTTAAACCTTTCCTAAACAGCAAAAAAATTGGACAGTTAAAATTAAAAAAAACTGTTGCAGATGACAGTAATGACACAGATAATATTTTGAGATTATATGTGCACAATATAGCAAAGAAAATATTGAGACAAAAAAGAAAAGACTAGTTTCAACCATTTTCTTTTGCCTAAATGCTACCCGTACCGTAAGCCTTTTCTGTTAGAAATCTCAAATGCAGGTCTTGTTTGGGAAAGGGATAAAGTAGGGCTAATTTGCTTTTGAAATGCTGATTTTGCTAATGTCTCTATCTATTTGACAGCTAGTTAGGCTTCAAGGAATTTTTAGTATATCTAGCGACCTAGGACTTTATGAGAGGTAATGTCATAGCCCTTTGGTTTTGGGTACATTGAGAGAATCTTTAACCTGGTCAATATCTACTGTTAGAAAGAGCCTTGATTATTGTGTCTTACTTTTCAAGTACTTCAACCTGGCTTGAAATATCTTCTATTCTTCAATTCGTACAATGTTTTCCAAGGCTGTTAACTTGTGGGGTGTAAAAACAGCATTGTTGAGTTTGAATTGGTATGAAAGTTAAGCCAAAATGTGATAAGTTGGTTTAAGTAGCCATCCACATTCAATCTAAGTTTAACACTAAGATTGTGATGTTATAAAAGTTATTTTGTCATGATGTTATGTGAAAGACAAGTATAGAAAAATGTCAATTTTGATGTACTTAAATTTTGAAATATCACCTAATACCATGGCTTCAGTCTTGTCATGTGTTTTCTGAAGCATCAGGATATTAGTAATTCTTGAAAGGCTTCAATTGCAAGCTCCATGTGATTTAATGGTTTTCCTTTTCAAAGAATACAATTTCTGTGTCTATTTAGGGATTGGTTGGTTAACTTAGAATGAGTACCTTTAGAGTTATATTGAGCTAACATTTTTAATGTTGATTGTTTTTGTGATATTTGGAAAGGAATGTAAGCTGTCAAATATGATTTCAAAACAAACATAATATGATACAGGTTTTACATAATGCTAGGTTCCCACTGCTGATTAGGGACCGTATTCACCAACATTTCTAAATTGATTGTTTAAAGTAAAAATACATATCAAGCCATCTGATTGGACAAGACATGTGTCTCAGCCAACTGGATGGATTGTTGTACAGGATGTAAAAATACAACTTAAAGCTTGTTTAGCATGGCTTCAATCAGTCAGTAAGACATACAAATTGACAGACAAATAGACAGACAGTCAGTTTCAGATGCAATATGCATTCTAATTACAGCGCTTTATCGTAATTATTGTGTTGCATTGCAACCAGCTGCCTCTAATTTGTGTCTGTTGATGTATTTCTGTATCTCATGAGGGAAAGTGTTGATAATTGCAAGGTGTTACGGTATGTCTTGGTAAGATTGCCAGAAATCATGTAGAATGCTTCAGACAACAGGCAGTCTTGTATTTATCAAGCTTCATGTTATTTTCCTCGGAATAATTTCCAGTTCAATTTTTCTATTGTGCTCTGAGATTGTTCATGATAATGATTTGTTGTCTGAATTGTCGTCTGCAGTAAAAATTGAAGGTGTGGAAAAGTGCTTACGCAGAAATGTATTGATGTTCCTGGAATAGTATATTAGTCTGGCAGCCTCTGTCTGTCAAGGATAGACTTGTAGACTGTGCCAAGTGGAACCACTGCCTTGACATTGGATTAGATTGTCTGTGTTTTATTGGGTTGTGCATGTTAACCTTTAAACAAGGTGACAGAATTTTTTACTGAATAAAACAAGCAGACAGTATAGAATAAGATCAGACTGCACATCATGTGCAGTCTTATCTTATTCTATACTGTCTGTCAAAGTGGCAAAAATGTTTTTAAGTCATCGTGACAAGGTTAAAATTGTTATTTGATGCCTTCCAAAGTGCATAGAATATTCTGAGATTATCATGACATGTACAATTCAGAATGGATTAAAGTTGATGATGACAAAACTAAGCATGATAAAGTTTTATCGTAAATAAAATATGATGAAATTTTCTCCCTAGTGCCTATTGTATATAACTATTTGGATTAAATTGTGATTGAATCTTTGAATTTGGAACAGTCTTAAGTTGTGCCGTCTGGTAATGGATTAAGAAAGAATGGAATTTGTTCAGTGTAATTTGTTATTTTCAGTCATATAAGAATTAGGAAACATTTTTGCTGGATTACATAGTGCCTATCTACATATTCTAACTATTTTCGAACAAAAATTTTAAGAAAATTATCCGAATTTTGGAATTATTTGTGAAAATTAGCGAAGGATTAGTAGTTCAATAAGATGCCTGTCTATATTGGAGGAAAACAATCTTCTGGGGTAAAATATTTTTGTATTTTGTTTTGATCTCCCTTTTCAAGTATGTTTTTGTAAACGATGAAAGAAAATAGAAATAAACCTCTTTGTTTTCTTAGGTGGATTAAGATTTCACAATCAGCATTCTCTCCAACAAAGAAACCAGACTCTGTCTGTGTCTGTCTATCTGTCTGACTTTCTCTGTGTCTGTCACTAATAATCACTGGTGGTGAACTCGGCCAAAGCGAGGGACGTTTTTCGCTACAACAAGGTACAGATATTTTGTGTTTAAATGTGAGTTTAAAGATTGGATAGTTTTTCTAATAACAATGAATTTGTTCTAAAATAGACCGGGTTTCCCGATATGTATTGACAAACCGTCTGTGTTGTTATAAAATCTCGTAACTACGGCTTTATCGAAGCCGTAGTTACGATATTATATAACAACACCGACAGAATACTATGATCGCGAAAAAACGCCCCATGCTTTGGCTGAGTTCACCACCAGTGATAATGTAATGATTTATTTTTCTGATGCTATTTAATCACAACTTTTAAGTAAATTAACATTCTATTTATCCACAGTGATGATGTTATGATAATATTTAGTAATGATCATTAAAAACTATTGCATGTGTAAAGCATGGTCTGATGTAAACTACAGTCAAACCTCGATCTCTCGGGCACGGGCCTCTTCGAACACCGCAGAAAATTCGAAATAGAATCTCGGTCCCAACACAATTTGTTCTTTATTCCTTATTTTCAAGCGCGGATAACACGCACACCTCAGGATCGAACTTTCGAACACATTTTCCGGTCCCGTGCAATGATTTACTATATAATTCACCACATAAAGTCGAACAAAGGGTTTTCCAATAAATCTACCTGGCTTCTATCGTTTGTTTTCACACATATCGCCGGATAATCTCTTTTTGACAGCTTCTTGTTTATCAATTAAATCTGTGCGTAACTATCACTTGTCATGAAAAATACAAGTCTTTAATCACCAATATTGGTTTTAATTGTATCGTGATTGGGTCTTAATTGCGACCAAAAGTTAATTGATTGGGTCTTCATTCTGATTTTAACATCGTAACTACAGCTTAGCCGAGCTGCACTTACAGCACTCACAAATGTAGGCAGATAGATTGTAGGCCTATAAACGAAGGAGTTCTGTAGAGAATTTGCTTTTATTTTATCATGTATGTAAATTATTTTGAAATATTAATAATATGAAAATTTATACATTGTGATTAAAGATGTCCTTAGTTACACGAATAAAGATATCTTCTCGTGAAAACATTTTTGTTCGTCATGCGAATATTCCATAGTGTTTAAGTGTACCAATAGTCGGATATAACCTATTTTCGGACGGAACACATTTCCCCTTCTATACGACGTCATCATGTCGAATTTTGGATGAGTCGAACTTCCGATATCTCGAACAAATTAAGGGGTCCCGTGGGTGTTCGAGAAACTGAAGTTTGACTGTATATTGCAAGAACAAAATTATATGGGAAATTTAAATAGTAAATTAAATTCTACATAAGCAGTTAACAACATTAATGGAAAGCTTGAATATTTTGAAATATGAAGGAATTCATTAGATAAGCTCGATGTCAAATCTTTCGAATCTTAATATTGGTTACCATATCACACAAGCTCATAATTGTCTTCACACGGGTGAACCTATAACCTCTTTGCATGGACATAGAACAACATGGCTATGCATGCAGTCTGATCTTAGTCTACCAATACCTCTTTCAGACCATTATCTGTATTAGAGTGTTGAATAAATACCCATGATAATTGTGTTTATCCATTACCAAACGACAGAATTTTAGGGTGGTCCAAATCGAAAGGTCTTGCAGACGACAATTTCAAGTGAATGGAATTTTTTAATTTTTAGGTCTTTTTGGATGGAAAACATTGTGGGAAATGAAGAAATTGCTTGTCACAAGCAATTTCTTCATTTTCCACAATGTATTCCAAAGCCATTATCTTAAGGGGAGCCAAAAAGAGTCATTGTGTGGTAATGGGTTAATAAAAAGAGCCTATTTCTGTTACTGTCAGGGTTTTTAGCTACTAGGTATTTCAAACATGAACTAACACTGATTTTATCATCTGCAGTTTTTAATAGGTGAAACATTTTATTGTCTGGTTATGAGTAAAATAATTCTTATTTGTATTTCAGTTCGATGTCAAGGGTATGGAACATCAGGGGGGCTACTATGTCCAGAAGCAGCAGCTCCAGGCCGCCGTCGCTCGCTCGGCACTCGAACATAAATGTTGTCTGGACATCGACTCCGAACCCAACACCGTCCGGATGACGGGCATCATCTGTACAATTGGTTGGTATTTTCACTTCCCACTTTCAAGATTAATTGTCAAACAGACTAATGCCGAGACAATAGCGCAGTTTATGTTGGTAGCATGTTAAATATCTCAATCTTGAGGTCCCAGGTTCAATCCCAGGCTGCGGCAAACATCCTTTCTGAAAAAATTGTTTCCCGCCAATGGTTTGATAATCACTAACCTATGTGGGCAAGCAGCTGGAGGCTTGGTAAGAATGTTTTGGAAGTATGAGAATCCATGGTTAGGTGCTCCAGCCGCTGGGATATAAACATAGCAGTTGAATAAGAGGTTGTACCCAGTCAATCAACCAGTCAAATAGAGCAATAGATAAGAGGGGGTAAAAGCATTCTAAAATTATTATTTCAAACCCAAACCGTATGTTGTGGATACTCATTTTGAGTTGTCTTAATGATGTGGTTCCACTGAGTACCCACTTAAAGTTTAATGTTGTTGTTCGAGAGCGAGTTAGACATGAATTATTTTCTGCTTTCTACAACAGGTCCAGCTTGTCGTGAGATCAAAATGTTACAGAAGATGATAATTGAAGGAATGAATGTGGCCCGACTCAACTTCTCACACGGTACTCACGAGGTAAGTTTCTGTCTTTAGGATTTACTTGACAAACGATAGCCTGGTCATGACATTATTGGACATGCTCAGAATATTTACCTATGTAAACAACGCGATATCGGACTCAAAAAAGTTTTTAACTACTGTTTTATTAGCTCCACTGGCTGTCAGGCAAGGGGGACATTGCTGTATTTTACCTTCTTTTTGCTCTAAGATCCACAAGTTTTGAAAAAACTTAGAATGGACTTAGTCAAAACTCAGATTTGATGTAACAAGAAATTCAGGCTTGTGGAGCGACTCAAGCCCTTTGGGGCTTTCTAGTTTTGCTTCCAATGGTTCAAAACTTGCAGGTATCTCATTCTTGCAAGATTTAAAGATTTGCATGCAAAATTGTATTGAAAATTAACCCTTTCCCAAACAAGACCTGGTTTTGACGTCCTTAAAAGGTTAGGCTTGGGAAAACATTGAAACAAAAGAAGAAACTGCTGATAAACAGCAGTTTCTCCTTTTGTCTCAATATTTTCTGTGCCACATTTTACACAAAACCTATCTTTAATATTATCCATTTTATCATTTGTGTAAGTTTTTGAAGTGGATCACCCTACAATTTCATATTTGGGAAAGAGTTAAGAATGCTTTTTCCCTTGTTTTACCTCGCTAAAATTTGTAAACATGTGCCATAATATCATGATTGGACTATAGAAACAATACTTTATCCCTTTCCCAAAAGAAGAAAAATAAGACTCTTCCAAATTTATATATGTGCTGTAGACAACAAAATGAGTATAAATAAAGGTCAACTTTGTGAATAACATAGCACATAAAACGTTGAGGCAAAAGGAGAAAATGCTGATCATCAGCATTTTCTTCTTTTGCCTCAATGTTTTCTCAAGCCATTTATTATAGGGACATCAAAACTAGGCCCAGATTTCTCGAAAAAACTTAAGTATATTCTCATGAGAACATGCCCATCTTCAAAGGGATACTCTTCAACGTTGGAGGTTATTCGATTGAGGTTATTCGATTGAAGTTGGTGTGGATTTCATGCGATTTGAGCACGGTGCTCAGATTTGAGCATGAGATCGTACTTAAGTTTTTTCGAGAAACCGGGGCCAGGTCTTGTTTGGGAAAGGATTAAGTATGTCAAACAAACTGTTGTAATAATTAACTCTTTGAACATTCTCTTTTATTCTTGGATGATATTGCCCTCCAAGTCACTTCTATCATTATGAACTTCTGACGTGTCAGAGGGGAGTTTGTCATGTTAGAATTGACTTCCCTTCACAAGCTCTGTAGCATGACCTATTTTCATCTTGCATCTGTCTCCCATTTCCACACATTGGCACGTTTTTAGGCCCCACACAATGAAAGCATTGGAAAACACAGAAGAAAATGAAGAAATTGCTTGTGACAAGCAATTTCTTCACTATCTACAATGTTTTAATCAAAGTGCTGTCAGCACTGTATATTGGGCATCACTGAGAAATTGATATTGTGACAAAAGGACAATATGCTGATTTGCAAAATTGCCCCATTCTCTATTCGATGTTTTTTAAGCATTTTCTATGAAGCGAGTAAAAAGGCGTCATCGTTTGGAAAATGGTTAATTAATGTGTAGGCAAACGTGCATAGGTGATAAAAAAGTTGAATGTACACTCTCGGGGTGAATCCAAAATGTGAGGCTGTTTGGGAAAAAGGAAAATGTTACACTTTACCGGATTTTACATTATATCAACATGTTGGATTATTTTTTATTCTTAGCTAATCAGAATACCAAGTACGGACCCATTGTAGAAGCTTAGCCTAACTGATCTCTGATCTGCAAACATATTTCGATTAAATAGAATGCACTTGTTCATTGGTCCAAATGATCAGTCTAAGAACAGTATATGAGGTTAAAATGTAATGTTAAAATTCTAGAAAACGGCAAATTTAAGATGATGATCTTACTTTGATCAAAATATTTTAAAATCACAGTGTCTAAACTCTATAGGCTAGCCTCTAACCATTCGTCCTTTTCCAAACAAGACATTGTTATGAAGCAAATAATATGAAACATACAAAGATAACCGGAATTTTCTCCTTTGTCCGAATATTTTCTGTGCTTCATTGTACATGACATGATTTCATCTTTATCGTCACCCGTTTCGTCGTCTGCAACTCTTTCTAATTTGAAAAACTCTAAGATATTGTCGTTTAGAAGAGCCTTCAACACAAGAGTTGAAAAAAAAACTATAACGATAAAGTGAATGCAGATTCCTTAACCCATTACCACACAACGACTCTTTTTGACTCCTCACAAGATAATGCCATGGGAAAACATTGTGGAAAATGAAGAAATTGCTTGTGACAAGCAATTTCTTCATTTCCCACAATGTTTTCTACCCTAAAAGACCAAAACATTTTAAATTTCATGCACTTAAAATTGTTGTCTGCATCTTCTTTGAATTTGGACTAGTCCAAATTTTTGCCGTTTGGTATGGGTTGACCATTTATCAGTCGCCGATTTCAAGCAAATAAATCGTTACATTGTTTGGTCTTTCTAGGAAGAAAATATTGTGAGAAATGAAGAACTTGCTTGTCACAACCATTTCTTCATTTTCTACCATGTTTTCCAAACACATATATTTCATGGGAACCTAAAGGGGTCAGAATATAGGAATGGGTAAAGCGCACACATTGTATCTAGGGAATGGGTTAAGGGTACACAATTGTAGTAGGTCAACCAGTGACCCAGTTAAACACCTGTTGACCAGTGCTTTCACTGGTAGGCTAAATGACCGTCAGAGCAGTAATATTTTAACTTCATGGAATTTATCTTAGAGTTACACTATTTTGCTTTCAACTCCTTTACTCAACCGAAAAGATTGTAAAAACGCTGAAAATACTAACAAGTATTCAATCTAAGCGAAAATTTCATCAAATGTAATTATTAACCCCCTCCTTATTTGTCGCTGAAGTGAAAAAGATGAAAAACGTTGAAGATAGTGACTGATAAAGGACGTTTCTGTGGTGTTTGAAATAACGTAGTTTGGCTTGCACACATAGCTCAGCGGGTTAGGGTGAGAATGTAATGGCTGGAGAGATGTCTGTAGTGAAAAACTGGTTATAATATATTGGGCTATGCCCAATATAAAAACCAAGATGCAAAGTTTTCTAAAATTTCACCAAATTAAAATTATTGTCTGCAACACCTTTGACATTGGTACAGTCCAAAATTTTGCCGTCCGGTAATGAGTTAAATTTTGTTCTGCAGCAGCATTCAATTGAGTTGTTTGGGAAAGGGTTAAATAGGGGTAACATAGAACACTGCAAAAAAACTTTATTCATGTATTTCAGTATCACAAACAGACCATCAAGAATATTCGTGAAGCTGTTAAAGAGTTTAGTCACCCACGACCATTGGCCATAGCTCTGGATACCAAGGGACCTGAAATTAGAACTGGACTTCTTAAAGGGGTATGTATGTTAATTCATTCCAACAAATTGACTCTTTTTGATTCCGAACAAAATAAAGGTTTAACCGTTTTGGAAAACATTGTGGAAAATGAAGAAATCGCTTGTGACATGCATGCATTTAGGCAAGGTGCTTAGTCACCCCAGACTTCAGACTACTGGCAATAGTTCTAGAAAGCTGCTATGGACAACAAAACAGAAATTGATAAAGATAGGATTTGTAAGCACAGGAAATATTGGTACTTATGAAAAAATGCTGGTTATCACTGATCAATGTTTTCCCCAAAACACAGAGGGGCTGGGTTCGATCCCCAGTTGTGGCAAATTTTCTTTTAGACAAAATTGTCTCCCACTAATAGTTTGATAATCGTTAAACCATGTGGGCTAGCAGCTGGAGGCTTGATTAGGATGTTGTGGTAGTAATGGTATGACAAACAACAGGAATCCATGGTTCGGTGCTCTAGCAGACAATAGCAGTTAAAAACGAGGTTAACTTACAATTAATCAAATCTTTCAGGGAGCATCTGCTGAAGTTAAGCTCGAGACTGGCAAAATGGTGAAAGTAACGATCGATGACAAATATTACGAACAGGGAAGCGAAGAATTGATCTGGGTCGATTACAAAAACATTGTCAAAGTGTTGAAAGTTGGAGACCGAATGTTTATAGATGACGGACTGATTTCTGTGATTGTCAGAGAAATGGGTAGGTTGGATGTTTTTATACTCCGTCTTTGGAGAGACCTTTTACCTATTACCAGATGACAAATCTGTGGACTGTTTTGATTAAACCTATTACTATATGGCTAAATTTTGGATTGTTAAAATTTGAAAGGTGTTGTAGACTACAATTTCAAGTTGGTGAGATTTTGAATATTGTTGCTTTTCAGGTTAGAAAACATTGTGGGGTAATAAAGAAATTGCGTGTCACAAGCAATTTCTTCATTATCCACAATGTTTTCCCAAGCATTTTATTTTGAGGGAGGGCCATTAAAAGCATGAATGTGGGGAATGGGTCAATAATTTTATGAAAAAAATTATAATGGATGACAAATATTACAAACAAGGGAGCGAAGAATTGATCTGGGTCGATTACAAAAATATTGTCAGTTTTGAAAGTTGGTGATTGATGATGGATTAATTTCAGTGATTGTTAGAGAAATGGGTAGGTTGGATGTCAGTTTGATTGATTGATGTTGAAAGGTATAATCCCTTCCCAAACAATAAATTTTTTGGGTGGTTCAATCTGAAAGCTGTTGCTGTCGAATAAATGGCAGTTGATAAAGATAAAATTTATGTTAAATGTAGCACAGAATATATTTAGGCAAAAGAAGAAATTGTTGAGAATAAATTTATTCTTTTACCCAGATGTTTTCCTAAGCCTATTCTATCAGACACAGCTAAAGCAGGTCTTGTCTGGGAAAGATTGAAAGTAGAAGGCCATATTGGAACACAATGACAGCCAAATTTATCAAAAACCTTCACTGACAGGCATGAAGGAAGCAATTTTATGGGGGAAGTGTGGTGGGGCCTAAAGCCCCTATCTAGGCCAGTGTCTGAAAATTGGAGGCGCTAAATTGGATTTTCCCTAATTTTACAGTAAAATTCAGTATTTTTGGCCATTTTTTTTGGGGGGGGGGCAGGGTTATCCCCCCTCCCCTAGCCCCCCTGTTCCTAGGGGCCTGGTGAATCTTTGCATCTTTGTTAGTTTCTTAGTTTGAAATTGTTGTCTATTCCAGGATCTGATTCTTTCATGTGTGAGATAGAAAATGGGGGAGATCTAGGCAGTAAGAAGGGATGTAATTTACCAGGAGTCAGTGTTGACTTGCCTGCTGTGTCCGAGAAAGATATTGAAGATCTGAAACTGGGAGTGGAAGAAGGGGTGAGTTCTTTATTTTGCTTTACTTGCCATAGGAAATATAATCATGGATTTGGATTAAGCCTGTATAGCTCAATGGGTAAATTGTCAAAAATCGTTTGTCCCTTACCAATGGTTGAGATTCATCTATGTGAGAGAGCAGCTGGAGGCTCAGTTTGGATATTATGGTAGTACTGGTGCAAGAAAAAAACAAGAATCCATGTAAGGTTCTCCAGCCGCTGCGATATGACCATAGCATTTGAAATCTGTGTTTAACCCTAAAAAAATCGAGCCATTGATTTATTATCCCCCGACGATGAAATCATCGGGGGGATATTGTTTTTGCCATGTCCGTCCGTCCGTCCTTCTGTCCCTCCGACATTCGTTTCCGCGCTATTTCTTGAAAACTATAGACCGGATTTAAATGAAACTTGGCACACAGCTTCACTACAAAGAGGACATGCGCATATCGTCGGGGTTACCCGGTTCAACTGTTGAATTCAGAGTTACTGCACCTGACTGTTGAAGCCATATACATACAGAGTGATATCCGTTCTGTTGAAGCCATATACATACAGAGTGATATTCGTTTCCGCGCTACTCCATTGACAATGAAAATTTGTTTGGCGGGGGATATCAATTCAACGTATTTGCTTGTTCCTTTCTGTCTTCACCAACTTCTTAACTCATCGACTGCATAGAAAGCTCATTTGGTAGAGCTTTTCTACCAATAACTAATCAATTTTATTTACAGGTTGATATGGTTTTTGCATCCTTCATCAGAAACGGCGAGGGTATAAAAGAAATCAGAAAGATTTTGGGAGAAAAAGGAAAAAACATCAAGATTATTGCCAAGATTGAGAACCATGAAGGAGTCAAAAAGTAAGGGAATTTTGTAACCCTTTCCCAAACAAGACCCGGTTGTGATGTTGTAAGAAAATTCCAATGAGTAATGTTTGATAAATAATGGATAAGATAATGCAATTTGAACAGCAAATAACCTCTTATCTGTAGCTCTTGTTTGCTCATTTCCATGTAAACTTCACAGATCCCTGATAGGTAATGCTGGGGGTCTGTCAATCCAGTAGTCTTGGGTTCGAAGCCAATCTTGGCCACTATCCAAATTGGCTTTTGACAAAAGTCATTTGTCATTTGTCTTTCACCATTGGATGTGAATCATCTATGTTAGGGAGCAGTTGGAGGCTCGAATTGGATAATGTAATAGTACTGGTGAGAGAAATACCAGGAATCCATGGCTAGGTGCTCCAGCCCATGGGATGTGACCATAGCTGTTGAAAGAGGCATTTAAGTCCAATCAATCAATCAATTATTTTCATGTAAACTTCATTTCAGATTTGACGAGATCCTCGCTGAGACGGATGGCGTGATGGTGGCTCGAGGAGATTTAGGAATAGAAATTCCCCCGGAGAAAGTTTTCTTGGCCCAGAAAATGATGATAGGTCGATGTAATAGAGCTGGTAAACCTGTCATCTGTGCTACACAGGTCAGTCACAGTTATCTCCCTTAACCCTCTACCAAACAAGACATGGTTTTGACATCCCTTAATAGAAAACACTGGGGAAAATATCGAAACAAAAGAAGAAAATGCTGATACCCAGCATTTTCTCCTTGTGCCTCAATATTTTCTATGCAATATCATACACAAATCCTATCATTATTAACATCAATTTTGTCATCTGTAGCAGCATTGTTATTAGACCGCCTTAAAATTTTGATGTTTGAGAAAGTTTTCCTGGCCCAGAAAATGATGATACAGTACAGCTCGCTCGTTTCTTGCCTAAAACGCTCGCCCACCGCGGTCAAAAAAATATTCGGGTAGAAAATCGCCGCGATTTGCCATCGCGGCCACCGCCTTTTTCCACTCGAAATTTCCGCGAATCGCTGCGATGAGGGAAAATTGCGGCGAATTGCCGCGTTCGGGTGGAAATGCCAGGTAAAGCCAATATTATCCTACAGCGCTCAGTATTTAATGCATTTTTGTACAGTTTTTATTATTTTCATCCTGAGTGTATATTTAAGTTCTTTAATAGAGCTATTTTAGAAATCAAATCATTTTCAATGATTAATAAAATATAAAGTTCTATGAAGTCCGGTAATAACACATCGGGTTTGTAAATTAAAATATACAGTTACAGGCTATTCGAGAATATAGACTATTTTTTTCTGCAATTGTCCTTATTTCGAATCCTCTTTTAGCCCTGGAATGTACTAAAAAGTGTTTTTTAACCAAGGATCCTGATATCGTATGTTTGTTGCAGCAAACCAACACAAAAATATCAGACGCTTATGTTGAAATTGGTTAATTCTTTCCCAAACGGTAATAGTTTGACTACTCAACATTTAGACTGTTTCCGACAATTGTGCGGGGCTAAAGACAGGCGATGAGTAGAATTTATCATAGAAAATGTTGAGGTGAGAGAAGAAAACTTTTTAAATGTACGTGATATTAATGCGATCTTTCCTGCTTAGCACAATGTTTCATAGTTAACAATAATGGTGTTTGGCTAGAACATATTTTTCCTACAATGTGTTCAAATCAAATCCTGAAAACCTGAAATACATATACAAATACATGTTAATAATAAAAGAATTAGCCAAAATTACACTTTTACCTGTCCGCGCAAATCGCCGCGGTTCGCAGTGGAAAATCGCCGCGATTCCCGTGATTTCGGGTAGGAAAACGTGCTCGCCGCGGCCATCGCGTTTTTCCACCCAAATCCACCGGAAAGCCAATCGCGGCGATGCGCGGAAATAGGCAAAAAACGTGCGAACTGTACTGTAGGTCAATGTAACAGGGGAGGTAAACCAGTCATCTGTGCCACACAGGTCAGTCACAGTTATCTCCCTTAAACCTTTACCAAACTGCAGAATTTTTGCATAATTCTTTAGAAGATGAAATCTTTTGAAGGCTACAGCTAAGTACAAAAATATTGGAACAAAATGCTAGTTATGAAACTTTCATCAACAAAATTTCTTATACTGAGCTATATCTTCATTGTTGCCTACACTGACTCTATTTGTACAAACTTTGCTATTAAATTATGTAATTTTAAGGTTTCCTTATCTTTTTAAACCTTTCCATTTTATCAGCAATTTTTATGCTCCCCGAAAAAATTTCGGGGGAGCATATAGTCGCCACGCTGTCCGTCCGTGTGTCTGTGTGTCCGTGTGTCCGTCCGTCCGTCCGTCCGTCCGTCCACAGCCATATCTCAGCAACCCTTGGACCAAATTCAATGAAACTTCACATGTGAACTCCCTGGGTCAATACCTAGGGACCTTTTTCTCCGTTTGTAAATTTAAGGCTGCGTCATGGAAAAAGGGGCCTTAGTGTAAAAATTAGTTTTTCTCTTATTTCTCTTCATCTAATGGGCAGAATTTAATGAAATTTTGTGCTCATGTAATGAATAGGATGTTCTAGACCATATTCTATAAATAATGTGTGTACAAAAAAGCTGTCATGGGAAAAGGGGGCTTAATGTATGATAGTTTTTATTTTGTGACAAACACTTATTCGGGGAGCATAATCCGTCTGTGACGGCTCTTGTTTCTTGTGTCTCAATGTTTTTCCAAGCTCTTTTTATTAGGAACATCAAAGCCAGGTATTGTTTGGCAAAGAGCTAAATTATTTTCATACAGACTTTTTATGAAAAATGTAACTATTGACCTTCAAATAATTTCAAGTTTCTCTAATTTTCAGATGTTGGAAAGTATGGTAAAGAAGCCCCGCCCAACCAGAGCCGAGGCAAGTGATGTAGCCAATGCTGTTTTGGATGGGGCCGACTGTGTCATGTTATCTGGGGAGACAGCTAAGGGTAGCTATCCACTGGAATCTGTGAAAATTATGCAGAGCGTGAGTGTTCTTGGTAGCTTTTAACCCTTGCTCATACAACAAGTTTTCATGACTGGTCCAAATTAAAAAATATTGCACAAAACAAAATGTGTGTTGATATAGATAGGACTTGACTACTTCACTCATATAAACTGTAAGATACTAAAATACAGAAGGAACCCTAGAAGTGGTAGACTTAACGCTTGGTCCAGGGATCTTAAGTTGACTGCAATATTCAGCATTTTTAGGTTGGGAAATCTCTTCGAGATTTTCCTAACTATAGCTACGCAACGCTTGTAACTTTTTTCTATCTTTTTCTATCTTTACCTCATATCTGCGGCTTTGTTTTATCTGCAGATACGAGGTTTTCAATATCATCTGGCCGCCGCATAGTCGTTTGTCTGAGTCCGCCGCGAAAAAGTAGACCTACCCTTGAACAATTCAAAATTGCTCAAATAACAAAATCATCGTTAATAGACTTTCATTTCCTAATTGTTTTATCAAAACAGTGCAGCAGTTTGCTCATAAGTGCGAAAACTATCAACCTCTCTTTTTTTTTGGCGAAAAGGTTGATAATTGGTGTGGCAGACTAGAGCAGACGAGAATTTCATCACCAAAACAAATAACTGCGACACAGTTCGTTTAATCGGACATTTCCGTAAAGCACTCGTAGAGACACGGAAAATCTATTTATATCCTGAGTCTTGTCAAGTCCTCCTCCTTGTTCAATCGCTATGCGCATAATTTAAAACACATGCATTGTATCGGGTTATAGTAACATGTTAACACTTCGCGGTTTAAAGCTAGTATATTAGGCCAATGCTTTGACCAACCAAAGTGTTACCGTAACGGCGTTGTACGAACTTTTGGCCGTCCTGAGTACCTACAACGTAATTTTCGTGATATAGATCTATTCATCCTTATTTATCCAGGCTTGGGTTTAACGGGTATTTAGTAATCTTTCTTCGACCTGGGTTTGAGATATAGGCTATTTATGAGTTAATTGTAGGGTTCTGTCTCTGCAGAAAAAAGGGGTGATAGAGTTGTCTCTTTCACAAACGACAGAATGAACAATTCCCAAGTAAAAGCTAGTGCGAAAAGCAAAAAGGACATCAAAAATAAAAAGAAAACAAGATCTAGATTTGTGTGCAGAAAATACGAGCTTACTTTTTCAAATTCTGGGTTTAACACACATGTTATTAGAATTGTTGATCAATGTTTATGGTTAAACCTTAACCATTATTTACAATGTACTATATTGTAAATTCAATGATCTAGATCTAGTCAGTTTTCATGTCACTTTTGTGAACCATGTTAAAGTGAAAATTCACAATTATTTGTACATAAATTTTACATTTATTCTATCTGAAAGAGCATGTTTTCTTATGAAAATTCTGAAAATTTCAAGCCAAAATATTGAACCGTTTACGAGAAATATATATTTTTGTGCTTAAATTAAACAAATTGTTGTGGACAACAGTTAAGATTTATATAGAATTTGTCATTTTGTCTCAACTATAAAGGCATATTTTCGCTTATAAATAACAACTTCAAAAACTGATAGCATTTCTATGCATTAGAATAAACAATCTTTGCATAAGACATACTTTCAAAAAATGAAATAAATGTGAAATGTCACTTTAATTTTAACTTCATTTCTCATTCTGAATTTTGCTCAGAAATTTTCCCGTCATAATATTAATATTTTTCATCGTGCAAAGTTTAACCTTTCCTAAACAGTGATATGTAAAAATGCTCTCATGCCCGTAGGAAGCAATTCGATAAAGGGGGAGGGGGCTCAAAACTCTGTCCGGGTTTGTGTCTGAACATTTAGGGACTAAATTGGCTTTTTCTTCAATTTTCTATGTAAGATGAGGAAAATTCGGTATTTTTGACCAACATTTGGGGCTTATTCCCCCCTCCCTTCCGTAGCCCCAACCTGTGCTTACGGGACTGCATCAAAATCGGAATACTGTTGCTAATGTCAAGTTTGTGTTGATAATTTAGATAAATATTCATGTAAAGTTTAGCTGAAGAGTTGTTGAAAGATAGATTGAGACTAAGAAAACATGTTACAACTTAAAAAATTGACACTTTCCATCACCGAATGTTTACGACATCCATGGGCGGATCTAGAGGGGGGGTCGGGGGGGGGGGGGGAGGGGGTCCGGACCCCCCCTGGCATTGGCCGAAAATTTAATTTTGACTATATAAATTTAGTGCAACATTACATATTTACCACATTTTGAGCCATAATTTGGGCTTGGACCCCCCCCCCCCCTGGAAAAAATTTTGGGCTTGGACCCCCCCCTGGTAAAAAATCCTGGATCCGCCCTTTACATCACCGGAAAAAAATACGACATCGTGTAATGGATTTTGGTTTATTTGGGTTTTATGAAGTTTTCAACTAATAGGGTCATATCGCGGCGGGACGTGTAATGGAGTAGATCTATATTGTTGACAATTACCCTTTCGTCTACTATGATTTCTTCTCTAGAAATTATATCAAATTTTTGCTTATGTAAACTCGGGAATTAGAGTATAAGGGTTAATTTTAATGATAACATCAGATAACAACATTGAGAATATTTTAAGAATTCAATGTAAATTTAAGAAAATTGACCATTTACTGTATTTCGAATCCTCTGTTTCCCCACCTTCAGTACTATCAGTACTTTGATTCCTTTTATCTTGAAATTTGTATGCTATATAATATAGTAATGTTTTTCCCCGCTGTTTTTCAGATCTGTAGAGAGGCCGAGTCCAGCGTATACCACAGTCAACTATTTGAGGAACTTAGACGTGAAACACCAACACCGACTGACCCCACACACACTGTGGCCGTGGCTGCAGTAGAAGCCTCATTCAAGTGTATGGCCTCGTGTATCATTGTTATAACAACTACTGGAAGGTAGGCATTGTATTTTTCTTGTTCTCACATACATTGTCCTCAGTTACATGACAAGCCATCTGATTGGATTAGAGATATGTTTTGGCTAATCTGATTGATTGTTTGGTAATGTTGGCACAAAACGGGAAAAAAGTGATAGCTACAGTCGTTATGTCGACACCGGATAAGTCGAATTTTCGCTTAAAAGTCAAAGTTCATATCTGGTCCCGTCCTCATCAATGGACATATTTTTATGCCCCCGATAGGGAGGCATCATAAATTTGACTTGTCCGTCCGTCCGTCCGTCTGTCCGTCCGTCCGTCCGTCTGTCCATCATTCCGTCCAAAAACTTTAACATTGGCCATAACTTCCTTATTACTTAACATATTCGCTTCATACTTTACCACAACATTCCTTGGTACATTACCTTTCTGTAGGCACATACTTTGGTGACCTTGACCCCTGGATGACCTTGACCTTGAACATAGATTGGCCATAATTTAAAATCAAAGCGGTGTCGGGGGCATTGTCATCTTACAGTGACAGCTCTTGTTTTCAAATAAAATGATTTTGAACTGAATATAGCTGTTGAAATATAGTAGGAAAAGGATAGAAATTGCTCGAAATGAGCAATTTCCTTCCTTTTCCTACTATGTTTCAATAATAATCGTACTTGATTAGTTTCAAAAACGGTCAAATATCAACTTTATCGAAGCGGGACAAAATCGGATGAGTCGAACTCTGGATATATCGAGGTATTTTGACGGCCCCTCTGACTTCGACACAACGAGTGTTGACTGTATATCCCAATATAAATAGCTGCAGCTTATCCTATGATACATGCCTTCATGGGATCTACTGGTCTCAGTCAGAAATATAGACCATGCCTATTTCGTAATTATAGGTTAGACATATCGAAATAGAATTATTGTAATGATAATCATGATAGGCAAACATTCATCTATTGATAACATTCTACGAACAATGCATCGAAACTCAACAAAATTATATTTGATTACCCGGAATCGGTGTAACTTGTGTTTATGAATTCTTTGAAATTTTGTCCAATTTCAGATCTGCTTACCTAATCTCTGCATACCGACCTCGATGTCCTATTTTAGCTATAACACGTAACGAGCAAACTGCCCGGCAGTGCCATCTCTACAGGGGTGTGTTTCCTATCCATTATCAAGGTAAGGACTTTGTGTAAAGATTTTTGTAGATGTACACTGTAGTATAGTGAATATACAACCAATCAAAACCCAGCCTAGTACTGGAGATATCCTACCCAGTAAAGCATGTGATTAAGTGATCTTAATTATGACATGACTGAAAAATTGTTGAAATCAATATAAAACCTAACACAAACAAACCAGGTGTAGTTTTATAGATAGAGACAAGTATATAAATGTTTGTTTGAGTATGCTTTCTATATATCCTTTAGTGTAGTGCTGCATGTTTATATTGTCATATGTGACCCGTCACACTAAAAGGAACCTGATAGGGAGTGTGAAAAATATCGACCCTAGTCAGTCTGCACAGTCCGCGCAGCCAGACTAGGGCCGACACTTTTTACTTTTATGTAATTTTCTGTATCAGGAAAGTTTTCCCTATCTAACTACAGTAAATCCGGAAAATATTACGCGCTTTTTAAGTTAGCGTCTTTCGCGGGTGGGTGTGATCCGTGAACTTAAAACGCCGCGAATAGGCTACTTTCAATAAAAACGCGAACTTTAATCGCTTTGATAGTTTTTGTTTCGTGAAAACCTATGGGGAGATGTTTTATTTACACTAGACGTATATGTTACCATGTAAACAAGGGAAATAGATTTTTCATAGCAGGATGCAAGTTTATCCAAAAATACATAGATATTGTGACAAATTGAAAAACACGACATTGAAAGATAAACCAACTTAGTAAACTAGATATACCTGTCTGAACTTGAGAAAAAGGGTCGTTTGGCATTCGAATGCCGAGTATGATAGCAAATGTCGATTGACGTTTAAAACCTCGTAACTCTAGTTTGAAATTAGCCACAGCTACGAGGTTTGAATCGTCCTTCGATGATATTGAATAAATTGTCATTATCGCTTCTCGACACTATAGGTAAATAGGTGTGAAGTTAATGTAACGCTCAAATTCTATGCATTGTGTTACAAACTGTGATCCAGTATACTATAAAGTGTGAAATAAAACAATGGGTCGATTGAAACTTACTTCGACCAAACTATCAACGGCGACTAAAATATCGTAAGTACAGTCATAATTCAATATGTGATTATCCGATTCCCCATATTATTCAACACATCAAGTTTTCTATTCCCACATAGTGTGTTTTGTTTCGCCCGATTCGCGGACAGCATTGATCCGCGAACTTAAAACGCCACGAACAAGCCCGAGAGCATGAAAACACGAACATTTCTTGACGCGAACTTATCCTGGTTTACAGTATATGTCCATTTTTCGCATACGGGATGTGGTTGACCTGTGCTGAGTCTGACAAATTTGTCAAAATTTGGATTTTAGGAGTTTGGATAAGGTCTCTTTTAGCGTGACGGGTCACATATATTTTCAATTTTGCTGTCTGTGTAACATTTGTCTTTGTCCTGCATGCACCTCGTATAAATATATATTACCTGCTTACCCCTTTCCAAGACACTTGAAGACAGTGTCATGTTTTGATGACTAACAGAGACATATTTTGGGAACATCAGGAGAAAAAGAAGAAAATGCGGATAACCTCTCATAACCCTTTCCAATACGGCCAAAATTTGGACTTTCCATATTTGAAAGCTGTTGAAAATGACAAAATAGATGTTGTTAAAGACAGGATTTGTGTATTATATGGCACAGAAAATATTGAGGCAAAGGGAGAAACAGCAGTTTCTTCTTTTGCTTCCATGTTTTCCCAAGCATTTTCTATTGCAGCAGACCTGTCACACAAGTCCAACCCTCGGTAGAGGAAAACGGACTTTAAAATGGATATGTATGTATGTATGTATGTATGTATTGGGGACATCAAAACCAGGTCTTGTTTGGGAAAGGGTTAAATCTGTTGCTTTGGTTGATACTCTTTATGTTGATATTGCTTGAACTAGGTCACTACTATTATGGAATATTATGTGATCCAAATTGAAACAAAAGAATAACAAAAAAGAAATAAATATTAGATGAGATTTTTAATCAAAAGAGTCAGAGAGGATTTGCTTGTTTTGAGCTATTTTTGTCCCTGTCTTTTCTGTTTCAACCTACAAATTAATTTTTGCCAACAAAGAAAGAAAATAGTTACACTTTAGTTTTGTGACATTTATATTACAAAAAATAAATTCATAGAAGTTGATGTAAATTCAAGTAATTTGACAGCCTGTGACATCAAGATAAAGAGTGTCAACCATATTCATTGCTTTGTGTATACCCAAGTAGTGCATGTTCCACATTATATTCCTACACATGTTCCACATATATTCTTACACATTTTCCCTGTTTTGTACCCCCCTTTGTACAGTACACAGAAGCAAAGCAAGACAACTGGTCAGAGACATGAACAAGAAGCAGGGGATGTCAGTGGGACGCCTATAATGAAATTTTATTTTTTTTTTTTTTGTCTTTTTGGATAGAAAACATGGTGGGAAATAAAAAAAATGCATTTTACAAGCAATTTCTTTATTTTACATATTGTTTTCGCAAGCCCTTTTTAGCTCACCTGAGCACATAGTGCTCGAGGTGAGGTATTGTGATCGATCTGTTGTCCGGCGTCTGTCTATCTGTCTAACTGTCTATCTGTCCACCCGTCAACTTTTCACAAAAAAATCTTCTCCTCCTAAACTACTTGGCAGAATTCAACCATATTTCACACATATGATCTATGGGTCATGCTTTTTCAAAATACTTCAAAGAATTTGAATCGGGGCTATAATGGGTTCAAAAAGTAGGTCACTAGGTCAAATCTTCTTTCTGCTCTAGGGGCCACATTTGTTGCTCAATCGCTGTGAAAATTGATCAGAATATTTTTCTTGATGATATTTAGGTGATGATAAAAAATAGGTCAAGCCAGGTCAAAAACTAGGTCACTAGGTCAAATAATGTAAAATCCATCTTTTTACACTGGAAGTGCCAATTTTGGTCCAAACTTTGTAGAAATTGTCATGAATGTTTATTTTGATGATACCAAGGTCAAGTTAAGAAGTGGGTCATGCTAGGTCATTTACTAGGTCATGAGGTCAAATCTTACAAAATCCTTTCTTTTGCTCTGGAAGTGCCAATTCTTGTCCAAACTTTGTCAAAATTGTCCTCAATGTTTATCTTGATTATATCTAAGAAATGATCAAAAGTGGGTCATACAAGGTCAAAAACTAGGTCAGAAGGTCAAATCTTTTAAAATCCTTCATTTTGTTCTAGACATGCCAGTTTTGGGCCAAACCTTCTCAAAATTGTCCTGAATGTTTATCTTGATGATATCAAGGTCATGTCAAGAAGTGGATCATGCCAGGTCATAAACTAGGTCACGAGGCCAAATCTTGTAAAATCCTCCCTTTTGCTCTGGAATTGTCAATTTTGGTCCAAACTTTGTCAAAATTGTCCTAAATCTTTATCTTGATGATATCTTGGTCATGATCAAAGGTGGGTCATGCAAGGTCAAAAACTAGGTCACAAGGTCAAATATTACAGAATCCTTCCTTTTGCTCTAGAGATGCCAATTTTGTCCCAAAACTTTGTCAAAACTATCCTAAATACTTATCTTGATATCTAGATTATGTACAAAGTGTGGGTCATGTAATGTCAAAAACTAGGTCATTGGGTCAAATCTTGGTTTTGTTTTAAGAACAGAAATATATACTTAATCGTTGTGAAAATTGTTCAGAATGTTTATCTTGACGAAATCTGGGTCATTTTAAAAATGGGTCATGTGAGGTCAGAAACTAGGTCACTAGGTCAAATTTCGTTTTTCCTTTAAGAACCAAAATATTTACTCAATCATTGAAAATTCAGAATGTTTATCTTGATAATATCTTGGTGATATGAATAGCAGGTCATTCAAGGTTAAAAAAAACTAGGTCACTAGGTCAAATTTTGTTTTTGCTCTTAGAACCAAATTATTTACTCTATCATTGTGAAAATTGTTCAGAATGTTTATCTTGATGATATCTTGGTGATATGAATAGCAGATCATTCAAGGTTAAAAACTAGGTCACTAGGTCATATTCAATGTTTTTTGCTCTAAGAACCAAACTATTTACTTTATCATTGTGAAAGTTGTTCAGAATGTTTATCTTGGTGATATCTTGGAGATGTGAAAAGTGGGTCATGTGAGGTCTAAAACTAGGTCACTAGGTCAAATCTTGTTTTTGCTCTAGGAACCAAAATATTTACTCTATCATTTTGAAAATTTTCAGAATATTTATCTTGATATCTGGTCAATGTAAAAAGGGGGCCATGTGAGGTCAAAAACTAGGTCACAGGGTCAAATCTCGTTTCTGCATTTAAAACCATAATGATATCTGAATCATTGTGAAAATTGTTCAGAATGTTTATTTTGACAATATCTGGGGCATGTATAAAGTGGGTCATGGGTGGTCAAAACCTAGGTTAAATTTTGTTTTTGCTCTAAAAAATCAAAATATTTATTCATCATTGTGAAAATAGTTCAGAATTGCTTATCTTGATGATAAAATGGGTCATGTATAAAGTGACTAATGTTAGGTCAAACACTAGGTCAAAGGTCAAATCTTGTTTTTGCTCTAAGAACGTAAATATTTACTCATCATTGTGAAAATTGTTCAGAGTGTTTATCTTGATGATATCAAGGTCATGTAAAAAGTGGGTCATGCGAGTTTGAAGTTTGCAAGTTGTTTGTCTCAAAGTCCTCTCAGGTGAGCGATGCAGGGCCATCTTGGCCCTCTTGTTATTATTATACGCCCGAAGGGTCTTATTATGTTATGGCCCCGCTCGTCTGTCCGTCCGTCCGTCTGTCCGTCCGTCCGTTAGCAATTTCTTGTGTGCGCAACTCCTACAGTTTTGATCGGAATTCGATCAAACTTGCCACAATGAATCTCCATGGTGTCTAGTTGTGCACTGCGCTTACGGAATTCAATTAACTCTTTTTGTTCTTGAATTATCTGCCCTTGAATTAAAAAAATGCCCATTTTCTTGTGTGCGCAACTTGCCACAATGAATCTCCATGGTGTCTAGTTGTGCACACCGCTTACAGAATTTAGATAACTGTTTTGGTTTTTGAATTATCTGCCCTTGAATTTAAGAAAAAATGCCCATTTTCTCAAAAATGTCCATTTTCTCCTGTGCGCAACTCCTACAGTTTTAACCGAAATTTAATCAAACTAGCAACAATGAATCTCTATGGTGTCTTGTTGTGCAAACAAAATTTTGATAACTTGTTTGAATTATCTGCCCTTGAATCGAAAAAATGGCCAATTTTACTGACAAGCCCCTCTCGGGCGTATATGCGCCGCTCTGCGAAGCTCTTGTTATTCCAGGGCGTCAAAAAGCGTCTCTGTGTGGGAAAGGCATGGGGCGCCAAAAGGCGTCTCTGTGTGGAAATAGGCAGTGATTTTGTTACAAATTTATGTGGAAGAGTCCTGGGACCCACTTGTTCCCAAAACAATGAGTCCAATATTGAAGCATATGAGTCTTTGAAAGGCAATGTCGATTACACATTGAAAATGTTAGCATTCTGGGACTCACTGAATATTTTTCAATGAGTCCTGAGAAAAAAATGTGAGTCAGGGACTCGGGACTCATAGGTAACAAAATCCCTGAATAGGTTATATATGCTTACACATTTACCCTGTGTTGTGCCTCATATATATGCTTACACAATTTCCCTGTATTGTCCCTCCCTGTGTATAGAAGCAAGACAAGACAACTGGTCAGAGGATATGGACAAGAGGCTCTATAAGGGGATGTCAGTAGGGCGCCTGAGGGGGTTTTTACAGCGAGGTGACCCCGTGGTGATTGTGACGGGATGGAAGTCGGGGTCCGGCTACACCAACACGATGAGACTTATCACCGTCCCGGAGGTCGAGGATGGCCCCATTGTGGGCACGCCCATTATACAGGGATTTAATGACTAGTGATTAAATAATGACTCCATTTAATGATATAGTGATTTAATGATCTGAAATAATGATTTATGAATGAAAAAGTGACTTCATATAATCCATGATACATGGATTCAATGACTAGTGCTTTAATGATCTGAAATAATGACTTATGAATGAAAAAGTGACTTGAAATATAATTTTTGAGAGAAAAAAACACAAACTCAAATTCTATGCTTTAGAATAGCAACTTTAACATGATAAGTAGTGAAATATTCTGAACAATAAGAAAATGGGAGTCTATCCAATGAGATTATTACAAAGATTCGATATTACTAATAAATTGGTAAGATATTGAAAATGTTTATAAAAGAGATTAAAATGAGGAATTCTGTACTATCATTTAAAAAAACATTACATTATTCAAGTTGTCAAATTATGCATATAAACTTGTCCCCATGTAAAAAGCATATTTGAAGAAAGATATCCATTAATAGAAAAGGGAATGGACATACCCAGTAATTTATAAGTATGGTATGAAGTTAAGTGTGATATATTTTTGCCAGTGTATATTTGTTATTTATTTGTCAAAATAAAATCAAATAGAATCTATTGATTTATTGGTTTATGATTTAAGAGGATGAAAGACTTACATAGGTTTTGTATGCACTATCTGCAAAAGCTATCCCAAATGTTCTTAACCGCAATGCCTTATCTTTTGGGGTGTCAAAAAGAGTCATTTTGTGGGAATGGTATAAAGTTGCCTTCAAACATTCACTCTATAATTGTACAGGAAGAGATTGGAGTTCAGAAGCATTGTTAGATGGTAAAACAAATGTTACCTCCCCCGTCTGAATTTGGAATACCCAATTTTTATCTGCTCCTATTGGCATAAATTGGGCATATCTTGTTTTACTGGTCAAACACAAATATTTCAGCAAAAATTGTCGGTAACAATCGAGGGATTGTGGGGTTTGAATCTTAGATTGGCAACTAATAATGTTACTGATATTAGACAAAAGAAAACAATTTTTGTCACTTACCTATGAATGAATCAGTGTATGTTCTAGTGTATTCCAAGTTCTCGCCTGAAAAATGTATTTTTCCTGCAAGCTTATTAAAGCATGCTGCAGTTTAAAATTTTCTATTGAAATAAGTTTTTGGGAGTTGCTGAACCCATTTTATTTATCCATTGCCAAACAATCCATCATTTTAATAACACAGAAGTTAAGGGTTTTTGATGCTTTTATAAGAATGTGCTGAAAAGCAAAGTATTTGTGAGTTTAGCAAGTATTAAAATGTAGGAACCATCAACTATGCTAAAGGTATTATGTTCAATGTTAATGTTTATGTTTAATATAATGGCATACCAAAATGGGCCAAAAGTCCTAATTTCAATGCGCACATGCTCATGTGATTAAGGACTTAGGTATTGGGGGGAGTAAAATGGAAGAGTGCCCATAAATGATAAAAATTAAAGCGTGTGCATATTTTTTGTAAGCCTGCGTGAAATGAATTCATTAATTTTCATTACATATGAATGGTTACTGTTACAAAACTATGAGTGCACTTTTGCTTTTACACAAATATTTCCAATATTTTTGCAGCACATGAGCACTTATATATTTGTAAAGTTGCTGTCAAAAAATACTTTTGACCCATTTTGTATGTAGAGTTACCATCACAGTTGGGGTTCACTTAAAGGGGCCCATGCTAGGTTTAGAGGATCAGAACAACATTGGGACTTCAGAGCTTTCATTGTTGTGTGGTGCATTGCATTATCTAGGGCCTAAAAGAAAGGAATTTTAGCGCTGATACCAAGTTTTTTGAAAATCTATCAAGGTCAAGTTTCCCACAAATGTTACTATAAAGTGTGCGTAAGTTGATTATATACAGACTTGATTTAGAAGGACTAAATTAATTTTATTGGAAATTTCATTTATCAGAAATAATCTAGCTATGCAGGTTGACCATTCCTTACAATATTTCCTGAATATGTTTTTTAGAGAGCATAGCTCTCTATTGCAGCCGCAAGCAAATGTTTTGCAAACCACACAACGAAAATAGTTCCTTCCAAACAAGACAAAAAAAATCCAAATAACAATTATTGGAATATTCTACAATTATACATGTCATTATATGAAATATTTGACTTATATGATCTATGCAAAAAATTCAAGTAAACAAGTCTTAAATAGAAAACAGATCAGAGTAGTAATTTGCCATTTACAATTGGGTCATGCAAGTCATTCAGTTTAGTCATGTGGCCTAAAATATTTTGTTCTAGTTTACCTGTTTGTATGTGACTTGTCCGCCAACCTAGCTTGGGTCCCTTTGATAGCTCAGTGCAAAACTATCAATCCATGTATGTCAGTTTTATAACTTGCATAGGGCAGTATGGCTTTTCATAGAGCTTGAGATGATAATGTTATTAATATTAAGTCAGAAATCTTTCTTATACTTTCACTCCCTCTTATCTATAACAATTGCTTCATATGATAAAATAGCACCTGCCATTCTTCAAACTATGTTTTGGCTCCTTATTTAGAATCATTGCATGGAGAAGACTTAAATGGATTTCCACAATTTGCCATGTGCCCTTTCCCAAGCCACAAATTTATTAGACAGTCAGATACCAATAATTATTATTCTGCAGATGACAAAATGATTGTCATCAAAATAGTAAAATTTATATTTCATATGAAAGAAGACCCTGACAAAGGGAATGTAGCAAATTTTTGGACTTCCAAAATCTTTTTCAAACAGAGCTTGATTTGGAAAGGTTTAACCCTTTCACTGCCATAGGCGACTTTTGTCGACTATAGGGGGTCCCTGCCATAGGCGACTTTTGTCGACAAATTTATGGGGACGAAATATATGAGTACCAACAACATAAAAAAGAAAAAAATATTGTCATTTCATAAATTACCTTTAAATTTTGGTCACATATAGGTGCTTAATTTGTCTGTATGTGCTGAAAATTTGAAAGGAATCCATCAAATGAGTCAAAAGTTATGCATGTTTTTGTGAACAGGGTATCGCTTCTTGGAAATTTCTTCGAATTAATTCAGCAGTGAGAAACACGTCCGAAAAAAAATATTTGGCAGTGAAAGGGTTAAGGACTTTAATAAATGATTAGAACAAATTCCGTGCAGCCTCCTTTCATGTGTTGCTCAGCATCGGTAACAAATCACTGAAAATTAATGTTCACTATTTAAGTTTTGTTCACAAAGTTATGTTTTGTTCACAAAATGTTTGTTACTTAATTACCCGACATCATGATTGTGTTGATGCCACATTTAAATTAATTTTTCTACATTTCATCACAATTTTGAGTATATGTGTATATGTAACCAAAGAATGAAAGTTGAACACATTTTGCTACTATTGCTGTAAAATAGGGTTTTAAGGCCCCATACACTGTTAACATTGTATGAGTAACATGGCATGTCCACCAAAAATTGATATATGATATAGCACTTTATCTCTGCAGGGACCATGATCTGCGCTTTTCCCAGAAACCAGCTTGCTATATTTTCTGTGTAACATGATTATGTCTAAGATTTTAATTTTGTGCTACGAAATCAATTTTGGTCAATATCAAAAACAGTTTGAAAACACTGTTTTTAAAGATGATTTTGTAAAAATATTTTGAGATATTTGTAACATTACAGTGACAATCATTTAAGAATTCAGCATATGGGAAGAGGTTGATAATTAGAAACTGATATTCAAGACAAACCCTATTTATCTCATTCCAGATGACAAACAGAGTGACTGGACGGTAGATATGGACCAGCGTATCTACAGATGTATTGCTGTCGGCATCGAGCGTGGATTTGTGAATCCTGGTGACCCGGTTGTAATCTGTACTGGTTCGTACATTTTGATTGTCAGTCTAACAAGTCTTGTCCCAAACAACAAACAACCCTTTACTCTACAGTTACGCTTTTTGAATCCAACTCTTTACTGCACAGTTGCACTTTTGGATGCCTATCCAGAAAAATGCTTTGGAAAACATTGTGGCAATTGAAGAAATTGCTTGACAAGCAATTTCTTCAATTGCCACAATGTTTTCTAACCCAAAATTTAGTGATTGGGCGGTAGACATGGATGAGCGTATTTATAGATGTATTGCTGTCGGCATCGAGCGTGGATTTGTGAATCCTGGTGACCCAGTCGTTATCTGTACTGGTGCGTAGATTTTGATATTTATGCCCCCTTTCAAAGAAAATGGGGGTATATTGTTTTGCAAGTGTCGGTCGGAAGGTCGGTCGGTCGGTCCGTATGTCGGTCGGTCTGTCCGTAGACCAAACCTTGTCCGGAGCATAACTCGAAAAGTATTAAAGGTAGAATCATGAAACTTCATAGGTGGATAGATCTCATTATGGAGAGGTGCAGTGCACAAGAAACGTAACTCTGCCGATCAAATTTTTTGAGTTATTGCCCTTTGTTGATTTTATAACTTGATTCTTGTCCGGAGCATAACTCAAAAAGTATGTAAGGTACAATCATGAAACTTTACAGGTGGATAGATTTCATTATGGAGAGGTGCAGTGCACAAGAACCGTAACTCTGCCGATCAAATTTTCTGAATTATTGCCCTTTGTTGAGTTTATAACTTGATTCTTGTCCGGAGCACAACTCAAAAAGTATGTAAGGTAGAATCATGAAACTTTACAGGTGAATAGATTTCATTATGGAGAGGTGCAGTGCACAAGAACCGTAACTCTGCCAATCAAATTCTTGGAGTTATTGCCCTTTGTTGATTTTTACACTTAATTCTTAACCTTGCATATATCTCATGTCCTTTTACACATACAGCCTTGATATCTCACACATAGATACCTCCTATCAACATCATTCAGATTTAACCATGACCTTGGATCTTGTGACCTTGACCTTTGAGTTTGACCTACTTTAAAAAAATTAAACCCGGCATATATCTCATGACCTTTTACAAATACAGCCTTGATATTTCACACATGGACACATCTTACCAAGACCTTTCACAATTGACCATGACCTTGGACTCTGTGACTTTGACCTTGGAGTTTGACCTACTTTTAAAAAACTTTAACCTGGCCGATATATCATGTCCTTTTACACATACAGCCTTGATATTTGACACATGGAAACCTCCGACCAAGACCTATCACATACGACTATGACCTTGGACCATGTGGCCTTGACCTTGGAGTTTGACCAACTTTTTAAAAAATAAAACTGGGCCTATATCTTATGTGCTATTACACATACAGCCTTGGTATTTCACACATGGATACATCTTACCAAGACCTTTCACATTTGACCATGACCTTGGACCTTGTGACCTTGACCTTTGACTTTGACCTACTTTAAAAAAAACTTTAATCTAGCCGATATATCATGTCCTTTTACACATACAGCCTTTGTATTTCACACATGGACACCTATGACCAAGACCTTTCACATTTGACCATGACCTTGGACCTTGTGACCTTGACCTTGGTGTTTGACCTACTTTAAGTATACATTAACCTGGCCTATATTTCATGTCATTTTACATATACAGCCTTGATATTTCACATGTGGTCACTTCCAACCAAGATATTTCGCTTTTTACCATGACCTTGGACCTTGACCTTGGAGTTTGACCTACTTTTGAAAAACTTAAACTAGGCCTATATCTCATGTCCTGTTACCTATACAGTCTCAATATTTGACACATGGACACCTCCTACCAAGACCTTTCACATTTGACCATGACCTTGGCCTGTTTGACCTTGACCTTTGATTTTTATATACTTTTAGAAATCTTTAACCTAGCTCTTATCTTATGTCCTATTACACCTACAGCCTTGATATTTCACACAGACACCTCCTATCAAGACCTTTCACATTTGACCATGACCTTGAATATTGCAACCTTGACCTTGGAGTTTGATCTACTTTTAAAAAGACTGAAACCATGCATATATATCATGTCCTTTTACTTCTACAGTCTTGATATTTCACACATGGACACCTCCAACCAAGACCTTTCACATTTGACCATGATCTTGACCTTGGCATTTGGCCTACTTTTAAAAACCTTTAACCTGGCCTATGTTTCAGTTTACTTTTACATATACAGCTTTGATATTTCACACATAGACACCTCCTACCAAGACCTTTCATATTTGACCATGACCTTGGACCTTGTTAACCTGACCTTGGACTTTGATAATATAATTTACCTTTTACTGCACAAATACACCTTTTGACAGCAACCCTTTTACTGTACAGTGACGCTTTTTGACTCCAACCCTTTTACTGCACAGTTACGCTTTTTGACACCTCTCCAGAATAATGCTTCGGAAAACATGTGGCAAATGAAGAAATTGCTTGTGACAAGCAATTCCTTCAATTTCCACAGTGTTTTCTAACACAAAATGCAGTGATTGGACAGGACATATGGATCAGCGTATCTACAGATGTATTGCTGTTGGTATTGAACGTGGATTTGTTAGTCCTGGTGACCCAGTCGCTATCTGTACTTTTACATACATATTGATTTTCAAACTTTTCTTACACTGGAGTCTGTCAATCCAGGCTTCATGAGCTTGAACCCTGGCTTTAGGGTTGTAATAAATCATATAAATTTTCTTCTGACAAGCAAAATTATTTTCGACAAGCATTTTCTTCATTTCCTACAGTGTTTTCTACATGAAAAGACCACAAAATTTAAAAATTCATTCACTTGAAATTGTCATCTGCAACATCTTTCAATTGGGCCCAGTCCAAAATTTTGCCGTCTGGTAATGTGTTAATTCTGTTACAAGATGAAAGCCTGCTTCTGGATCAACCAATACTCTACGCCATCGACCCCAAAATCACAAGATCTGTTAGCGATTGTTGTCTGCAACATCTTTTAATTTGGACATGTCCAAAATTTTGCCATCATTCTGCTAATCAATGGGTTAAATCTCTCTGACAGGGTGGAAGCCAGGCTCCGGATCAACCAATACTCTACGCGTGTTTTACGCCATCGACCCCAAATCACAAGATCTGTTAGCGATTGTCTGCAACATCTTTTAATTTGGACATGTCCAAAATTTTGCCATCATTCTGCTAATCAATGGGTTAAATCTCTCTGACAGGGTGGAAGCCAGGCTCCGGATCAACCAATACTCTACGCGTGTTTTACGCCATCGACCCCAAATCACAAGATCTGTTAGCGATTGTCTGCAACATCTTTTAATTTGGACATGTCCAAAATTTTGCCATCATTCTGCTAATCAATGGGTTAAATCTCTCTGACAGGGTGGAAGCCAGGCTCCGGATCAACCAATACTCTACGCGTGTTTTATGCCATCGACCCCAAATCACAAGATCTGTTAGCGATTGTTGTCTGCAACATCTGTTAATTTGGACAAGTCCAAAATTTTGCCATTAATGGGTTAAATCTCTCTTACAGGGTGGAAGCCAGGCTCCGGATCAACCAATACTCTACGCGTATTTTACGCCATCGACCCCAAATCACAAGATCTGTTAGCGCCGATCACCGGCGTGAAGAGCGTACCGAGTATGCAGGTCCTACAGAGTGGCCAACCTTCCGGTGAAATCAGCATTTCTACGGATTCGGGATCTGAACCTACGTTTTATTAGACTGATTCTTATTAATTTATTGTTTTTACTAGATTTTTAATTGAGTTTTTATACATACACATGCTCCACAAGCTTGGGGTATTCTAAGTTCAATGGCTTAACCCTTTCCCAAACAAGACCTGGTTTTGACGTCCCTAACAGAAAAGGCTTGGGAAAACATTTAGACAAAAGAAGAAACTGCTGATAACCAGCAGTTTCTCCTTTTGTCTCAATATTGTACTCAAATTCTATCTTTAACAACTTCCATTTTGTCATTTCTGGCAGTTTTTGAAGTGGATCATCCTAAAATTTTGCCGTTCGGGAAAGGGTTAAGTCTCTCCCAAACAAGATCTGGGGCCTGTATTATCAAAAATCTTGTGACCAAGTTTTTGTGTAAACTGTAACAAAGCATCTGATTGCATGAGAAATTGGATTTGGCCAATCAGGTTTGTTGTTACAAATAATTACACAAAAAAAAATCTACTATCATTGATAATAAGGGCCACTGTGACGTCAAAATCAGGTCATGTTTGGCAAAGGTTAAAACCATGAGCTTTTGTTTGGTCTGTATGTCAGCAAAAACTGAAAACTTGGCATAATTGTAGTTACACATGGATATTAGGGCGTTCAGATATTGTAAATGTTGATATGTTAAAAATATGCTGTTTCTACAGCATTGCCTTTTCCCAAACTAGGAAAATTTAGGCTGGTCAAAAATTACATGCTGTTATAGTTCATGATGAAATTATGACCTGCCAGAGCATCTGTAGATCAGCTAGTGATGCTCTGCCAGGTCATTTATTGTGAGCTGTTCAGAAGACAAAACACATGTTACTAGAAACAAATAATTAAAACAAATAGCATAGAAATCCTTGATGGAATAGAGAACTGCTAATGTCTAGCATTTTGTTCTTTTGCATTAATATTCTCTGTGTTATCGTACATGATTTTGTCACTGGAATAGCTTGTCGATATGATCGTTCTAAATTTTTGCTTCATGGGAAAGGGTTAAACTTTTTATTTCTATCATTAATTTTCAACATCTCTAGATGGTCCATTGTGAACTATTATTGTAAACTATTTGTAAAGGTAGACTTGCCATAGTAGATACTAGATCTAGTGAACATTAAACTTGTACAATGTAAAATAATACTCCTGCCAATACAATATAATGTCGCTTTTCAACGAAAACCTCGTAACTACAGCTTTGAACAAGCTGTAGTTACGGGGTTTTCGTTGAAAAGTAACTCTTATTGTCGACGTGTAAAATTCAAGGATGTTGTACCAACAAAAATACAATATAATGTAACCCAAGGCAAAGCATTTGTATAGAACAGCGAAGGAAACGTTGATGAGAAAGAAGAAAATGCATTGCAGCATTTTCTTAATTTCTTGTAATGTTTTCCAAAGCATTTCTCCAAGGACGTCAAAACCAAGTGATTATTTTTGAAAGGCTTATTAGAAAGTTAACATGACTGTTTAGTGTGAATTTTCGTGTTGATATTGCATAAGAATGTTATGTTGTTTTTTATTTGCATTAAAGATATATTTGACGCAATTGTTATGCACTGTTTTGATTTCATGAAAGCATGTCATTTTAGAGAGCCGGCACTTACTGCATGTGGAGCTAATGTCAAAGCCATAGTTTCGATGGTCACCAAATTTTCATCTTCTACTGCAATGTTTTCCAAAGTATTTTCTATTAAGAATGTCAAAACCAATTCATGTTTGGTTCCGGAAGGCTTGAAACCATATATTTCGACCGTAAGTCGGCCTCAGTCATAGCACAGCTGTTAGCATCGGCCTCTAACGAGTAACGATGTCCTGTGTTCGATCCCAATCACCTGGAGGCTCGAAAAGGATGCCGTGGTACATGTAGTACTCTGGTATGAGAAAGGACAAGGGTTAATCTCTGGATGCATCAACATTCGCGATGTAACCACACTGGTTGATAGGTTTTAAACTGTTCATGAATTGTGAGAGTAAGGAACGGTCACTTTGTAGGGTGAATATTTTCGACTATAAGTCGGTGTGAATTTTTAAGTCTGAACGAAAGTCTGAAGTTTTTCCAACCAGTATTAGATACCAATCAGTTCTTGCAACCCTCGGGCGTCATACATGGCAACGAATATTGATGAGGGCATCCCTCGTCAATTTCCGTTGCCTCGGATGACCCCCGAATTTGCACGAAGTGTTTGTTATTTAATGATGAATGAAATACCTCAATTGATTTGTACTTTTCAGAATGTCCCTTCTTGCATGACAGGTCTAATGTACTTTCATTTATTTATAATGGCCTAATTTACTAGTTTTGTACCAGTCTCTCGCATATTTTATTGCTCATAACATTATGGATCGAAATTTAATTGGTGATAAGTACATGTTGTTAATAAGAGACAATGTATCTCGTCTGTTTTCAACAAAAACATCGTAACTGCAGCTTGAATTAAGCTGCAGTTACGAGTTTTTTGTTGAAAAGCGATGCTATGCAAGAATGGCCTTGAAATGATAAACAAAGGATATCAGAGACTATATCTTGATGGATTGATTTAGGAATTTTAGAATGTCTCTTTCAACTGCTATGGCCATATCGGGACGTCTGGAGATCCTAACTATGGATTCTTGATTCATATACCAGTACTACCACAGCATCCTTAACGAGCATCTTTCAAAATGGCTAAAAGCAATGTATAATGTAAAGAGAAATGGTCTGTGGTCGACAGACAGAGCGTCGGCTTTATGTTTTTAAAAACAGGTTCCAATTTCGAGCCTCCATGGCGGAGGTTGATATTGGTATATGTATCATCCAATCAAATTCTTTGTTGACATCGGCATTTATTTGTCCACTGCTTTCATCCGGTCATAATGGTCCAGTTTTCGTACCATGAGAATGAGGATGGTCAGACTTGCTAAGGAACTGACGTCAATGCTTCGAGCTATTAGTGTTCGCTTGGAGCTATGGCTTGAGCTAAAGTGCGAAGGGAAGTTTGTCAATATCAATATCTTTTTAGCTCACAATAAATGATCTGACAGAGAGCATCTGTAGCTATTAGCTAGGGGTGCTCTGCTAGCATCCTCGGAAACCCAGCGGTCATAGCTACGCTTCATGTAGCGTAGCTATGACCGCTGGGTTTCCGAGGGTGCTCTGCTAGGTAATTTATCATGAGCTATACGTTGTTTTGCCATACTCAACTGTAAGCTCCCAGCTTTCATCCCAAACGACGTGAAATATTAGTCAGGATCTGTAGAAAAAGAAGATTTGAAGATTTTCGTCCCCTGAATGCAAGAAGGTGCTAATTGTCTATATATTATATAGACACTTAGCACCTTCTTGCATTCAGGGGGCGTTTTATTGTCGACTATCACCTCTAACCGGGGGATAAGGACTCCTACGACGTTGGAGGATGTGTTTCCAGATCAGCCTGTGGTCAGATGCAGTCTAATAAGGGCCCATAAGCTCGAACTTATACATATGCTATAGGTAGTAATCACCATGTGTATGCACTGACTGATCTAAACCCATGTAAACACCATTGCTCTTGATCAGACTGTGGGGGCTTAGCACCACAACCCCCCCCCCCTTTGTTCATACGGGTCTGTCTCAAATGACACAAGGTTCGATTTTCCAGATCCGAGCTCATTACATTATTATGTTTCATCTGTAATAGAACAGCACGGATTTCGATCAGATTGTTTGTATGCTCGGGCTCACCCTGATCCTGTTTCATATGAAATAGATAATCATTAGCTCGACTTTTCGAAGAAAATGAGAGCTTATACTGTTACCCGGGCGTCGGCGTTGGCGTCGGTGTTGCAACAAAGGTTAAAGTTTTTTCAAACATCAATAACTTCCATACTATGAAAGGTATTCAACCCAAACTTGGAGTACTTATTCACCATCACATCCTCTACCTTACTATCAGGGCCCATGACCCTGGCTCCACTATATCCGGAGTTATGCCCCCTTTATACTAAGCAACTTAGAAAGTCGAGCGCGCTGTCTTCGGACAGCTCTTGTTTTTTTCTATAACCCAGATCAACCTTTATTATTACCTACATAGTTGATCATTATTTTTCGTCGGTAATAATTCATAAACCCTTTCCCGAAACGGCAAAATCTAGACTCATTTGAATTAAACAATGCTTCACATGACAACATAATTCGAGTTTTCTCTGATGAAATTCGCTCTTTGATAATTGTGTTGATGTCGAATAGCGACATCCAAATATCAAAGAACGAATTTTCATCAGTGAAGACTCAGATTAATGACAAAATGGATGTTGACAAAAAAAAAAAAAAAAGAACTTGTGTACAATTTGTGACAGAAAATATTGTTATTTGTATCAATGTTTTCCAGCCGTTTTTTTATTGTGGACGTCAAAACCGTACCTTGTTTGCTGTTCAAGTGTTTATTGTATTAACCCAGTACCAAACGGCAAAAATTTAGACTGTTCCAAATTCAAAGATGTTACAGACGACAATTTCAAATGAATGGAATACTACATTTTTTGCCTTTTGGGGTAGAAAACTTTGTGGGAAATGAAAAAAAAAATGGTTTGTCACAAGCAATTTCTTCATTTTCCACAATGTTTTCCGATGCCGTCATTGTGTAGGGAGTAAGAAAGGAATCATTGTGTGGTAATTGGTTAATGTTATCCTTGACACACACTACTTTATTATTATTTTAACAAATTGCAGGCCTATATTTATTACCCTATAATTTCTTGTTTAGTATGCATTAAATGCTGAAGTAGGGCCTAACGCCTAGTAATGTTTTACTATTAAAAGTCCAGGTAAAGTCCGTGGAACTATAATTATTCAATATAATTTCGCGCGTTTCCTCAATATTTTCCACCGTTTTGAAAAAAAGTTAACCACAGACGACAACTCGAATGTTGTAGTTATTGAAAAAGAAGGGGGGTGGGTTAATGATGTTAAGCATGTTCCTCTTTTGCCACAATGTTTCCATGCATTTTCTGTACACGTCTAAAGACGTCAAGGGTCAGTATTCAGTATCAAACCTGATATGTATTTTTTGGGGGAAAAACTTTGTTAAAAATGAAGAAATTGCTTGTCACAAACAATTTCTTCATTTTCCACAAGGTTTACCAAATAACATATACTTTTTCTTGTGGGGCCTCTAAAAGCGTCACTATGTGGGAATGGGTTAATAAGCCCTTCCCAAAAAGACCTTTTTTTGACTACGTTATTACAAAAGGCATATGAAAACATTGAGATAGAAGAAGAAAATGCTGATAATCAGCATTTTCTCCTTTACTCAATGTCTTCAATGTTCTATTGCATACAAGTACTATCTTTATCTACATGTATTGTGTGGTCTGCTGCAGCTACTTTAACCCTTTCCCAAACAAGGCCTGGTTTTGACGTTCCTGATAGAAAAGGTTTGGGAAACATTGAAACAAAAGAAGAAACTGCTGATAACCAGCAGTTTCTCCTTTTGTCTCAATATTGTCTATGCCATATTTTACACAAATCATGTCTTAATCATAATAAATTTTGTCGTCTGCAGCAGCTTTCAAATTGGATCACCCTAAAATTTTGTTGGGAAAGGGTTAAAACGTTGTCGTTTGGGAAAGGGTTGAACACGCATCTTCGGTTCATTTGTTGCGATGATTTTACCTAAGTTATACAGGGGTTTATTACGGAATCTGAGTGACAAGGCATTCATAGCTGATCGGGAGCGACAATGAAGTTGATCATTTTCTTTGTGGTCTGTTTATTGGTGCTGGATGCTTGGGTAAGTGAATAATTTTGAGTTAAAGTACATGTTAAAGTACATAGCAAATCACTGCTTTCCAAATGCAGCTTAACACAGCTGCAGTTATGAGTTTTTTTCTTGAAAAGCGGCGAAATATTTGAACTAATGAAAATGCTTATCATTACTATTTTCTTCTTTTCTTTCGATGTTTTCAAAACAGTTTCTCCTTTGGTCGTAAAATTAAGCCCCTTGCACATCTTTTATGGGTACTAGTACTGAGTACACTGCAACCGCGAATCGACACGAATTGATAAAATTCATTTACTCAGTACATTTAATTCCTCAGAGGTACTTCGTTTGCTTATATGATGGAAATAACAAGCTAATGCGATGTAATGTGATTTGTCTAACGCCATCAAAATCAAACGGTAGAAAATGTTTTGATTACACATCGGAATAAAATTTGATTGTTTCAAATAGAAAGGGGTCAAATCAATTAATAACGAATATGCCCTCATAAAATTGAATTAAAGCCTGATATCTTCGTTGCACAAAAAGAATTTTTCTCGCAATGCGACCTCTTGTGGCATTTTATACCACTCTTGAATAACAGCAATATGAAGTTGTTGCAACGTTTTGGATGGTGGGGTACGTGAATAGACGCGTCTCTTCAGGCCATTCTAAGCATGCTATATTGGGTAGGGGCCTACATATCAGAAGTCAACGCAGACCAGTGGTGTGTAACCACAGTATGTGACCTAGCCATCGTGTCACTAATCGTGATGGCATCCTATGTACCGTGAAATGTCCGAGTTTGAAAAACGAAGCAAATGCGTTCAAATGCTTTGGTTCCTCACATTTTCAAGAAGACGTGGCATACTGATGGAATTGAGAATATTTCGATGAGTGTCCCTACAGACAAGCTTTATGAACATGTTGAAATTTCAGGCCCTTAGGAACAGGGGGGGGGGGGGGGGGGGGCACAGTTTGCCAAAAATGCCGAATTGTCTTAATTTTACACTGATTTTTTTTTTTTTTTTTTTTTTTTTTGAAAATCCAAATTAGCCCCCGCCCCCCCTCCCCCCTCCCACCCAATATTCAGGACAAGGGTTTTAGCTTCGGAAAATCCGCTTGGGTTAACCCATTTCCAATACAAATGCCACTTTTTGACGCACCACAAGAAAATGGCTTGAGAAAACATTGTGGAAAATGAAGAAATTGCTTGTGACAAGCAATTTCTTCATTTCCCACAATGTTTTCCTCTAGTAACCACCAAAAAAAAAAAAAGTTTAATGTCATTCGTTTGAAATTGTCATCTGCATCATGAATGAATTTGGACCAGTCTAAAAGTTTGCTGCCTGGTAATGGGTTGAACGATGTCTTTCTATATTTACAGTAACGCCACAGATCGGCCCAGTCGGTCCCCACAATAGGGAACGATTTTACCCATTTTATAGTGACGTAAAATCGAACAAACAATAGTATTTCGTAGGTGTTATTCTAAAACCTAGCAACTACATCTTCGTTGAAGCTGCAGTTAGGAGATTCTATAATATTAACACCGACGGCTTATCAATACATAACGTAAATCCCAGTCTATTTCAGCACAAAATTCATTGCTATTCCCACTGGTGGTGAACTCGGCCAAAGTGATGGACGTTTTTCGCTACAACAAGGTACAGATTTTTTGCGTTTAAATGTGAGTTTAAAGATCTGATTGGATAGTTTTTCTAATAACAATGAATTTGTTCTAAAAATAGACCGGGTTTACCGATATGTATTGACAAACCGTCGGTGTTGTTATAAAATCTCGTAACTACGGCTTTATCGAAGCCGTAGTTACGATATTTTATAACAACACCGACGGAATACAATGATCGCCAAAAAAACGTCCCACGCTTTGCCCGAGTTCACCACCAGTGATTCCCGCCCATTTAAAAACTCGTTGATTAGAAAAGGATTAATTTAAATTTATGAATCCTAGCCAACTCTGCATAGTTGGAAAGCAGCGATGCACTGTTTAAGATTGCTATTGGTCCTGAACACATTTTCAAACAATTTCCTTTCTATATTTACAGTAACGCCACAGATTGGCCCAGTCGGTCCCGCACAATTCGGCCCTGGACTGATATGCCCGGACAACACTATCAGCTATAGACCATGTGACCCAAACAACACATTCAGCTGCCAGCCCAATTTCATCTTCTTTTGCTACAATCCGATTGGTGGGTCAAGATCGGCTTGTTGTCGTAGACGCCCACGTAAGTAGAATCTTTACTCGAACTTTTAAGGTAGTCTACCCCTAATGAGATTCATGTGACGTCAAAATTACTCGGGCGACATCGAAAACAATCGGCGGTGGAACTTTCCACCGCCGAATGTTTACGGCCGCGCCCGAATGAGTTTGGATATACATATAACGACGACGCTCGAAACAATCCGATGTTTTATTAATCTCAAAATGGCCACATTACGGGTATTCTACCTTAAACGTCCAAATATCTTTTAGTCCATTACCAGACGACAGCAGTTTGGCCTGCTCCAAATTGAAAGAAGTTGCAGACAACAATTTAAAATGAAAGAAATTCATTTATTTATTTATTGGTTAGAAACTGTAGGAAATGAAGGAAGTACTTGTCACAAGCAGTGTTTCCAAAGCATAAATTAATCTTTTGGGGAGTCAAAAAGAGCTATTTGTGTAGGAAAGTATGGTTCCTAGTAAATATGGCTAAAAGTACTTCATGGAACATATCTGGATTTTCCCCGCCCTCACCCCTTTTAAATAAAACAGAAAATATTAAGACAAAAGAAGAAAATACTGACTTGCCGGCATTTTCTTTTATTGTATCAATGTTTTCCAAATCCGTTTCGTGAAAAAGTAGAGATTATTTGGAAAATTGTCAAAATTACGGGTTTCAGAATTTTTATTTAAAAAAAAAAACAGAAAAGAAAATCTGTCAAACAGCATGTTTACTATTAATTTTGTCATATTAGGTAGTCCGATGGTTTCTTTGATACTTTGTTTATTTCCTCGTCGCCGATGTTTATACGACTCGGATTGCTGGTTCGGCGAAGTTTGACGCTCCGAGCGGACGAAGATACACCTTACGGCATCCAATATAAAACATTTTAATAATAGCCTAGAAGTAGTATACCCGTATCTTTGTGTGTAAACAAAGATGACGTCATCGACGCCATATTGTTACTATTTATATCGCTTTTTTTCTTCGAAAACCTTGTAAATGCAGCTTTAAACAAGCTGTATTTACGAGGTTTTCGACGAAAAGCAACGATATACACATTGCCTACATGTTTACTATTTTTCATTTTAGGTAGTTGTCCCAGGGTGCCTTTGATCCTTTGTTTATTTCCTCGTCGACGATGTTTCTACGACTCGGACTGCTTTTTCGGCGAGGTTTGCTGCGATGCTCCATGCGGACGAAGATGCGCCTTACGGATTCCATTCTAAATCATTACAAGGCCGGATCCAGCATTTTTTTCCAGGGGTATCTAATCCCAAAATGATGCCTTTTAAAATGTGTTAAATATGTAACGTTATACTAACGATATATTACCGTCAAAATTTAATTTCTGGCTAATGCCAGGTGGCCAGGACCCCAAATTCCCGCTAGTTCCTACAAAAGAGACAAAAGGAGAAAATGATGATTATCGGCATTTTCTTCTTTTGCTTCAATGCTTTGCCAAGCCTGTTCTACCAGGGACGTCAAAACTGGGTCTTGTTTGGGGAAGGGATAAATGTGCCAGGATCTGGGAAAAACATTTGAGACAGTCTTGTTTCAATATCAAGCTGTGCCTAGACGCAGCCTGGCCTGGATCAATGTTGCTCTCATATGGTTGCTACAGACCATTGCGAAAGTTTTTTTAGAACAGCATGGCTCTTGACCAGACTGCGTGTATACACAGGTTGATCTTGAACCATGTTTGACTCAAAAGCCCATTTTTCTCATATATGGTTGCTACAGGCCATGACGAAGTTATCAGAGAATAACATGGTTCCTGAACAGATTGTCTGTACACGCAGGCTGACCTGAAATCATGTTGGACCCAAAAGCCTTACATGAGTCAGGATCTGGAAACGTCCCTTTTAGCATTTGAGACAGCCATGTATCAAGATCAGGCTGTGCCTATATGCAGTCTGACATAGATCCATATTACTCTCAAATGATTATGATTTCTACAGACCATGACGAAGTTATTTTGGAACAGCATGGTTCCTGATCGGACGTACAGAAAGACAGTCAGTGAAAAAACTAAGGATATCACAATCTAACGATAGCATACAATACATAAAAACGAACACGATACAAAAACTACATTCTTTAAATTTTATTACCCATTCCCAACCCGATCCAATTTTTGATAGTTCCAGTTTAAAAGGCACTGTACATTATTGCCCAGAAAATAAAGAGGCAAAAGGAGAAAATGCTGATAATCTATTCATTGAGAGACGTCAAAAGCATGGTTTGTTTGGGAAAGGGTTTAACTTATTTGCGTTTGATCATTTCGAAAATAAAATATTGTTTTGACGTCCCTTATAAAGAGAGACTTGGTTGAATATTTAGATAAAAGAAGAAAATGCTGATATCCGGAATTTTCACATTTTACCGCAACATTTTCTGTACATAAATCTTAAATCTTTATCTACACATATTTTGTCGTATGTATCAGCTATCAAACAGTATCTGGCCATTTTTTGTTGTTTGGTAAAATATTAATCCTCTCCCAGACAAGACCTGGTTTTGATGTCTTTTGTTATGTAAGACTTGGAAAAATATCGAGACAAAAGAAGAAAATGCTGATAACCAACATTTCCTCCTTTAGCTGTTTCAATATTTTCTTGTCTATATACCCCGGTATATATATCTAGACAAATATGATAGCAATCTACACTGCACTGTAATTTTGTCTAAAGTAGCTTTTGAATTGGGCAACCCTAAATGTAGCCGTTTGGAATAGGCTTAATCCATTACCACACATATACGCTTTTTGACTCCCCAAAAGATTAAGGCTTTGGAAATCATGGTGGTAAATGAAGAAATTGCTTGTGACAAGCAATTTCTTCATTTTCCACAATGTTTGCTTCACCAAACGGACATCAACATTTAATTTTCATTCACTTGACATTGTCATAGATCTGAAACATCTTTGAATTTGGACCAACCAAATTTTTTGCCGTTTGGAATAGGAAGGATTAAACAAATCTAAAACCACCGGCGTCGTGGGTAGGTGCACCTGCGTCCGCACGGTCCCTCACAACAAATCTGGCCGTACCAACAATCCGTGTCTCTATAGCAGGAGCGTCCAGGTCTGAACCCAAAACATGGCCGACGGGAGGGTCTGGGACATTGTCCTGAAAGCAGAAGCTCAGAATTAGCCCTTTCTCAAACCTGGTTTGATTGATTGGGGTTTAACACCGTTTTCAACTGCTATGTCCATACCGCGGCGGTTGGAGCACCTAACTACGGATTCCTGTCGTTTTTGATACCAGTGCAATCACAATATCCTAACCTAACCCCCAGCTGCTCGCCCACATAGGTTCCGATGCGCTACCAAAGCGATGCGCCGTGGTGAATTCTACGACGTTATGCCGTTTCTGAATCTACACTTGGCGGATTTAGTCCGATTTTCTTGGTATCATGTAAGGCGTTTTCATTGGCTCAGACAAGGTCTCATCGTTGCCAATCAGATGATTCGATACATCTACTTGCTATGTGCAAACAACGAGCGGGAAAATGTACAGAATTTGCAATTCAAAACCAAGCAGAAAAGAGATGTTTTCTTATGAATTTTACTACAATAGGCCTATATCGCATTTTTTCATTTTTTCGACATATTACTATACATGTTACACCTCAAACAAAAAGAAGTTATATTTTACCTAGAACTTATGGCGTAGAACAAGCAAGAGAACTTCATCAATAATGGACGAAGTAACGTCGAAAACGTTTAGGGAGTGACCCCAGTCAACCTTTTGCTTCCTATCCGGGTCGTTGTACAATAGAAAATATATAGTCCAAGAAATTTTTGTCTCTGCATGCAGAGGGCTGTTTGGAGTGTTAAACAATAGTTTAAGTACTGTTTTCTGTGATAATTTAGTATTTTTGCATCTGCTCTTTGGTTTTATAGCATATTTTTTGCATTATTTGCAGGACTACTTTCTGCGGATACTTCCCAAAAGTGTACATGTAGTTTGGCGGAAAACAGCCATTCTAAAGTGAAAGTAAATAGTGGTCATGTTCTTTGTTGGATATTTTCAGATTTTCCTTCTCAACCTATATTGAAACCACCATAAAAAGAGAGTATAGAGGCAGTGGATGAAGCAACCCAAGTCACGAGTGTCCGCGAATGTTGTGGAAGGTGCTGTGACAGCGGTAAGTTGACCATTTTAACATAGGCTAAAGAAGGGAAAATTTACGCCGGTATCACTCCTAGATTAGAAGGCGACATTTGATTGGTTGCTACGCCATTACATAATAACCAACAGGACAACCGCTACGCGGCGAATAGCGATACCAAGAAATTCGGACTAAATCCGCCAGGGGTGATTACAAACATCTATAGATGGGTTGAAGTTCAAACTTGGTTAGTATTATTATCCCCCGCCGAAAAAAATTTCGGGTGGATATTGTTTTTGCCATGTCCGTCCGTCCGTCCGTACGACATTCGTTTCCGCGCTATTTATTGGAAACTATAGACCAGATTTCGATGAAAATTGGCACACAGCTTCACTACAAAGAGGACATCGTCGTTGTAAATGCAAAACCTCGTATCTCGTTTTTGGAAAATTTTAAAGGCGAGGGAAAAAAGTGTAATAGCTTTTCCCAAACTGAAATGTTTTACTTAAAATTTTGACATATTGTTCACAAATAATGTGTCATTAATACAAATTAGTAAAATTATTACAAAACCTGCGATAATTGTCTAAACTGTGTACACAAGTTTGTACTTTGAAAATAGCAAAAATAGACATAGGAGGTTTTGCATTTACACCGACGACATGCGCATATCGTCGGGGTTACCCGGTTCGACCAATGAATTCAGAGTTACTGCCCCTGACTGTTTAAGCCATATACATACAGAGTGATATTCGTTTCCGCGCTATTTCTTGAAAACTATAGATCGGATTTCAATGAAACTTGGCACACAGCTTTACTACAAAGTGGACATGCGCATATCGTCGGGGTTACCCGGTTCGACCGCCGAATTTAGAGTTACTGCCCCTGACTGTTTAAGCCATATACATACAGTGATATTCGTTTCCGCGCTATTTCTTGAAAACTATACACCGGATTTCAATGAAACTTGGCACACAGCTTTACTACAATGAGGACATGCGCATATCGTCGGGGTTACCCGGTTCGACCGCCGAATTTAGAGTTACTGCCCCTGACTGTTTAAGCCATATACATACAGTGATATTCGTTTCCGCGCTATTTCTTGAAAAGTATACACCGGATTTCAATGAAACTTAGCACACAGCTTTACTACAATGAGGACATGCGCATATCGTCGGGGTTACCCGGTTCGACCGCCGAATTTAGAGTTACTGCCCCTGACTGTTTTAGCCATATACATATAGAGTGATATTCGTTCTGTTGAAGCCATATACATACAGAGTGATATTCGTTCTGTTGAAGCCATATACATACAGAGTTATATTCGTTTCCGCACTACTTTATTGACAATGAAAATATGTTTGGCGGGGGATATCAATTCAACGAATTTGCTTGTTTAACCCTTTCCCAAATAAGGCCTGGTTTTGACGTCCCTAATAGAAATGTCTTGGGAAAATATTGAAACAAAAGAAGAAAGTGCTGATAACCAGCACTTTCTTCGTTTAGCTTCGATATTTTCTGAGCTATTTTGTAGGCCTACACAAATCCTTTCTTTGGCATCATTCATTTTTCGTCTGCAACAGCTTTCAATTTGGACCCCCCTAAAATGTTGTCGTTTGAGAAAGGGTTAAAACATACCTCTTTGTCTGCAACATACGCCTGCATCGGCCGGGGCAAAGCAGAAAAACAATCGTCTAGGTCTGCAGCTGTTAGGGTCGAAGCCATTGCACCGTCTGAATCCCAACCGACCATCCGGGCACCTCATGGGGCGGGGTCCGGGAAACGGGAACTGAGCTAGAGAAAAAAAGTTCGAGTTTCAACCATTTCAAAATCAACCATTTCCAAATCACTGTCTGCATCGTCCATATTGTATATGCACAGTGGAAATTGTGCATGACGGGATGGGTAAATCTACGGACAATTTTGCAAAATGATTAACCAGAATCGAGATTATTTTTGTCCGTAGTTGCCATTCATCCCATGATGCACAATCTCCAACGTTGAAGGGATATTAAAGCAGGCATATTTACAATTTTAAAAAAAACCCGGGCAACTATGGACAAGGATTAACATCTAAACGTACCGGTCCGAAACAAACATTAGAATACAGCATCTTCACGGTGGGGATTGTGCATGCTGGGATGGGTAAATCTACGGACAAATTTGCCTCTCTTCAGGTAAGACGTTTTGCAATAACTTCCTTATTTCTGCGTCAATTAAAAAACGGTTTGTTGCATGTACCCCGCCTTACTGAGCTCTTTCCTCCGATGTATGCTTTACACGAAACCTTTTTGTACTTTTTGTGAAAAGTGATCCCAACCGACCAGAAAAACGACAAAAAATCTGGTCGTTTTTCAGGTCAGTTGAGATCAATTTTTGGAAAAAATATGAGAAGTTTTCAAATAAGTAATACACCTGAGGACAGAGCTCAGTAAGGCGGGGTACATGCAACAAACCGCTTGAAAATTGACACAGAAATAGGAAAATTATTGCACAATTTCCTACCTGAAGCGTGGCTTATTTTGCCGTAGTCGTTATCATGACGTTTTCTGGTCAGTTGGGATCAATTTTTGAAAAAATAAAAAGGATACCACAAATAATCCATGTATTCGAGGAAAGGGATTTTGAAGGCGGGGTACATGCAACAGACCTTTTGAAAATCGACAAAGAAATAAAGCAGTTATTGCAAAATATGTATCAAGATTCGAGATTATTTTTGTCCGTATTCGTTATCCATCCCAGCATGCACAATCCCCACCGTGATTTTCCCTCTTGGTAGTTTCACATTCAAGTGTTGAGTAGAAGAGGGAATGGAAATATTATCAAGACGAAAACTATGGTTGATTTCTCAATTATTTTCTAAATTATCATTTTGCTTTTCAAAGGAGACCACAATATTGCTTGTTTTATGAAAGGGTTCCACAATCATTCATTAATAAATAATCACATCACGGTGACCTTTGCATTCAAATGCGAAAACAATCAATCTTGCATGTATTTTGAATTACATTTCGTAATTAGCACGACTGGAAAATATGTGACACAACAACAACCATTTGTCGGTATTATTGAAAAACCTCGTAACTACAGCTTTTATCAAGCTGTAGTTACGAGGTTTTACAATAAAACCGACGAACAACAACAGCAACAAATAAAGAAAATCGTCAGTTAATAAGACTTAGTGACAAATTTGATTTTGGGTTTAAAAGACCAGTTTTTTTTTTCGTCAACGATTTCCTAGCTATGATTTCCATATAATATCCTGACTTTCCAGACGTTGATTTTGTCGTCTGCATCATCTTTGAATTTAACGTAGTCAATCCCTAATGAGATTCATGCGACGTCAGAATTATTCGGGCAACGTCGTAAACATTCGGCGGCGGATGTCGACGACGCAATCCGATTAGGTTCGGTTACGTAACGAATGTTAAAACGGCGCATGAAAAATACCTACGTCGCATGAATCTCATTAGCGGTGGACTACCATTGGATGAGTTGAACGTAAAAAAAACGTCTCGTCCTCATTAATGGAAATAAACAAATCAAACTAAATTATTTTGAAACAAAATATTGCCAATGAGATATGATGTCGAGTAACGTCTTGCTTTTCTTCGACTACATTTCAACTATGAACGAGCTTTATTAGCAACTAAAGATGTTTGAATACAACTTTAATTGAAACTGAAAAGCAATCTATTGAGTCGAAATCCGGATATCCCTACGAAATTGACACAACAAGTACCAACTGTTTTCAAGCTAGAGAATGAGAGAAAAGAGAGAACGGTAACAGAAAGCATGGAAGTCAAACAGACAGACAGATGGATAGACACATAGAAGGAAACATTTGTGACCCGTCACGCTAAAAGGGACCTTATCCTAACTCCAAAAATCTAAATTTTGACAAACTTGTCAGACCCAGCACAGGTCAACCGTGCCCCGTATGCGAAAACTGAACATATAGTAAGATAGAGAAAACATTCCGGGTTTAGAAAATTACATAAAAGTGAAAAGTGTCGGCCCTAGTCTGGCTGCGCGGAATGCGCAGACGGACTGTAGGGACGATTTTTCACACTTCCTATAAGGTCCCTTTCAGCGTGACGGGTCACAATTTTATTAAATAAAGTAAATCTTACCTCCAACAATAATTGTGAGAAGCAAACAGGCAAATGCGGTAATTAAGTTCATCGTGATGTTAAACAATGATGTGACAAATATCTCAAACAACATTTGCTTTTTAAACAGGTCATACCATGTATAACATGTAACCCTTTCAAAAGCCACAGATTTTTAGACTTGCTCAGGCTAAAAGCCGATTTTACAAATTATAAAATGATTGTAGATTATAACAAAAAATGAAAGAAAAAGAAAAAAGTCAGTTTGGATTTACAATGTTACAAGAATCATTTTCCATCTTTGGTTGTTTTTTCCAAACATGTTTTATAAGGCATATCAAAGTCAGGTATAGGCTATTTTGAAAAAGTCTTTACTTTCTCCAAAACAGTTCATCTATCTATCAAATACTTCGTGTAACTTTAGGCGTCATCCGTGGCCATGGAATTTGACGCAGACCTGTATCCCTTGTCAATTTCCGTAGCCATGGACGACGCCCGAAAAAATGAGAAGGGTATCAGGATTCTAAATTGCGGATACCATTTTCAATTTCCGTTGTCACGGATGGCGTCTGAATATGCATGGAGTCCAATCCATCTAAGTATTAGATAGAGGCTGTATAGTGGATTCTACGCGAAATAAACATTCAAATGCGCGAAGGGCATTGGGTGTTTATATATCGCGTAGAATCTACTATACAGACTCTATCTGACTTAGTGTTCGCTAGCGGTTCATTGGAGACTGGGCGTGGCTAAGTATAGACGTCACATAAACTAGCCGACAGACCGTTTATGCGAAATAGAGCGGCGAAATTTTAAAATATAATGCACTTTCATTGGTCCAAAAAGTAGGTCGAACACTTATGATGGATAGGGTATTGCTCAGGCCCCTATGAAGCAATTTCATATTGGGGTGGCTAAAGCCCCATGGATTTTCCCTAAATTCGAATAGGCTTTTAATCTTTTCAATCCAATAGCTTTTTTTTTTAAAAAATCCAATTTGAAAGTTGTTGACGACGACGAAATGAATGTTAAAAAAGCACGAGCTGTAGTACATTTTGTACAATATATAAACATTTGCGGGAAAAGGACTTCTTGCCGGTTATCAGTAATTCTTCTTTTTTTCTTACCCCTTACTACACAGTGACTCTTTTTGACTCCCCACGAGAAATTGGCTTGGGAAAACATTGTGGAAAATGAAGAAATTGCTTGTGACAAGCAATTTCTTCATTTCCCACAATCTTTTCTCAATAAAAATACAAAAAAAAAAGGAAAAAAATCCATTCACTTTAAATTGTCGTCTGCAACATCTTTGAATTTGGACAAGTCGAAAATTTTGTCGTTTGGTAATGGGTTAATATTTTCTGAGATTGTTTTTCTGAGGGATATCAAACAGTTCTTGTTTGTATTGTTTTTGGATAGTTTTAAAAAGTAATCAAAGGCGATAATAATAAAAAGTAAATAAACGACAGCCTTTTTATTGTCTTAACATAACCTTTACTCGTAAAGCGCAATTTAAAGTCCATTAAACTTTCCCAAACGACAGTATCTTAGTGTGATCCAATTTGAAAGGAGTTGCAGATGACAAGATGAATCATATAAATAGGAGTAAAATAAGTATGTTATAGCTCAGAAAATATTGAGACAAAAGTAGGAAGTGCTGATTATCAGCACTTTCTTCTTTTGCCTAAATGTTTTCTTAGGCCTCTCCTATAAGACACGTCAAAACCAGGTCTTGTTTGGGAAAGGGTTAAACTTTTCCTAAACAATACAGGTCTGGTTTAGACGTCCCTTACAAAATACGCTTGGAAAAATAATGAACCAAAAGAAGAATACATGTATTTTGATATTAAGCATAATTCTCCTTTGATCTCATTTTTTCCATGCTATATTGAACTCAAATTCAGTCTTTGTCAATATCAGTTTTATAGCACGCATTAGCTTTCAAGCTAGACAACCTTTAAGTTCTGCAATTTGGGAAAGGGTTAACCCATTCCCACACATGGACTCCTTTTGACTCCTTCAGAGAAAAGGGCTTTAGAAAACATTGTTTTCTACACAAAATGACCAAGAAATGTGAAAAATACACATTAAGAATTGTCGTCTGCAACATCTTTGAATTTGGACCAACCCAAAATTTTGTCGTTTGGGAAAGGGTTAACAAAACTATTGAAAATTATCGAAAATGTTATGTCACGTTATTACCCGCCGTGATAAACTTGATCAAAACAACAGCCTAAACATGTTTTCTTATTTCTTTTTTTTTTCTTCCCTTAATGACATTAAAATCGAGTTTTGCGGCAAATCAAACCTACAAATCGCCACTTTTCCACAAAAAACTCGCAACTGCAGCTTAAAACAAGCTGCAGTTACGATGTTTTTGTTGAAAAGTTACTAATATTTATTGTGAGCCGCCTCTCTTACAAAAAACCTCCTGAAAAGAGCGAAAAGGAATCAACCGGGATGAGTAGGTTGATTGATTGAGATTGAAAACCTGGTAACTGCAACGTGTTTTAAGATGCAGTTACGAGATTGTTTTTTTTTTTTTTGTTGTTGTTGAAAGGCGGCGATATAACCATCTTCCAAGCGCAATATAGGCATATGCCTGACATGTGCTAAGTTCGATCCTTGTTTCATATTTTGGTTTGTCTCACTTCCCAAATGGTTTTTTTTTTTTTTTTTGTTGTGACATATCACATGTCCTTGTGACGATGCTTGAGACTGCAAGTCGCTCTTATTGTTTAAAGGTTGCAGGTCTGATGAACAGATGAAAATGTATCTTTCCCAAACGACAAAATTTTAGAAGAGTTCGATTCGAAATAATTTTTCGAATCGTTTAATTTTCGCATGTCACTTTTTATATTCCTGTCCGGGCAGTGCAGTGACCAAGAACCATAACTCTACCTGACCTATTTTTTGAGTAATTGCCCTTTGTTGTTTTTCATAATTGAATCTTGTCTGGAATATATCTCTAAAAGTATAATAGCAAGGAAAATGAAACTTCGTGAGTGTATAGATCTCACCAAATGGGAGTGTAGTACACAAGAGTCATAACTCTACCTGGCCTATTTTGGGGGTTATTGCCATTTGTTGATTTCCATACTTCAATTTTGTCCGCAGTATAAGTTATATCTTTAAAAGTGTATTAGCTAGAATCATGAAACTTTGTGGATTGATATATCTTATCAAGGGGAAGTGTAGTACATAAGAACTATAACTATGTCTGACTTATTCTCTGAGTTATTGCCCTTTGTTGTTTTTCATACTTCGATTTTGTCCGGAGTTTATCTCTAAAAGTAAAACAGCTAGAATTATGAAACTTCATGGATGGATAGATCTTATCAAGGGGAGTACATGAAAACCATAACTTTGCCTGGCTTACTTTTAGAGTTATTGACTTTTGTTGATTAACTTGTTTTGCCGGAGTATATCTTAAAAAATATAACACCTGGAGTCATGAATCTTTAAACAACCTGCTTCCCCAGTCGACATCCAGCAGTGTGACGCGCAATCCTGTGACAGTTTGGCACATTGTTAATGAATGTTCTCCTCCTTGCCATCGTTAAAAAGTCACGTGATAACAGACTGTTAAAGTATTGCTTTTATTCAAGTCACGAGCATCTTTTTACTGTATAAAACAATCACGATATATATGGCAAATGTTTACAAATGTTACCTTGTAAACAACGGAAATGCGTTCTAGATTTTCGATGAAATTTTGCATGCGTTGGTTTTAATCTTGCAGGTGTGAGACACCTGCAAGATTCGAATCATCACATGCAAAATTACAGTTGTTTGGGGTTTGATATTGTGTTGTTTACATAGATTAATTTTATAAACACGTGCCGTAGACTCGTGATAGGCTTATACATGTAGCAGATGTTAATTGTTTGTATCGATTGGTGACGAGACAAACTTATCCCTTTCACAAACAAGGTTTGATTCGACATCAACAATCGAGAAATGTTTTGAAAACATTTTTTTTTTCTCTAGAAAAAGGCTTCTACGCCGAAATATTGAGATAGATCAATTTTTAAGATTTGTAATATTCATTCCCTTAGGAATACCTTTTAAAAAGTTTTGAAAACATTTAGAGAAAAGAAGAAATTGCTAATAACCATAATTTGACGTCCATTCTTGTCCTTGCTATATCACGAACATTTTCGGAAGGGGTATTGCCCTGTCTTTCGTAACACGTTTCAATTTGGACCAGTTTTTGTCGTTTTGGAAAAGAATAATAATTATTAAACAATCGTAAATGAGACGTGTACGGCAACATGCTACAAGATTAGCCCTTTCCCAAGCGGCAAGATTTTAGAACGTCCTTATTTGAAAAAAAAAGTTGCTGGGGACAAAGTACAGTGATTGGCCATATCTGAGTCATCACTTGAAAAATTCAAAATGGCCGACGTAATATCAACAATAACTTTAACACCAAAAATTGAAACTCAACTGAACAAAATTTACTTGATTTTTACAAAATTCTTTAACATCTGTCCTTGTTGAGTATAATTTGCTTCATAATTTTTGAAAAATGTTGTATAACTAGTCTGTATATGATGGGAAATGAGAAAGTACCAAATGCTGTTGACTTCATCCTCAATGTAGTGTTGAGTTTCAATGAAATGTTTTCTTGCCTCGAACTTTATTTGAATAATTTGTTATACACATATAATTTCACTTGTGTCAGGGCTTTGTGATAACCAAATTATATAAAGAATCTCCTTTTTTGTTTTCCCACAATGTTGATTTTCTTGGCACATGTCTAGATTTGCTACATTCTTGGCAATTAAAGTCACAATTTGGAGAATTCTTTGGAAAAACAAATATGAAATTATTGTCTAGACAGTAATTATCCTTCTCTGCATCAAATACCTTTGAATTACTTTTGTTTGTTCCCACCTTATTCAATAAAAGACATCTCAAAAACATCAGTCTAAACCAAGTGCCCCTCACAAGTCAAGTTATCTAGTTTGCCAAATTTCTACAGGTTTTCTCTGTCCATACAAAAATATTGTTCATATCAAATTTAGCCAAGATTTATCATGGAAAATCTCCTCTTTCTGGGCATATGTCCGAAGTCCTATGAAATCCCTATGTGCACAAATGAATTCTTTATTTACGGCGGGGGGTGTCGATTGTCAGAATTTCTAGAATGGTGAAGGGGTCTTCATAAATATCCCTCTAGAATGAAAAATGTATAAACTTTTAGGTGACAGTCCCAAAAAAGTTCTTGTGGTAGGTGACTGTTGTCTCTGTACTTTTAAATTCATCAAAATTAGTTTTTCTGTCAAACCAACTCTCATATTTATTCTTGCAAGTCCTCTACATTCTGCTACTCACTTGACTTGCTGAAATTCTTTGGTGACAAATATTTCCACTTCAATGTTGATTTTCTGTGATGCACTGTCTTAATCACATTTTCTGACATTATCAATCTATAGACTGACCTATTTTACATATTTCTGCCAATTTTCTTTGAGAAATTCCATAATTTGGCTGAGATATAGTCCTTTTTTGTTAGTCTGTTGACATTTCTTTCTAGTAGAGAGCCATTTTTTGCAGACAGAAATTTGTTTACATTTTAAAAGAACCCGTGCTAATATAATGAATAAAAAGGAATTTTAATAGACAAATGTACTTTTTGACATAAAATTTTAAACCATTAAAGGGGAATAAATAGTATTTTACACCATCAAAATTGAGGTACAGTTTTTTCCCTTTATGACATTACACTTTGATGACTCAAATATGGCCAATCACTGTACATGACGTCATAAGTAGAAATTGCGTATGTAGGCCCTAATAGGACAGAAATAAAAGAAGGAAACACACATTATGAAAGTTCGCCTCTAACTTCGTCGATTTTCTGTGACAACGGAAATTGTCGAGAGTATCCGGAAGTTTAACTAAATGATGGGTGATACCTTAATTAACCATTAAGACCAAGATTAGCCTACATATGAAGACCGATCATATACTCCATTAGAGGCATAATGCTTCATTCTTTTCCCAAGCAAGACTTGGTATAAAAATACGTGCCGTACAGAAAAGGCATGGGAAAACATTGAGGCAAAAGAAGAAAACTCGGTTAGCATAAATCAACAATTTCTCCGTTGGCATAATTATTTTATCTTTAGTATCATGTATTTTGTCATCTGCAGATGCTTTCAAGTTAAGGTTTACGAACTGAGAATGAAAACACCACTTTCTAGCCATTAGAAATGCATCAAATTACACACACTTGTAAATACACTTCACCTAAGTTGATTCACCATGCCGGATTTCAAGATTATGCTTCAAGAAAAAAATTACAAATATTATTTTACTCTATATTCATATGCAAGGGAGGTAATTTGGAACATTTTTGTCAAATATTTCCATAAGTATGCATTATTTCAAAATTCTAAACCATACAAAATGTTTATATTTGTATTTGGAATGGATATGTAACTCAGTTTAGGAATTACTGGCACTTTTCAAATTTCGCCTCTGGCCCTGCATTTCATTCTCAATTCGTAAACCTTAAGCTGATCTAAAATTAAAATTCACCTGGTAGGAGAGGGGGTTATTCAACGATTCACATTTTATTTCTAAATGGCAATGAATTTTGTGCTAAAAATAGATTTTAATTATGTTATGTTTCGATAAACCGTCGGCGTTGTAATAAAAAAATCGTAACCACGGCTTGAATCAAGCCGTAGTTACGAGATTTTATTACAACACATACGTATTACTGTTGTTTGTCCGAAACTACGTCACAGTTAACTTAAAAAAATCGTTCCATATTATCAACCCGTACGTAATTATCCCTTATAGATAATGTAATTTTATCCGTGGCACGGTCACCACGGCGACAAGACTTTTCATACCAGAGACCCTATTGCGACAGATGCAGGAACAATGCACGACCATATAATTTTACATAGTGCGACAGATGCATGTGCAATGTAGCGAACGACAATATGATAGGTGTCAAAGTAAAAATGATAAATATTACAGCAAAGACAATATTGAGGGAAAGGGAGACATTGTATATCATCAGCGTTTTATCTTTACTCTCAAGGTTTCACTATGCTATAATCTCTACCTGGAACGACAGAATCAGGTCTTGTTTGGGAAAGGACTATATGATATAGCGAACTATGTGGTTATAAAGATTTACACTTTACACAGTTGAATGAATCAATGAATGTGTTGGAAAATATTATCATAAGTAAGTACATAATTATACCATGCAAAAAAGTTCAAGAACACATTTCTAGTTCTAGAACGGTTCTAGAATGTTAAAAGGTCATTCTAGAACTGTTCAAGAACAGTTCTAGAAATGCCATTTTTACGTTCTAGAACAGTTCTTAAACTTAAATGAACTTTTCTCAGGGGTTAGGCGCCCTATTTGTATTCTTTCTACACTAGATCTAAAATAAATTGCTGGGTTTTCATGCCCCAGCATCGTTCGTACGGTAGGGTATCAGCATTGTATGCTTGTAATATATTCCCCATCTTTCTTCTGAAATAGCTTTCTAGTAGGGTTCGGTTTTCTCGTGTAAACAAATACGTCATCGTCACGCCTAACTGGTCTAAAAATAGATCGAGAATCTTTTATCGTACAAATATGGCTGTGAATCTCGCGAAGTTTTCCCACGTTCAACTTGCCGAAGATGGCGTTTTAAGAGCTGGATTGCTGTAATCATTTGTTGAGAAACATTCTTATTCAATGTTAAGAAGGTTGCTCCACTGTCGAGTACTTTTTAAGATCGGTAACTAGAAATGAAATATGAAATATATCTATGAAATAAGCAGTTGACAAGTAATGTTTACACATACGGTCCTGCCTTTCCTTCATCGTGCCGCTCGTGCGTAGCCTACTCGCTTACCCTTTCCAAAACGACAAAATGTCATGTTGGGCCAAATTGAAAAAACGGATGTGAATACTTTTAGTGTTTTATCTCAGAGAAAATATTGAGACAAAAGAAGAATGATCATCAATATCCAAAGAAGTTATTCACACCCATTTTTGTCTGCTAAGCAGGTCTTTTCAAATTGGTCGATCATCATTTTCTTCTTTTGCCTCAATGTTTTCCCAAGAATTTTCTTTTGGGGACGTCAAAACCGGTCTTTTTTGGGAAATGGTTAATATAGAAAAAACTAGAATTTGTCGCTGAATGTGATTTGATACCCCCATATAGGCTTTCACTACAACAAAAGGTAATAACTCACAAAATAAGCAAGATAGAGTTATGCTCCTTGTACGTTGCACTTCTCCATGGTGAGATCTGTCTACCCGAGAAGTTTCGTGATCATAGCTACTTTACTTTCAGACTTTTCAATGTTTTTCTGGTTCAGCTGCTGAGGAATCTCAAGAAAAAACGTTTGTCATTTCTGGTCTGTCTCCGTCTCTGGAAGCAATGTTGCATGTTGCATATGCGCAATGTTTCGTAGTTTTAGCCTAGTTCCCACCTGCATTAACTATGATCGACTAATATTTCGCTTGAAAATAATATTTTTTTTGCTAAGACTGTTACGAAAAAAAATATCCGATTCATGACCGATAAACAAAATATGAAACTGGTACCCGGCAAATGTTGATGGGGTATTCCCATGAGAAATCTACTTTTAGCACAAGATGGCGCGAAAATTGTTCACTATTCGAACAGTCTAAATTTTGTCGTTTTAGTAATCACTCAGAGCATTATTTTTATTCTAATCTTTATACATGTATATAACTGTATTGTCTGATTTTATTGAAATGGCACATGTTATTATAATGATACATGTAAACACGCTTGGGATGTTTCTTTATATGTCATAATTAGTTTCTTGCATTCTTAACATGAGTGTACTAAAACTTAAGTCTCTTTGGTGTATGTTAGGCTAATTATCAGTTATGTATATATTTCTTTCATAAAAGTCAGTGCCAAGTCAAATACGATAAGTTATATTGATCATTTCAGAACAAAATCATCGGACACACGTTTTTAGCAGTGGAGGACGGAGGTGGTACAATTATAAGAGGAGTTTCTCAACCTGTTTAATCTTGGACTTGTGTATAGCGTAGCATTACAAAAATGAGACAGCAGTAGAAATGCTGGACGTTTTGTGTCAACTCATCTTCGCTAGCCAAGGTTGAACCCACCTACGTTTGTATTCACCCTTGGCGGATTCCGTCTGTTTTTTTTTTTTTTTTTTTTTTTGAAATCGCTAAACGTCGCCTAGCGGTTGTCCCGTCGGTTGTTATGGAGTAGCAACCAATCAAACGTCGCATTCTATTTACGCATTTGAACACATCGGATAATTCTATCAAAGATCGAATCATCGACTTGGAAGTGTGTGTGAAGAAATGTTACAAAAATCGCATTTCTTAGCCGGAAGTTATTACGCTTCATAAAGTAGTTTTCGAGGTCTTCCAAATGAACAACCATGGCAACATACGGGACTTGCAGGATGAAATTGTTCTAAAAAGAGAGGACATTGGAACTGCATACAATGCATTTTAGTATCATTGTTGCTTTATTGTTGATACGTTTTCTGTTGTTCTACTCTATTCTATTCATAGTCTGAAAGTAGATCCACGACTTACATCCAAGGTATGATTCGACAGAAATGTCCGTGGTGTTCCATTTGACGTTATTTCGTCCATAATTGATGGCGTCATAATTAACGCGTGTTCTCTTTCGCGTGATCTATTACAGTGAAATTCTTAGGAAAAATCGACAATTTCCGAGTTTTTGAGTTGCAAAAGCAATGCCCTTTCCCAACCGTTGTCATGAATTGTTTACTCATCACAAATATATGTATCGAGTAATCTGATTGGTTCCAGGAACGAATGAAATCGCTTTCTAGGACACCAAGAAAATCGGGCTAAATACGCCAAGGATAAATACAGAAACAAGGTTACGTCGCTGATTTCACCCTTGGCTTGCGAAGATGGGGTCAACGGTCAATACACTGGGTCATTTCACTGCATAATACCCTCCGAGCAGACTTCACTGATACCATCGAAATCGTTTAGTACGTTTGACTGACGTTTACAGGGTATTTCAACAACTGCAGCTTATTGGACTGGAAAGAACACGGGTGTATAGGACATTACGTCGATTTACTAACTGAATGAGTACATGTAGCTGGGCCCTTTAGTTAATTTTAAGCACTCGAACCTTAATTCTTTAGCTATTTCCACGGTGCAAGTGACGGTGAGTCTTCTAAATAGTCTACTTTAACACTAGACACATTTTGAACAACTGAAAACAGATGGCACTTGAACAATCGAAAACAGATGACACGGGCAATGTGGCTTTGAAGAGGATTGATAGAAAAGGAACATTGAGTTGTTTGTTGATTGTTTTGGTTACAGTGACTGTTTATGCTTCCATGCGTCATTTTATATTAAGAAATGATACATTTTCTATAACACCATTTACGTCCATGAGTAACAGCATGGTAACAGCGAGACCTGACTCGTGTGATAATTGTTTCAAAAATGATTTTAATTTGATGATAAATCAGGAAAAACTGTGTAAAAATGATGTGTTTTTATTAATAATTATAAACGTGCGACCGTCCTCGACAAACAGACGACGTGCCATACGCCATACATGGGGAGCGAAGTGTTATGATCCGGATAGTAAGATGAAATGTTTGTTTGTTGTTGGTAACACAAAAAACGTTACGGAACATAGACAGTTAGTGAGAGAAAGTAATGAACACCGGGATATACTTCAGATCGATTTCATTGATTCGTATCGCAATAATACGTTCAAACTTGTATCCGAGTTTAAATGGGTTGTAAAATATTGTCCAAAAGCCTCATATATTTTCAAAGTCGACGAAGATATGTACATAAATACTGAATTGGTTCCCGTCTTATTGCGAGCTGCGCCATTGGAACGTTTTGTCGGTGGTAAATGCTGGGGACCGGATCCAGCACGACGTGACAACAAATCAAAATGGCGCGTTTCATTTGAGGAGTACCCGCACGTGAATTATCCCGCTCAGTGTAGTGGCGCTGGTGTTCTAATATCTAATGACGTAATTAACGACATTGTGGGCGTGGCCAAGAACACTCCTTACTTCTGGATTGATGATGTCTATCTAGCACTTTGTCTGGATAAGCTAAAAATAGAACCCGTGTACCTAAAAGGGTTTTATTTTGATTTTGTTGAGTTTGACCCGTGCGTGTACAGAAATGTAGTCCTAACGTCACACGGGCTGACAGTTCAGCAATTGTATACAATTGTTCCAAAGGTCAAAACGGTTGTTAGTGGTAGGTTATATGTCAACGTAAACAGAAATACACTCAAAAAGATCAAGCTTATTCACAAATTAGAATAAAACAACATCAAAGTTCAAAAACAAGACCCCCCCCCCATTTTTTTCATAAGATACGTTACGGCTTAAACAGACTTTTATTCCGAATCTTTCACCATTTTTCATACACGTTATATACAAAATGATTCCAAACCTTCTCTAGAAAAAATAATATGCAGCGTAATAAACCAGCGAACTTTATTCCTGATGCATTTCTTAGAAAACTAATTTATGAATAAGATACGTTATGATAAGATACGTGACGCCCGATTAAGTCATTGCAATAAAAAACTAATGTGATCAAATTGGACTATCCACTTGGACTTATTTTCGAACATAGTATACTTTGGACAAATAATAGACATCCATCTTAATGAAATCACCATTTTTATACAATAAATGAAAGAAACCAATACAAACAATCATTTTTATTCCAATGACCTACAAAGGAAGACAAGCTATGGAAAACTTCTGATAACATTCTTTGTAGAATCGTTGATCCAGTTGGCACACAAAAAACGCATGTGTCTTTTAATAATACTTCATAAAGTCCTTGAATTATTTGAAACAATAAAACAAATGAAATCATAAGATACGTTTCGAACCATTTTGATTGCATTGTTTCCAAAATAAGTGCTGCATTGGCTAGTTTTACTATAATATTTTATCATTTTCTGTATATGTTTAAATGGCAGTTGATACAAAGAGGCTAGAAAGGGTATTTGGTGCAATTATCATATAGCAATGACACAATAAAGCATTTCCAATATATTGGTATCTTGTTTAATCCTTGTTTCTCGGACTGTCTTCTATAGTTCAAGCTTGAAACCAGTGCATTTCTAACCAACGCCTAAGCCGACAGATATTCCTGTCACTTTTCACCAAATATATATAAAATATGATAATGTATACATACTCAAAAGATATAGATTTTGTGTTGAAATACGATACGTTACGGCATGGTTTCTTACCTTGTCATCACTAAGGCTAAATAAATTAGAATAAGATAACTTTTGTGTTGTAATTCAATTGAGTGGTATTTAATCTTTATATTTGCAGCAGGAGTTTATTGTATTTCATACAAGGTCTATTCATTTCATTCAAAACAAACAAAAAATAATAAGAGAAACGATATATCCTTTAAGTTCGAACTTTAAGACCTTAATACTTTTATAACAAGTCAATAAATCATCATTTTCTCGCAATACAATGAATTCTTGATCTGGTGGAAACCTAATAACAAAACCAATGTGTAAACAGGAAAACCAAAATACCATAACGTATCTTATCATGCACAGACGTCATTGTGTTTGGATCCAAAAATTGAAAAATTCCGGCTTTGTTTGGGTACACTAAAATTGAATTCTCTAATGTCAACAAATATTTTGCAAAAATAAGTCAAAAACTAAGTTTTTCAGAATGGTCGGTTTTTCCGATTTTTGTATTTCTAACTGTGCAGTTTTTTGGAGAATGAGTGTGAAGTGTATTCATCCAATAGAATTCGACATTGAATCTACATGTAGGCCTATCTAGGCTTGTTAACCATTCCCAAAACGACAACATTTTGGCTGATCCAGTTTGAAAGCTGCTGTCGAAAGCAAAAAGGGTGTCGATAAACATGGACTTTTTGTACAGTATAGTATGGAAAATAAAGAACCAAAATAAGAAACTGCTGGTCATCAGTATTTACATCTTTTGCCTCAATAATTTCCCAATGATCCAGTTTGAAAGCTGCTGTCGAAAGCAAAAAGGCTGTCGATAAATATGGGCTTTTTGTACAGTATAGTATGGAAAATATAGAAGCAAAATGAGAAACTGCTGGTCATCAGCATTTACCTTTTTTTTGCCTCAATAATTTCCCAATCCCTTTCTACTAGGGACGTCAAAGCCCAATCTTGTTAGGTAAAGATTTTTAAAAATAAACTCATTTTCATAAGACTGCGTGTATTTGCAGCATGATTTTAATCAAGATTCGTCTCAAATATCGTATTAATTTTGTCCTTCAATATCGCAGCTTATTTAACCTGTCACAAGATTACGGGGCAAATATTTTTTTACTGGACCATATACAAATATGTTGCAGACGACAATTTCAAGTGAATGAAGTTTATTTATTGGCACTCGTTGGTAGAACACATTGTGGAAAATGAAGAAATTGCTTGTTACAAGCAATTTCTTCATTTTCCACAATGTTTTCTAAAGCCATTCTCTTGTGGGGAGTCAAAAGGCGTTGCTGTGTGGTAATGGGTTGTACTAGTGATAATGTTTTGTATTAATTAAATATTAATAAAAGATATATTTAGCCTGGAAAATCATTACTAGAAAGAATGTTTCCAAAATAATATATAATTAAAGGATATAACATGAGGAGTTAAATCCTTTCCCAAATATTCCGTGTTGTTATTTGCTAAAGACCAATATTTCCCTTTAGACCGTTTTTTGTGTAATTATTAGTATTTTTTGTCGTTTGGGAAGGGGTTGATCCTCCCTAATCATATTTATGATGACCAAATAATTATAGGATGGTGCGGATTGACCTTTAATCATGGCGGAGAATCACCTCACCTATCCCGTGGCGGTTGCCGTTGGGGCACTGTTGATGTCCTGATGATCTGCCAACCAGCTCTCTCCATCCCTTTCTGTCCTGTGCGAGCCTGACCGCCTCACCCATCTTCATTTCTGTCCATTCTGTGATGTTATGTTATGTGATGTCCCAACGCTTTCTCTGTCTTCCTCTCTTCCGTTGCCCTCTCACTGTTCCTTGAAGCATCGTCTTGGCAAGTCTATCCCCTCTCGTAACATGACCAAACCATTTTAACTGTCTCCAGATAGTAGTGAGTAGTTCTTCATATTGACCGATGGATATCTTCACTCTGTTCTTAACCTCCTCATTGGTGATATGGTCTTTATATGAAATGTCCAGCAGCCTTCTGAAACATCTCATTTCTGTTGCCTGAATTCTCTTCTCTAATTCTACGACATTTAAGACATTTTTCAATAATTCTGTTATAGTCCACCAACATTAAACCGAGACATCTGCATAATGTAATGACCCCGCCTTGGCAATGTTTTATTAAAGGCGCGTTCCCATTGCCGACCAAATCAACTCGATCAAGCTCGATCAAGCGATCGAGTACAGCTCGAGCTTGGTCGACAAGAGTGATCGGGACGATCGAGCGTAGTCGGCAAAAATGATCGAGAATTAATAGAAAAGAAATAAAGAAGAAGTCGTGTAAATACATTTGATCGGGTTTGATCCGGGAATTTAGGCGATCGAGTTGATCGAGTTAATTTGGTCGGCAATGGGAAAGCGGCTAAAGACGCCCAACTAACGGAATTTGCACACGAAAATTAAGTTGTTCCGGGTTCTTGGTGGACTATAATACGTTACCGATTTGGGGGAAAAGGTTTGAAGCAAATATGGCGAAAAACACGAGGAAGTGGCTGAATATGGTCGATATTTCAAGATGACCTGATAAGAAGTATTAATGACCAAATAAAATTTTGTTTGGTTGCTAATACATCCTTTTGACTCCCGTAATGAATAAGGCTTTGGAAAACATTGTAGAAAATGAAGAAATTGCTTGTAACAAGCAATTTCTTCATTCCCCACAATACATGTATTTTCTTCCCCAAAAGACAAAAAAATGCTATATTTCATACGCTTAAAATTGTCGTCTGCAACATCTTTGAATGTGGAACAACCTAATTTTTTGTCGTTTGGAATTTGGTTAAAGATCTATTAAACCAGCACGTCCAACGAATACTTGTCATAGTCAGGACAAAATTCTGAAAAAGTCGCTTAGTTTTTAAGGTATAGGCATTTTGTGAAGAAAAGGGTTTGAGATCGGTTCTAGGGCTATTTGAGTATGCTGAGTCCGAAAAACAATGATGCCAAGCTGAAAAATGTCTCATTCATCATCTAATTTGCATATTGGCAAAAGGGCCGCCAAAGCCTGAAATATGCAATAATAATGTTGTTATTTATCATTTTTTCGACATCTTTTGTACTAAATATAGCAAATTTCTTGATAACTGACTAAAAGTAAATGATTTTTTCAGTAATTCAGAAAACAAATTATAGATTCATTTTTGAAAATTACCGTATAAATGGCAATAAACCCCTATTGAAACATTAACATTAATCTACATTTTATTTTCCCCGTGTGAAATGCAGTAAAATTCAAATTACTATTTTGAAAATGTCATGTATTATAGGTATTTTTAAAAACAGATATGATAAAGGAAATAAATTTGAGCACAGGCCCTTTGACCATTTATTAATTCTTTTAGTACTCCTCAAACACACCTATCCACTATATTGAAATCATGATTTGAATTAACTTGTTGCCATGATATCCACAATAAATTCTTATTTACCGTATTCATTCTAATGTGGGGACTTCCATTTTGTGGAAATTCCATTGTTTGCACTTTTGTATACACCCATGATCCAAAACTGCTGAAGATAAAGTTTCTGAAATCGTTTTAATTTACATTTTGATATCCTTAAAAATCAAATTGTGTATTATTATTTGAAATTGCATGAACACATATTAAACAGGTAACCGTCTTAGGCACGGGACAATATTAAAAAGTACACTTATCTTAGATTTCAAAATTTTGTTAGGTTGCAAAATTAGTTGAGTGTGGCAAACTTAATTTACTATGGTCATGTCGAACTTCAATTTTCCAGAAGAAACATTACTTGTTCATTTTGACACTATTTCAAAGAGCCAACTTATTGATCTAGATACGATACAGAGAATACTAGAAACTGGATATAGTGACTGATATACTATATAGGCCTAATACAGATTCTCCAGTCAAATACACGTTACATAATGCTTTAATGATTGAATAGGGTTAAATTGTCAGTAACATTACAGTGACTGATGCACATATTCATCATGGTTCTGACATGTTTCGAACAAGTACAACATACAATTAAGTCAATAGCTGCTTATCACATGTACATGTAGATTACATGTAAGCGATTCACCATTTTGTTACACGTCAAAGGATTTTGACACCCATGGGTTCGAACCCACAAACCCTCAAGCCCTGGATACAGAGTCTCTGTTGTTATTTATTGAACTATTGCAGCTTTATCCGAAACTGTTAGAACTGTAACATCTATTCAATAATAATAGGTAAAGTATTTACAGATTCATTGAGAGCCCCTATCGTTGGATGTGCACTGCCGACGAAAAGACATGTAGCATTTGTATGAAAAACTCCCTTTTTGAGCTGTGCTCATGACAATTGCCATATCATTTGTCATGAATTGTCATACATATAAAATATGGATTTCTTGGTGTATACCCCATGCGTTCAAAGATGACACAAGTTTAAAATGAAGGTTCAAATATGGACGCCACACCAGGATATTAATAAAAAAAATGCCTAGGCAGACGTATTGGCGTCTTCAATGGTCAATATTTCTTCACACAAGGCGACCTTAACTGAAAGGCAAGTAAGAAGGAAATGATTATGATAAGAGAAGTGTTTTTTGCCTGATACTGCACAGAGACATTAATAGCTTCATTATTATTGACATGAAGGAACCAAATTCTGATATTTCAAATTTCGCTTTGTCATATAATTATGTTTGAAGAATACAGTCTGAAGCTTATGTTCAAGTATTAACCCATAATCTGCAGATGTTCACATTAATTTCATCGATTCTCGGGTAAGAATAATCTCAAAAAGGAACACTTAAGTCTCAATATCCAGCTCCATCTGTTACGAAAGTTAATTGTCTTTGTATGTGTACAAAATCAGATTTGTTGCATGGAAAGAAACATTGTAATAACTTTTTTAAACGAGTGTATATTTCATATGATAAATTATGCTGTTGTACCGAATACAAAAATTCTGTTCAGTGTCTTTGATAATGCTGAACTTCATTGCTGACCCAAGATTTGCCAAACGTCATTTAAATGTAGTCGGTTTTAAGATGCGCTTTCTGAATTCTAACAAATACACTAACCAACTTATCTACATGTATCAAAAATGTTGTGTTTGTTTACAACGCCTACGTGACTTCTGATAATTTTAATACTTCTTGAGATCAGTGTATTCGTCATGTTTCATGCATGTTTAGATAACTTCGACATTCTAAGAGGGGGCATGCTAGTATGTCAAACATAAAAGCAGGTAAAATATATTTTCAAGAAGTATCATATGGATTGGTCAACCTGTATAGGTAGATACTTGCTGTTTCATGAAAATTCGCATTGAATTAATATAATCCTTCTATTTGAAGTTTGTATCTAACTTTACCTACCACATTTTTAGTTTCTCATTTAATTTATAGGAAAGTAATCTTTGATGAAAATCTTGGTACCAAGGACATAATCCTTTTTCTGCCCAGAAAATACAATGTGCATACCACTTTATAAACTCTGATTGTCCCCATGTTGTTCCGATGCCAGAAATATCTAGCATGGAATCTTAAAGAACACAGGGAAATGTCTAATCACCAGCGATAACTTTTGTACAGGATCGTTATTTGCGCTAGCATTTAACGTTTGATTATACAAAGGCAGCAATCTTATATTTGAAACTTGACATATCCACATTCGTTGGCACGCAACTCAATTTAAAATCCGTATATGGGGTGTGTTATCGGTTTTATTGGAATAAGTACGGTGCTTAGCACTTATGACATTTTCTGTTTTCAAAACAATTCTGGAGTAAATGAATTCAGATGATATTTTTCCATAATGCAAGAGGGATTACGGAGCTCATTCTAATCTAGTCATAAGTACCAAAGACGTGTTGACATATTCAACTTAACTTTATTTTGAAAATTACCTAAATTATTTTATGTAGGCTAAATCTTAAATGTCCAAGTTTTTTTGTAAATCAAAATGTATATGTAAATGTCTAAAATGGTATTGTTGATAACAGTTGTGTGTTTTAACGGCGATTTAAAAAAAATGATAAAAAATGATTAAATGAATTCAATGTGAACGTGATATTCTGTATGTTTAAAAGGGTTTTATTGTCAGTAATACGGTAAAAGATTATCGAAAATAGTGTCAACATGGTTCTATTTACTTTTGAAATTATTTACTCATTAGTTTCAAGCAATTTATAGCAAAGTTTCTCAACATTTTGGTTAAGATTATGCCAAAAACTTGAAACTTGAAAGTGATATTCTGTATGTTTCAAAAGGTTTTATTGACAGCAATACGGTAAATGTTTATTAAAAATAGTGTCAACATGGTTTTATTTACTTTTGCAATTAATTACTCATTAGTTTTAAACAATTTATAGCAAAATATCTCAATAAATCGGTTAAGATTATGCCAAAAACTTTGATACTATATGGCGGATTTCGTGTTTTTGTCGGCCATTTTTAAAATATGCAAATTAGATGGCGAAGGAGCCATTTTTGTTTCTCATTTATACTCCCCGTCATAAGAAAGTAGCCACCTGTCTAATGCAAATGGTTGACAAATTTAAGATTATTCACAAACGTACCGAAGTAGATACAACACATTGAAACATGACAAGTAAATACGCTTTCGTGAAAGTAACGCAAACAGTCGAATTACCCCATAAGCTATAGAGGCTTGGTGGTAATTCCAGGAAATCCGAAACCGATACGGAAAACATCACTGAAATTTACGGCCATATATAGGGCCGGAAACGGACTAAAAATGAATAAGGATATGTGTGTAAGATACTGTTTTACTTGAAATGCTTATTGACTAATAAGTGATCTTCATTACATCCAAGACCCTTAAAAATGGCGGTTTCCGGTTTTAGCCCAACCAACCCCTAATTTCCTCTTAAATGTTCTATTCATTGAATTTTTGTTTCTGTTTGGTCTTGAGGAAGTTCTTAATTAATAAAATGTTTTCCCCCACTTTACCCACCAACCACTTCCGGTTATTATCAAACATTTAATATCGAGAATGTTATACTGGTATTACTAAATTTTCATAGACCTCTATCATTTAAACGGAATGATTGACTGTAAAATTGAAATGGGACTTTTGTTTGTGTTTCAACAGCGTAAACTTCTGCAGAAAATGACAGCTGCAAGTAAACAAAATTGAACTTGGTATCCTAAAATTCTGTTTTGAGCCCATATTGCAACTAAACATGTTTCCGGACTTGTTGAAAGCATTTAACCATTGAGGTGTAAAAATGTACTATTGGGAATGTGTATGAATGTGTAAAATTAAAACGACATTAAGAATTGTGAAAATTAGGGTTGTTTGAAAAGTGGCTACTTTTTTATGACGGTGAGTATACGTCGTAAACCATTTAGGTTTAGTCCGTTAACATGAAAATTGCAATATTTAGAACAAAACATGTCGAAAAAATGATATAAAACAACATTATTATTGCATAATTGAGGTTTTGGCGGCCATTTTGAAAATATACAAATTAGATGATGAAGAAGCCATTTTTCAGCTTGGCAACATTGTTTTTCGGATTCAGCATACCAAAATACCCTTAGAACCGATATCAAACCCTTTTCTTCACAAAATGCCTTTAGGTGATAACTTTTCTAAATTCGTGCCCTGACTATCATGTTTACACCCTCTCCGAGTATACATGATAAAAGCGACCTCACTGGTGGTGAACTAAAACAGTTTTCGCTACAACAAGGTGTAGATATTTTGCGTTTAAATGTGAGTTTATAGATTTTTTTTCTAATGACAATGAACTTGTTCTAAAAACAGACCGAGTTTACCGTTTTGTTTTGACAAACTGTCGGTGTTGTTAAAAAATCTCGTATAATACATTCAAAGTTAAACGAGAATCGATACAAATATTTTGGTTTATTTTAGGGTTGAACAGGTATATATCAGTGTGTATAAGTTTTTACTATAAATAGTCAAATATACATCCTGCCACCCCTATTTTCCGTTATCGGTCTATTCCCTCATTAGTAAAAGATTTTGAATCGTTTATAACTACGGCTTCGATAGTTACGATATTTTGTAGCAACACCGACGGAATACATTGATCGCGAAAAAAAAAAACGTCCCTCGCTTTGGTCGAGTTCACCACCAGTGGATCTTGAATTAACAGAATTCTTTAAGATTTTCTAAAATTGATGAGGTGGCGGTGATGCTGCAACTGCTGTTGTTGTTGTGTCACGAGATTCCTCGTCTCGTCAACAATGATTGGTCGTCAATAACTTTTTTATCATGTGATGTTTAACCCATTATCAAACGACAACATTTGGACCTGTCCAAATTCAAAGATGTAGCAGACGACAATTTCAGGTGAATGAAATTTGACTTGGTTTTTTTTTGTCATACTGGGTAGAAAACATTGTGGGAAATGAAGAAATTGCTTATCACAAGCAATTTCTTCAATTTCCACAATGTTTTCCGAAGCCTTTTCTTGTGAGTAAGTCAAAAGGCGTCACTGTGCAGTAATTGGTTGAAGGATCATTGTTTTCGGCAAATCCCTGGAAGAAGAAGGTAAACTACTTTCGAAAAATTTATTTTGTAATCTGATATTTTGCAGCAATTAAGATCATTGTATAGTTCACAATAAATGACCTGGCAGAGTATCTCATTCGATTATCATGGGCTGCTCTGCCAGGTCATTTATCGTTAGCTATAATGTCTGTAAAATTTGAGATTTCAGTACATGTACACATGAAATGTTTTTAGAACATTTTTCTTCAATGTTTTCCCAATCTTATTCTATAAGGCATGTCAAAACATGGTCGTGTGGGGAAAGGCTTTTAAAGAAACAAACAAACAAAAATACGTTCGAAAGTGCATGTATCGCATCGCATTTGTTGACAATTTCATCCGTGCGAAATTAACCCTTTCCTATACAATACCTTGTTTGGACGCCCCTGTTATAAAAGGCTTGTAAAAATACTGAAAAGGAAGAAAATGCTGATAATCAGCATCACACTTCGCCCCAATATTCAATGTTTTTTAATCTACACACATTTCAGTTTTGTTAACCCATTACCAGACAGCAACATTTTAGACTGCTCTAAATTCAAAGATGTAGCAGACGACAATGTCATGCGAATTGAATTTTACATTTTGTCTTTTGTGGTAGAAAACCTTGTGGGAAATGAAGAAATTGCTTGCCATTAGCAATTTCTTAATTTTCCATGATGTTTTCCAGAGCCTTAATCTGATGGAGTGTCAAATGCGTCACTGCGTGGGGATGGGTTAATAATTAATACATATTTGTCGACAGTGCTCCTTTAAATGATGCCAATTGCAAATCACCAGTAAACTATTTTTGCAGAATTTCACCCATTTTAAAAATCAAAACATTTTTCAAATCTTTATTAATTAATGACGTCAAAATCATGTATTGTTTGGAAAAGGTTAATGGCATCTTTTATTAACGAAGGTTACATAATTAACGCTTTCACAAACGACCACGTCTTAGGGTATTCCACTTTGAAAGCTGCTGCAGACGACTACGAGGATGTTACTAATGGTGCAATTTGTGAATAATATAGCGAAGAAAACATTGTGACAAAAGGAGAAACTGCTGGTTATCAGCAGTTTTTTCTCTTGTCTCAATGTTTCCCACAGCCTTTCCTTTTTAGGGACGTCAAAAACGGCCTTGTTTGGGAAAAGACTACATAATTAAGGGAGGTACGGACAAAACCCCCCTAGGACAAAACCCCCCTAGGACAAAACCCACCTGGACAAAACCCCCATGGACAAAACCCCCATGCCCTTAACTGAAAAGTGGACAAAACCCCCTTGGTTATGAAAAATGCTTTTTTTGTGAATACTTTAAAGAAATCTTTAATACTTATGAAATAAATATGAAAATATGAATATTCAGTGTTTATGCTTTACACTAATTAACATTTTGAGTATAAACCTTGTTTTGATTTCATACATATAGTGGAAAATAATTGACCCGGCAGAGTGACCTTAACTGTAATGAAAAATGGAAAAGTTTTTTGTCCAGTTTAGATGGGAATGGTCCGTAGTTAATTTACGTAAAAGCGTGCACCGTATTCGTTATACAATACTGTGCCGCCATGTGAAAATAAGATTTGATCTAATCTAGTCAAATAAAAATATTAAGCTTCCGTGGTCCATTTGGATCGAAATTTTTAGTAAAGTAAATCATTAAAATAGGCGTAATCTTCAAAATAAATAAATATTAATATACAGTTCACATCCTGGTCATACCGTACAGATGGCACAGACTGACCAGGATAGGTATTTTGCATATTCAGTTTACCAATTACCATTTTAAGATGACGCGACAAATATATGCACGTGAAGATACTGTTAAGTCTTCGAATAATATGATTATTAGCTGTAAATAGCGAAGCATGCGAAGTGTTCGGCAAATCACGAGAACCTATCACCCCTGGACGATAAGACTCTTGACCTTTCCGCTTGGTCTGCTCTGCCGGGTCAATTATTTTCCTCTATACTGTACTTTTATTTTTTTGTGCTTTATGAAAATATTATTATATACATACATATTATCAATGTATTAATTATTTGAAAAATACATTATAAATTGATTATTATGTGGTACAAATTGTTTAAATTTTAACCATTTTGGTTGGTTAGAATTCAAATCTGCTCTTGTATGCATTAATCATAAGGAAATTTTTTTGGATAATGAAGAAATTGTTTGAAACAAGCAAGCTTTCTTTTTCTCTCAATATTGCATAATTATAATCTATAAAATATGTGTATTTTCCTTCAAATTGGATCAATTAAACTGTTCATTGTCTGACAGTAGGGAAATATGCATCAAACAGGGAATAAAGTAAAGGTTAAAGGAAATGGATAAAAAGTTTGTTCCAATACAGTTCTTTTCTTCTCTTAATGTTTCTTTGCTTGCTGGTCTAAATTGCATAATTTACTTACATCCAACATATGCTGTTTTTTTTAAAAAATCAGAGAACTCTGAAATTTGGCCGTCTTATCATAGAGGGTTAAATGTTGCTATATTCAACCAAAATTTATCAAAGTTCCCTTTTTTGAATAAAATTTATCAAAAAAAAAAAAAAATAATAATTATATAATTCATATTCATTTTAATAAGGATGGGGGTTTTGTCCTAGGGGGGTTTTATCCTATGGGGGTTATGTCCTAGGGGGGTTTTGTCCAGGGGGGTTATGTCCTAGGGGGGTTTTGTCCTAGGGGTGTTTTGTCCTACACTCAATTAAGGCATCATTATACAACACGTCATAATGACTAACTTATTTACAAGGAAAAATCGGCAAGTTGCCTTTGACCATTTAGGCTGCAATATTTACAGTAAGGCCTTCAAACATACACATAAGCAAGAATAAAAGTACGCATAATAATATTCTCTAAAAACATTTCTCAAAAAAGACGTGATTTTTCACGTCTCTAATAGAAAAGAGCTAATTAACGGAAACGTTGAGACAAAAAAAAAATATCTAAATTGCATTTTCTCATGTTGACAATTTCTCCTTTTGTCTTAACATTTATAATTCATGCATTTCATGTTAACTTAATCATATCTTTGTCGAAAGTTTGACGGAAAACCATGAAATGTCCTCGTTTGGAAAAGTTAACATCGTAAACAAGTCAAAAGTGCACAAAAACCTGGTGATATATCCATTCCTTTAACCCTTTCCCAAACGGCCGATATTTGAACTGTTCCTTTTCCAATTTCAATCCAGTCTATCATGGACAACAAAATGGATGTTGATAAAGAAATAATTAGTGTACATAATAGCAATTGTAGACAATTGTAGATTGTAGACAACAATTTAAAGTTAATCTCCTACTTTCGTCTTTAATGGGTGAAAATACGTGGGAAATGAAGAAATAGCTTGTCACAAGCAATTTCTTCATTTTCCACAATGTTTTCCAAAGACATTATTTAGGAAGGAGTCAAAAAGAGTCATTGTGTGGGAATGGGTTAATCCTTTGCCAAACAGTAAATTTCATACCTGGTTAAACCATTTTCTTTTTACTCCCAACAAGATATAGATCTTGGTTTTAGAAAACATCGTGGTAAATGAAGAAATTGCTTGCATCATATATCATAGAAAACATTTTGAGAAATGGAGAAAAAGCATGGTTACAAGTGTGTCCTCTTTGCGCTATCATTTCTACAGTTTCCCATGGTTTCGACATTAAAACTAAATATATACACTCTACAATGTAAAAAAAACTATGGAGTATAAACTCTCATCGTACGGTTTAGACATAAAAACTTTCCAATGTATTCATAATCTATACTCCGAATTTCGTTATAAATCGTTGAAAACTCTGCGTTTTTAAATGTACTAAGTATATAATGATATTTTGTTGTCTGTAGCATTATTCAAATTTGAGAGCCTTTTAGTTTTACCATTTAGGAAATGGTTCAGTTCATAAGTTCTCTGAACTTTACTTGCTCCTTAGTTAAACCCGCGAATACCTTCTATAGATAGAAATCGCCATCATTATCTTTCACAGCATCTTATCCTTTAGGTCAAATTATTTTTCAAAGCTTTCTTAATTAATGACGTCAAAACCAGGTATTGTTTGTGAAAAGGTTAAAAGTGTACTTCCTCGTATAAACTTTTTCCAAAATAAGATACATATGTATGGTTGTTCACTTCTCTAATAGAATAGAGCTAACGTAAGCATTGAGGCAAAGCAAGAAACGCCTGTTTTCTGTAATTTCTCATATTGACAATATCTCCTTTTTGTATCAATTTTTACAATTTATGCATTTCATGTTTACTCATCACACATTGTGTCGAAACTTTGACGGAAAAACATGAAATGTCTTCGTTTGGAAAGGATTATTATCGTAAACACGTCAAAAGTGTACAGAGTCTTCCGTTAAAACATGGCGATATATCCATTCCTTTAACCCTTTCCCAAACGGCCGATATTTGAACTGTTCCTTTTCCAATTTCAATCCAGTCTATCATGGACAACAAAATGGATGTTGATAAAGAAATAATTAGTGTACATAATAGCAAAGAAAACATTAAAGCAAAGGAAGAAAATGCTGATGATCTGCATTTTCTTCTTTTGTCTCAATGTTTTGCTAAGCATTTTATATTGGTGACGTCTAAAGAAGGTGTTGTTAGGAAAGGGTAAACAGTAGGTGGGAGAATCCATCTCGGAAATAATTAACCCTTTATAAAAAGACAAAAATGTAGACTTGGCCAAATTTCAGAGACAATTTCAGACAACAATTTCAAGTTAATCTAATTTGAAATAGACCTACTATCGTCTTTATTTGGAGACAATATTGTGGGAAATGAAGAAATTGCTTGTCACAAGGAATTTCTTCATTTTCTACAATGTTTTCAAAAGCCATTATCTGGGAAGGACTAAGAAAGAGTCACTATGAGGGAATGGGTTAACCCTTTACCAAACAACAAATTTTAGGAGATGGTTGAACAATTTTCACACATTGATGCATTTTGACTCCCAACAAGATGAAGGTTTTAGAAAATATCGTGGTAAATGAAGAAATTACTTGCATCAATATCACAGAAAACATTTTGAGAAATGGAGAAAAGGCATGGTTACAAGTGTGCCCTCTTTGCACTATCATTTACGCAATATATTTGTTTGGCGATTATGTTGTTGTTGTTGCTCTTGTTGTTGTTGGTGGTGGTGGTGGTGGTGTTGTTGTTGCTGTTGTAGCTGTTGTTGTTGCTGTTGTTGTTGTTGCTGTTGTTGTTTGTTGTTGTTGTTTGTTGCTGTTGCTGCTGTTGCTGCTGTTGTTGTTGCTGTTGTTGTTGCTGCTGTTGTTGTTGCTGTTGTTGCTGTTGTTGTTGCTGTTGTTGTTGGTGCTGTTGGTGCTGTTGTTGCTGTTGTTGCTGCTGCTGTTGTTGTTGCTGTTGCTGCTGTTGTTGCTGCTGCTGTTGTTTCTGTTGTTGTTGTTGTTGCTGCTGCTGCTGTTGTTGTTGTTGTTGCTGCTGTTGTTGTTGTTGTTGCTGGTGTTGTTGTTGTTGCTGTTGCTGCTGCTGCTGTTGTCGTTGTCGTCGTCGTCGTTGTAGAGATATTCCTAGAAATCCTTGCCAACGCTGCAAGATCACTCTTGAAAAGTGATTTTGAAAACATTTCAAAGCATTACAAAAAAAACCTCGATAAAATACAAAACACTGCATCTACGCAATTTTAAATGGTAATAAAATTTGGACAAACATTTATAAAAATATGTCAAATGTCACAAATTGGTTAATTAGATGAACAGTTAGATCTATATGGAGTTGGAAGAAGTGTATGATGAAAAGTGACTATGTATGCGAATATTTTTGGTATCCCCTAGCATTACCTTTAAAAATCATTAGAATAATGTCCATCCATAGATACCAGCTTTATTTATTACAACTACGACAGTCAAAAACCAAAATAGACTCGTAAATTCTAGGTAGTAGACTGACTAAGCCTATTTCCAAACTGAACAATTTTAGACTGGTCCAAATTCAAACATTTTGCTGACGACAATTTAGAGTGAATAAAATTGTACGTTATCTTTTGTGTCTTTTTGGAAGAAACGTTGTGGGAAATGAAGAAATTGCTTATCGCAAGCAATTTCTTCATTTTCCACAGTGTTATCCCGATCCTTGGATATCTTATGGGACGTGAAAAACGTCATCATAAGAAAAGGGTTTAGTTCTATCATCCATAGATGTTAATCTCAAATACAATAAATCTCCTTTTCTCAGATTCATGGGTATTTATTTTATTATTATTATTATTATTATTATTATTATTATTATTATTATTATTATTATTATTATTATTATTATTATTATTATTATTATTGTTATTGTTATTGTTATTGTTATTATTATTATTATTATTATTATTATTATTATTATTATTATTATTATTATTATTATTATTATTATTATTATTATTATTATTATTATTATTATTATTATTATTATTATTATTATTATTATTATCTTTCTACGAAAAACTAAAAACTACAATATTTCCCAAAGCTTGTTCTCATAGGGACGGCTAAACCATGCCTTGTTTGGTTGGGACATGGGCAAATAAACTGGACTCGAATTTTCCCTGGATAGAATTAAGGTAAGACTTGGGTAATGGTCTATGTGACTAGTTGTGGAACGAAATCTGTATGGTGCGAATAGACGATTTCAATGGAGGTACGAGTAAATTTCATTGCTCTCAAATTTTGAATTCTAAACTTTTTTTTTTTTTTTTTTTTTTTTTGGGGGGGGGGGTGTCTGCCTACTCTTCACAGGTCCGTAGGAACAGGGGGGCTGGGGGACTAAGCTTAGCCGCCCTGCTCCCCCCAAATTGGACCAAAATTGCCGAATTTTCTTTATTTCACACAGAAAATTTAGGGAAAATCTGATTTAGCCCCCCCCCCCCCCCCCCCCCTATTTAGACGCTGGGGGTTCGGCCACCCCAATATGAAATTGCTTCCCACGGGCCTACTTCATACAATTTTATTAGAAACATTTTCACAAACATTGTTTAGAATGCTCCCCGGAAATCGCTCAATTATTTCAGTTGTTACAGAAACAGGCGATATTGCATCTAACGGTACTTTAAAAATGTTCGGACTTACGAACGTCATGGAATAAAACGAATTACAACGATTATACCGGAGGTGCATTACCCAGGTCTTACCTTATATGTACATGTACATATATACAGGTTGACGAATACGATGTATCTTGAAAATAGTTCTTTACTTGTTTGTATGTTCGACAATTGACCCATTTCAATTATCGTTTTAGACCGTACATATGAGCCGCTTCCGGTGGCAAACAATGGGTTTATGGGAAATTAACATTGTATACACACAAACACGGTTCCAATTTGTTACCAAAACTAGCAACACACCAGCCGGTTTATTTAAGCGAGATCGAGGCTCTGACCAAATTCCGCGTGCAATGGCAACGAACGGTGGTTGGCCATGATTGTCATCAAAGGACGACTTCCGGTGGCTGTTGTGTGTGTGTGTGGGGGGGGGGTCTTAGTGGAAATAAGCTAATTCAGCACGAACCACTCCAAGCTGTAGTTATTACACTGTCGCACGTAACCAATGACAAGCTAACTTATAGGCTAATTATATAATACTTTAATATCTGATTAGTCGCAGTCCTATTAAACCAATATAATTAACCCATCCAGATTTATTCTTTCACAAACAAGTGAAATGTTAACTTAATGCAAGTGAAAATTCATGCAACTGTTGAAATTAGTAAATCAATGAGGTGAAAGATATCATTGTTGTAGAAAATTGATTGGAAAACATTGATAGAAAATGAGAAATTCAATTAACTTTAAGTGTCTACAAAAACACGGCTTATTTGGAAAAAGGGATAAAACAATAAAATCCCCTAAAGAACTATTAAAATTCATAATCTAAACATCGACAAAAACACGGCTTATTTGGAAGAGATAAACAATGAAATCCCGTATAAGAGTATTAAAATTCCAAATTTAAGTATCGACAAAAACACGGTTTATTTGGAAAAAGGGATAAAACAATGAAATCCCATATAAGAAGTGTTTGAGCCAGAAATATAGATCTGTCATTCCTATGTCGTCGCTTTTCAACAAAAACCTCGTAACTTCAGCTTATTTTAAGCTTCTGTTACGAGGTTTTTGTTAAAAATCAGCGATTTGTTCTGTTCATTGGTTCGCTGGCACTTACAAAATACAGTCTTTGACCACACAAAATCTGTTTACTTTGCCTTGAGCATGCAGTGTGAAAGCATTATTGTTTTTCACGTAACTTTCTGGAGAAAACGCGGATACCAGAGTGGATAATTTTAGTGAGTATTTTGCATTAAACTCTTTATTTTTTCCGTTCCAGTAATATTGAAATGATTATGTAAATTATCTTGTTGATTTTTCTTTTTAACGTGCTATTTAGCAAAAGAGTTAAATGTTGAAACATTTGTATGTTATTTTATAAAATATATTAAATATTTTACACCGATAAACAAAATCCGACAAATTCAATTAATACTAGAACCAAATTCTAATTTCTAAATTAAAAAGAATTGACAATTCAATGCCTTTACCCATTACGAGACTGCAAATATTTGGACCATCCCTAATTAAGGATGTAAAAATGCGATACTGTTACGTGCATTGAATTCTATATTTTTCTGGCGGTTTCGTCGCGAAAAAATTGTTGCAAACGAAGAAAGTGCTTGACACAAGCATTTTTTTCTATTTTCCGCAATGTTTTCCAAAGCATTTCTGTTGGGGGGCATCAAAAGGCGTCACTGCAAGGGATTGTTTCTTGAAAGCGTTTCTGTTACATAAAAAAACGAAATTAGAATAGAAATAAGACCTATTGGGAGGGGAGAAATGTACAAGTTCAGAATCATTTTCGTTTATTTTTCGATAAAAAGTTTAATGATAAAAATATCTTTATCCTTTTGGAAAGGGTTCATTAAAATAATTCTAAATAAATATCAAGCTATGCTCACATGCACAATTCCACATCCACATCAAGACCGGAGCACGTCTAAAATGGTCAATCATAGAATAGAATAGAATAGAATAGAATATATTTTAATTGCTCAAATATACCAATTTTGTGTTATAGGCATTTACAGAAAAATTGAAAACAAAACACATAAACAGACAAATTATAACACACACAAAGACATACAGAATCCACGCACAAACACACAAACACATGCTGACGCGGCGGTATTGTATGAATTAAAGGTCTGAATGCCGACCAGGCTCGATCTGTTCTTGATCGCTTGATCGCGCTTGATCGAGATGATCAGATCGGCAGTTGAAACCTATCATTAAAGGGACATACATGTAACATTTCCATTTCATTTTTTAAAGTATGTCTTGATGCCAAGATTGGTTATTCTAATAATAAGTTCTATCATTTTTTAAGTTATTGCTAATAAGCGAAAATACGCCTTTAAAGTTGAGACAGAAAGGACAAATTCCAAATACATCTGAACTATTGTCCACATCAATTTGTTTAATTTTGATACAGAAATATATATTTCTCGTGAACGGCGCAATACTTTGGCTTGGGATTTTCAGAATGTTCTTAAGAAAATATGCTCTCTCAGATAAAAATAAAAGTAAAATTTACAAGATATTTGTGAAATGTCACTTACAACAAATTGCTGCTTAAAAAAGGGGAGGTGTCGAAAACCGACGATGTCATATACACCCAGTAACATTAATTTAATTTTGCCCTCTCCAACTCTTTTGGTCTGGGAACGGTATTAAATTTTACGTTTCGTTTGAAAAACGTTGAATGCATCCAGACAAAAAGCCTTGGCATTTCACGTTCTAATGTATTTGCGGATTTATGGTATCTAATTCGTGAATGTTTCTACTTTTTCACAATTAACCGAAAAACACTATCTACCGGGCGCACTGGAATGCCATCTAGTTATCTAGCTTTTCCGCTACATACTCTTATTTCTTATCCCATTGCCAAAAGTCCTGTTTTTAACGTCATTTTAAGGACTTAGAAGACCTTACAATGTAGCTGTCATGTAAGTCATATAAGTCGTAAAAGAGTAGCCTACCGGTGTATAGGCATAGGAAATCATAGGGACGAAAGAAGAAATTGCTGATAATCCATATTGTACACGAATTACATTTTATTTACTTTTACGTCGTCTGCAGCAGCTTTCAAACTGAATTACCATTAACCCATTCCAAAACGACAAAATTATATGGTTGACAGACCTGAAAGCTGCTGCAGACATCAAAATGAGTGTTTTTGTAAATATTATAGCACAGAAAATATTGAGGCAAAAGGACACATTTTTGATTATCAGCAATTTCTTCTTTTGCGACAATATTTTCCAAAGCCATTTCTTTTATAGATGTGAAAACCAGGTCTTGTTTGGGAAAGGGTTTTAACAAACGAAGAAAAATAACTCTCAGAGCACGCATATGTGACATGGTCCCTTTCTATATAAATGACGCACATGAGAGCAACTAATTGAAGCGGCTTAGAAAACTATCAGACAAAAGAAGAAAACGCCGATGACCACAAGTTTCTCCTTTAGTCTCAATATTGTCTATGCTATAAGTTCGGATTTTATTTTACCAATTTTGCCACCTGAAGCTGCTTCTGATTTTGAGCAGTCTAAAATGTTGTCGTTTTGGAAAGGGTTAAAAACCTAATTAAAGTAATATTAGTCTCATAAAGTGCGAATAAGTTTTAGTCCATATCATCATAAATTCTGCAACAAAACACAGCATAGCTCACGATAAATGACCTAGAAAAGCATCTCTATCCATTAACATAGGCTGCTCTACCAGGTCATTTATCGTGAGCTATAGACCATAAGAATCGGCGACATGATTAAAAAATGTTATTGACGTTCAAACACAATTTTGTTGGTCCTCAATAATCTATTTTCATGTGCTGTACCGCATCTTGTACACATTCTCTGTTTCTAATCGGCCACGCATTAACTAAATGGTTGAGGATTTTCTGCAATTGTTGTCATTGTTGTTGTTGCTGCTGCTGTTGCTGCTGTTTTTGTTGTGTTACCTGAATCCCACCAATGACCTAGATTCGATGAGGTCTACACCATTTACCATCAAATTAACAATATATCTTTTCACAAATAAACTCGTAACTACATATTCTTTAAAGCTGTAGTTACGAGGTTTCTGTAGACAAAGGGAAAGAAAATAGCCACTTGTCACACCGGACCGGTCAAAACGTTCTATATATGTGGAAGCATCAACAAACAGTGTCTAAAACAACGTAACCACAGCTTGTATATAATTCAGATAATGCAATTTGATCTCAAGTAGTAATGTGATAACATAATAAAAACTTGTGAAATTGTTTAGAATAGATCTATATATGATATAATGCTAGTAACATATTAAATTTGTCAGTTATTGTGTCGAAAGAATTGAATATAAAATTAAATCTATTAGAGAGTAGGCTCTAGCAATATCAACGGAATAATGATGTGGCGAATCGGCAACTAAGGTCATTTAGCACGTTTAAAAAATGGATTTCCCTAAGAATTCGGCATTTTTGGTCAGCTTTGGTGGGACTAACCCCCCCCCCCCTCCAGCCCCTTGTTCCTAAGGGCCTGATACAAACGGAATTAATCACTGTATGAATCCAGTATGTTTGATAAGCAGGGTCGCAAAAAATGCACTGAGGTGGTATTCACCAACCATTACGAGTATGAATGTCAAGTAATACAACAATCAATCCGGTTGGCCGAGACATTTGTCTCGACCAATCAAATGACTTGTGATGTAATTTTGAAACGTGCGTTCCAGTCCAGTGCGCTGTAGCTGGGCTATTGACGATTTTCTAAATGTTAGGCTAAAGGGGGAATGCTCCATTTTTCGGAACACTCGGTCATTACTGTAGAAAATTAAACGTTTCGTACAATATATGTTTCGCTACCATATTTTCAATAATATAACACGTCATTACAATTTACAATTTACCATTTCGATGGTAAAAGCGTATTTATTAGTATTTATTATGCGAAACTGATTTCCTCAAGATGGAAATCGATTATTTCGAGCAAGACAGTTGTAAGTGTGTACGCAGTTACCACTGTATTGCGTCATTTTATTCGTGTGTAGCTGATAAAAATTGCTGTAATTCACTAATAAGTGCGCTGACCTATACATTTTCTTTTTGAATTATTACCAGGACATGTTACTTAATACAATGAGGGAGTTTTATCAAATTCTATTATGTAGAACTTGAAATATTTCCAAAAATATGCAAATTTTGACATAAAACAATTCAGCTTCGTTTATCGAACTGAACACGTGAGCATTCTGTTTTATACATTTGCGCGTTTATAATAGCACATATTTTTGGGTTTTCTGTTCTTATTAAATGAATGACGTTACTTTAGATCCGTTTTCGGGACTTAACGATGATTATACAACAGTTTTTAAGCATTTTAGTGACATTGGATAGGTGCAAGAAAGTGTGCATTTTTTCGCTGTAGGGATGTGTGATACGAATGCCTATAAAATTCAAACAAGATCGCTGACCATCCATTTTTATTTTATTTTTCAATTGGTAATAACATATAATTTCAACATGCAAAATATAAATATATTCTATTACTGGGAAAAAAATAGAAAACTTGAGCATTCCCCCTTAAGATACTATGTGAGCCAATATTTATTTTCGTGGAAATCTGACAAAAAAAGTTCAATTTTTATTTCCAATTTATTCTGTGAATTTCTGGTTCAGGATGAAAGTACTACATTTAAAGTAATGAATAACGTTAACAGGAACATTCCGATGCACATGGAAATACTCGAGATCGTCTTTCATAAATCTATGGTCTCAATAAAATGTCCTCGCTGTAACAACCAGATTTTCTTTCAGAAATTCGATTTGCAAGTTTTAAGATTATTTCAAAGTATGTTTTTTGAGAATAAGAATCCAGACTGAAGGAATTATGTTCAAGTCGATTTCCAAAAATGATTCGTTTGGCTTTTTTTCAATGTAGTATTGTATTTTCCTAATTAAATAGAGAATTTTGTCCGTGTCAAATGTAATTAAGCTTCTATCTAAGACAAAATGTATGTGCATGTACTTTAGACTCTAGAAAATAATATTCTCTTTGTATTTCAGGCACTATAAAATTAGCGTAACACTTTTTTTGTGAAATAATTTGCCGAAAGTGCATCGTTACATCGAGGACATATTAGTTATTGCAAGGACAATATTCGCTATTTTATGAAATAAACAGAAAGAAATTAATTTCACTATTGTATTCAAGCTTCAAATAATTAGGTTAAAAAACATACCAATTTTACCATCAAAACACATAATTCTTAATGAACCATGCTGTAGTTTGTAATAAAAAAAAGTCTTTGTTATTGGAATGACATTTACCATTACTGTGAGGAATTATACTTAAATATTTTTCCATTTCTTACATTGTATTGACCTATATATGGTCTTTAAATATTAAAACCAATGCAATTGTAAAAAATGTATACATTTAAATGTAAAAGTCACTTTGTTAAACCCTTTCAAAACGTTAGATTTTATGCTATGTTACAACTGCTGATCAAGTCAAATCGATCGCACTGACTGCTCAAATTCGGCCATTATTCTCGACTTAAAGACTTTTCTCGATCTCTACTCGATCAACCCGACCTCTACCTTCTATTTGATCGAATGAACAGATAAAGCACAGATCGAGTTGATCGAGATGTGGTTGGGAGCCGCATGAGTAAAAGGCCATGTGATCGATATAAAGATGTTAATCCGATCACACTCGATCTCCAGTTTTGATTGATTCCTGATCTGGTCGATCGCCTTTCCGATCCATTCACGATCGCTTTTCAATCAACTTTCTACCTAATCCTACACAAATATTTCTTTTAAGGAATGAATGCAATTTTATTTTTTTCATGCAGGTATGAAAAATAAAATCTAATCACACTGTATGAATCCGCGAAGCGGTTCATATAAAAGTGTGATTAGATTTTATTTTTCATACCTGCATGAAAAAAATAAAATTGCATTCATTCCTTATAATTTAATAATACATTTTATTACTGTAAATAGTAATAATTGCGACTAGAAGGAATGAGATATCGTTCGGACTATGTTCAAAAAAGCGGATAGATGTGCGATATCTGCCCGCTGCCAAGGTATTAAGATCTTACGCACGTGCCTTTCCGTGACGAAAACTTTAAATGACGTCATAAAAAGCGCGCGTAACTGCTACGTCGTTTACAGCGAATTCAGTCGTCGTAACGTTATTTTCCATCCCCTCAAGTGCGTTTTCAGTGATAAGTTTTTTAAATTGAGTTTGATTCAAAAAGAAAATCTATTTAAGAGTAAGATTTAATGATAAAACTTGCAGTTTACTACTCAAAACGAACGTAATATGCCGATTTGCACAGGGAACATCCATTTATCCATATTATTGACTCCGAAAGAAGTTCCGGCAATGTCAATTTTTTTTCATGGAGTTATGAAAAATTTTTTTTAGCCAATCAAAACGCTCGGATTTTAATGAAATCAGCTAATATTAAATTATTTATATATAAACAAATAGAGAAAGATGACAAAGTGGTGCGGATAAAGCTCGATTACCACGAACATTCCCGATTACAAATGACGATCGAGTTCGATCTGTACTCGATCGCTTGATTCGGCATGGTCCAGTTGATTTGATCGGCAGTGGATACCTAGCATAAAAATTATACAACTTGAAAGCTGTTGAAGACTACAAAAATGAAGTTTATGAAAACTTGTGTGTACAATATAGATGATTGGATATCAAGGGATATCAAGGGAAACGGAGTCAGAGCTGGTAATCAGCATTATTTTTACTTCTCTTACTTTAGTGTTCGTAAAACCTTCTTCTTTGTTAAAAAATGAGAAGACCCGAAGAAAGTTAAGCAATTACAAATATGACGAAAAACAGAGAAAAAATATGGAATGTCTTAAACCTTCTCGTCAAACCATAATATATCACATTGGGAAAATAATAACATAATGAAAATTCAAGTAAAAAATATTCAAGATATAGTAAATCGTTTAGGAGCGAAAAATCTCGACCATAGTCTGACTGTACAGTCTTGGCATACTGATTGGGTTCGATCCTTTTAGCAATATACGCAGATGATTTGTTGTTGTTGTTGTCGTTGTTGTTGTTGTTATTTCTTTTTGGAAGATAGCTCACATATTAATTTAGATACACGGTTGTAAGACGTTGAGTGTCCTAAAACTGATTGTCAAAAAAAAAAAAAAAAAAAAGAAATAAAGTAATTTGAAAATGTTTTCTTCTTAACTTCTTGTTTACCAAGATAAGATAATATTTGACAAAAAAATCCATCTTTTTTTCGGGATGAAATGTTGTGATTGCAAGATTACATGCACGATTCGAATCAATGCATGTAAATTGCCTTGAAAATTAAAAAAAATCAAAGCCCTGAAGGGCCTGAAAGTCGCTACAACAGAATTATTTGTAAAACAAGATTTGCTTTTCATGATCCTATCAGAGAATGCTTTGAAGTATTGAATGAAATGTATGTATGCCCCCACAAGGGTAAACCTTTAACAATTGAAGTAGTGCAATTGTAGTATTAATTTACATCAAGAATGAAAAGGGAAAATTGGCAATAACTCCACGAACATTATCAGCAGAGTTATATTTTTGTACAATACACTTCTACATAATGACACCATCCACCTATGAAGTTGCACGAATCTACCTCGCATAATTTTTAGTAATGCTCTTGACAAACAATTAAATATGAAAATCAACAAAGGGCAAAAACCCAAAAATATGATTGACAGAGTATCAATTCTTACCTATGAAGTTTTATGCAATGTAAACAAGACCTAGATCTCCATTTTAAGTACGCAAAATATATCTTGTCAAAATGACGATAAAGTTTATAAACGATGACCGAACTCGTGATTAGATCACATTCTTTAGAAACAAATTGAAAAAAAAAAAAACAATAATAAAATGAAAGACAAAACAAGTTATAGAATATTTACAGAGAAACACAGCTTTATTTTTCATCCATATCTATATATACAAATTCATAATACCATAGGCTACAGCAAATCCATAGATAATTATATCGTTAAAATGAATGCTACATATGAAAAGCAGTGGAAGCTAGATCTATTTTCAAAATGTTAGATTGGTCCAATTTGTAGGTAATTTTGGGGTGTTTAGTGATTGGGAGTAAAAACATCGTAGCTACAGATTTCTGAAAGGGGCCCATGCTACGTTTTTATGCTTCTGAACTATTCGGGAACTCATATTTGTACATGGAAAAACAATTTGCAATGCATAAAAACCTCAATCACGGCGAATATCCATCTTTCCTTTGCTATAGATCAATCCTCTGATGTAATTGCCTTTTGAAGGTTGGGCATGTGTAACCGTTTAAAAACAAAAACCAAGGACAATAAAATGCGGATCTGCACGTTATTCATTGACTTGGATTTTTATACTTGATAAAGCTCAATGAGTGCTAACAATGGACCCCTTCAGGTTTGTAATTTCATACGTTTATATCTGGTTTGTAATTTTTGTGCCATTTGCATTTTCGACAGCCTAGCAGGTCCCCCTTTAATCTGTAGTTGTGATGTTTTGGCTGCATGTCCCGTAAATTGACTGGAATTGATACTAAACTAAATTCTGGGTAAGAACGGTGTTTTAAATGAAATATTTACCCATTTTGTTCTATTCAGATTTCCCAATTTCAGAAGATGTCACAGAAATTCATTGAATAAAATAGATCTATACTTCATAACGCATTCCTCACTTAACTAAAACCCCTCAAAATCAAACTATTTCATTTAAAACATCGACCCTGGGTGAAAGTTAGATACTTTCAAAATACTGAATTTTACAGCTGGGGGGCCATGGACCACAGGGCCCCCGATGGGTCTGTGGAAACGCCCTGGCCAGGGGTCCACGGGGCCAGAGCCACCCGGGAGCTCTTGAGAAATAGCGTTTTCAACCCTCAGGAAGGCGTTCGTGACACTATAAATTCTACCATCTTTTGATGCAAGTTTTCCAAATCATTTATCACTCAGTTTCAAATTATAACTCAATATGATGCACTTTTTTACATCATTTTTTTTCAATTTCGAAATAAGAACTTATACGTTCTAGTATGCAATGGTGACCGTGATATTTCTCAAGATTGATATCATTTAGGTACGCAGTATTTTACAGTCACAGAAATGAATAATCTCTAGAACTGTTTATTGCGGCAAGCCTAAAGTCGTGATTAATCGATAATTTGAGCCTCCAATAATGGTTTATTCACGAATTAACTTCCCCTCTCTTCACAAAAACTATTTTATTTCACGTTGATTATTCGGTGATTAATGATAAGAAATTTAATCGCAGAAACGTCGACTGAATCGACGGACGCTCGACAAATTAATTTAAATGGTAATTCATGCAGATTTTATGATGTAAAGTAGAAAATTATACATCTAGGTTTAGAAGGTTATTTTGTTTTTGGTCGGCAAGCGATAATGTCATGATGATACGAAGAAAATGATACCTGTTAGTCTACTATCCAAACAAAAAAATCACCGGTAATAATCCAACTAACATATTTTGAAACAGTTTCCGAAATAACTGAGCAGGTGTTGGCGGTGTTTTTGAAGTCACTATTCCAGCCCAGATTGAGTAGACGCTACGTCATCAAGACGTCATATTGTTTTTTTTAACAAAATGGATCCGACTGTATCACGTGCTTATTCATCTGAGAAGCATGTCAATCAACTAGTAAGTCAATGAATGGGCGGGGACAATTCTCTTTTTCAACCAATCTGTAGGCCTATAAATTTTACAAGCATTGCTTCATAAAAGATCTAGAACTTAAAGGGCAATCGTCAGAAAAGAAGCTTTACCCCGAGTCTCTCCCTTAATCGGTCACATTTTAGTGAATATTTATTAGAGTGTTGACCTCTACATTTTTAAATTTTAGAGTAGATAGATTTAAGAGACAGTTTAACTTCATAAAGAGTTTTCAAAAGAAGAACGAAATTCAAAGGGTAGACTATTTCAGTGTATTTAGTGAAAAGAAAATTTCTTGCAGATGTAGATCTACATGACTCGTGCTTATACTTGCTACTCTCTTAAAACAAAGTACAGTACATTACCTCTTATGAAATGATATGTAATTAGTAATGTATTTTGATGATCTAATCAATAGACATCGGCTTTGGAGAGTAATACTTGCCGACGTTCGTCTATATAACCTCTCTCTTAAATCCTTTCACAAACAAGACTTGATTCCGACGACAATCATGGGAACAAAAAGATTGGAAAACATTGAAAAGAAGAAATTGTCGATAACTAGCCATTTCTCCGTTCACCCGAGATACTTTCCATGATGTAATTCAATCTTTTTTAAGAAGTTATGTCGTATGCATGCAACAGCTTTCAAAATGGAGCAGTCTAAAAAATATTTCTGTTTTGGGGTAAACAAAATGACGAAAATTGAACATGAATGTAAATATCCATGAATTACACTTTTGGGCTAACGATTATCCATACATACACAAAAATCAAAACGTGTGGGCTGAAATATTTATTCTGATCTGAAACGAAGGTAAGGTTTTAGCTGCGATCTTTCGGGGGAACCGTATCATACAAAATGCCCGTGACTTGCAAAGCTGCTTTTGCGCCGTCTATGATCGCCTACCGGTCGCGAGATTCAACCCTGCAAATCAACAATTTCATTTCCGTAAATCCGGCGACGTAAAACCTTTTGTTTAAAGTAATCGTCGGATATGCACATCTTGCATATTTCGGGATCGTCAACATCACGGAACCAGCCGAGTAGTTAAGTCTCGTTTCTTTGATGTGGTCCCGTAGGTTTTTCCATTGATAAGCTGGCCAGGTGTGTAATAAAATGCTTTTTTTCTGGTCTTCCCGGTATTGACTAAAATATTCATGAACCTGCAACACTACCCAGAAGAAGCTTTGAACTCGCCCTGGATTTTGTATTTTGGTCCTTGTCGAGTTGAAGGGCCTTGACGCGAATCCCGATCCTACTTACAACATAGCCACTTGACCGTAACTCCAAAATCCAATCATTCAGATCATTTTCCTGTGGCTCATAGGGACTGATCCGAATAACCCTCCATTTCTGCGATTTTGGACAATCACAGATATTTGTCTTGTTTTTTCGCCAGTCTCTCACTAGCTTTCCACTGATGCCGAAATCACTCTCAGCCGCACAGTTTTTCGAATTTTCGGCAAATTTGATCACACGATTTTTTAAACTATTGTCATCACCAAGTAATTGCAGATTAAAACAATATGCAGTTACGAGGTTTTCGAAGAAAAGTGACGACTGCTTGTTGTGTACAATTATGTCGTGTGTTAATTTAGGGCATATTGATTGCGAGATTACACGCTTGAAATGGCAGAACGATGCATATCAAGCAAGACACCTTGTTAAAATGGAATTTATTATTATAAAAAGAATCGAGCAAATGAGTATTCCGTCGTTGTCGTATGTTTATTGTCGCCGAGTCATAAGGTCGATGTCTATTTCCCCCACATTCTGAATAGTTTTTTTCCTTGACTTATAGCCGAAGATATCATGTGACAGTATTGAATATTGACTATCTAAGGGAAGTAACTCTTTCATGAAAACTGTCTAATTTAAACCTGGTTATTTCCCTTAGACCAATATACCTCAGAAAACGGAATTATTGCGCGCGATAAATTTTCTCCGCCAAAAAAGTAGTTCTACATAAAACGTATAATTTCCTCGTTCAACAATGATTATTTGGCATGTCAGTTTAGAAATTGTAGAAAGTCGAATTTCAATATTAAATCAAAGTGTGGACAAGAAATCAGAGATCTACTTTGTCTCAAAACAGAAATACAGAAGAAGTTAAGAGGTCCGTCTTTGACCTTATTTGACCTGTCCAGAAAACTCGTACGGCACCAATAAGTCGCAGCGCGAGCGCTCAGCGACTTAAAAATCTACATGTCTTTCCACGGCACACCTATAGCACCAGGAACTACTTTGCCATGACCACTTTAAAAAAAGACTTAGTAATTTCTTCAAAACCCATGGAACAAAGATATACAGATTCATGCCTTAAAAAGAAATAGTGTATAATGTCTCTCCGATATTGAGGAAAAATCATTTCAGAACGACCATTTAGAATTAATCTTGTCAATTAATCTAGAATTATATCCTTCATACACCATTCCAAGGTGATTGGCAAAATATCTCCATTAGACTAGAGATAAAATTCATTCATTCGTGGTACCAAGAATCCATAAATGTGTAAGGAGTCCTTGCAATAACGATTCCAAGTCCGCTCCGTAACAACTGATCGGTACACATGTTTGGTAACAGTAATTATATTTTTTTCAGCTGAAATACTTCGCTTTCCTATTATAGTTTGAGACAATTATGCACCAAGACCCTTTTCTTTTCGGCAAAAAGTCCATATTACATAAGAAAACTTATTATGTCTTTGCGGTAACGATTTTCGTACTCCCAGTAACAAAACTGTCGTTATTGCGAGGACCGTTATTGCGAGGAATTCCGCGACCATTCGCTCTAAATGACACACAAGAATAACTAGGGAGAAAATACGTTGCGTGCTGTAAACGACATGATTCTATATCTGAATAAGTAAAGCTAAACGATTCTAAGATCTGAGCAATATAGTGTGGTTGATCGCGTTGCATAGAAAACGAAAAAATAAGTCTACGCAGCCAACGGCCTACCTAATTTGCCTCGCAACTTCGAAACCAAGTATAATTTGTTTTCATTTAAACATCGTGGCTTTGATGAGTGTTTCCACCTCCGTTTGGGTTGTATTTAAAGGAAATCTAACCAAAAATACTTTGATTACGCACATGTAAGTTATTGCGAGGACATTTCGTATCAAAAATCCAGGGACAGACATATATGGCCAAAAATCTTCGTCGAATTTCTATTTTCTCAAAAAGGACTGACACTATTAATAATGTGAGATATAAAACATTAATGAAATGAAGAAAAATGCGATCTTTACCGATTATTTCATATCGAAAATCATGTTGGAAATTGATAATTTTTTCCAGGGACAAGAGAAAATGGTCATTTTCCGGTACAAAAGTGCAATATTTTCAGAAACATTCCATCTGCCAGGCCAAATAAACTGTCTGTATTGTTGGTAGTGATGGTCGTTACACGGTGTACCTGAAATGACATGTTTATGAAAAGCCATTTCTGAGAAAATGAGCCAGGACAGCGATTTCCACGAAATAAAATATTGGCTCATGTACAATTATGTTACTTAATAGTATGTATACATTTACTTATTTCAGAATGACGCCTTACATCTTAAACGAAGGATGGTGTCGACATTTTGAGGAGTTTAATCAATGACAAGCACGCCTTGAAGATAACATTCACGTTGCGCGACGTCCAGATTCATGGACCAGAACTAGAAAAAAAGATACTAACATAATGGACATGGCAATAGACCTGTCCACGGGTTCAGAGTTATTATCTGGCCCAGATGGTCTACTGACGACAGAATTCCCCGTACGTTCAGAAAGGCTATTGGCAACAGAGTTGCTCGAGTCTTTAGATGGTCTGCAAGAAAACAACACATCTAATGGCGGTTTGGGTAATAAATCTAGTATCGGAATAGGTACTAATGCAGTGTTTCTGATAAACTGTGTGGTGTTTGTACTGGCGTGCGTATCTGTCATTATACACATACCCCTGCTAGTCATCATCAACAAATGTCGGAAGATTACACCATCATTCAGGCTACTATCTATCAACTTTATATGCTGTAGTTTACTATACTTCATCATAGTGATGGTCATGACAGTATATCAGACATTCATGAAAGACACTTTACAGAGGGATACTCTACAGAACGACACTCTACAAAATGGCACTCTTCAAAATGGCACTCTTCAAAATTGCGGCACTCTTCAAAATGGCACTCTTCAAAATGGCGGCACTCTTCAAAATGACACTCTTCAAAATGACACTCTTCAAAATGAAAATGGCACTCTTCAAAAAGACACTATACAGACAGACACTATACGCTCTGCCGTTGATTATCGCATGTTCTTCTCTGCCACCATATACACACTCACACTATGTGCGGTTGGTGGACTCGCTCTAGAGCGACTATTGAGAGTTACACACCCACTTGTCGGGTCCAGATTACTGACAACGCGAAATGTGATGTCATATATCGTCTTTGTTTGGATGTTTGGATTTATAACACCATTGTTTGTGTTTTTGAGGGATTTCATATTCAAATGCGACTTTAAACTTTTAGAGTGCAATTTGATGAACGTTGTTGAAAATATACGCATCGTTTTCTGCGCAATATTTATCAGTATTTCGGCATTGATCTGCATTTCGTGCTACAAAATATACAAGACAGTCAAATCATTGCAGATCACACAGCTCCAAGTCTCGGTCTCGTCAAATTTGGAAAATCAACCTCCGCAAAAGAAACAATTCGCGACAACAAGATATGTACTGAAGGTGATCTTAATCTACGTCGTGATTCACGTACCGGTCGTTATACATACAATCATCTTTCTCCTTTTCCCAGAATGGAAAACGAATCTAACAGTCAGTTCAATGAAGTTGTTAAGTTTTGTCTGTTCACTAATTAGCTTCTACGTTACGCTTCATTTTTATATATGGAAATTCAAGGAATGTAAGCTGGTATTTCTCATGCTTTTTTGTTCGTGGAATCGGAGATATGGAAGAAAGACACAAGACTTAAAATATGATGTTTACGATATACCAGTTGGTGTTAAGAGTACAGCATCTTCAACTGGATTCACAACAACGGAAACTCTAAGTGAGACAGCAAAGCCATGAATAACAATTGAGTGTAGGCCTACGTGACAGAAGCTAGTTCTAATATGGAAATATTTCGAACACACTTGATATCCCTTCGAGTTGGTGTTAAGAGTACAGAATCTTCAACTGGAGTCACAGCATCGGAGACTTTAATGTCTCGGATCTTTAATATCCACATCAAGCTTAACCGTGAAGAATGGTAATACTGAAAGTATACAAATAACAGTCCTTACTAACTAAATTGTACTAATGCACATTAAAAGGAAGATACAGGTATGTTTTCTATTGGATAATACATTCATATGTATTCTCCAAGAGAAAACATAAGCCAGTTTTGAGAATTAATGATAATTAGACTAAAAAATGAAACGCGGACTAAATCCGCGAAATCCCATGACTTTCGCTCTAAGCCTTTTGAAACTAGCTGATTACAACACCATAAGTGCTTGGTTATACAGAATATGAATCAAATAATCAAATGGAGTACATTATTATATGATACTTACAGAGATTGTGCCGAAATGGCAGCTAAAAGGTGACTGTTCTAAAAAGTCTTCTTCGAAAGAGCGTGTTTTATGCATGAGTAGTAGTGACAAGTTTTTATCCGATCAAGTCCCCCCCCTCCAACATCAGATAGCAGTGGAAAGTTTCATACGAAACAGTACACTCCCCACCTGATATTGAAAAGGTACTTGAAATATCACTATTAGCCTAAACAAAAAACAAAACCTCAAATAACTATCCTTAAGTGACAAAAATAGACTAAATGTAAGATTGTCATCACAAACACTTCTTGTGACACATTAATTGATTAAAATGTTTTACATGTGTGCATAAGCACCAAACATCATGTTCTTATACAATGCACATATGGTGTTTAAATCTGAGTCAGTATTTCTCAACTTTATACATCAACCTATATGTTAGATGACCTTGATCTGAACTTATACATTTTTGTCTCTGAGCAACAGCACTAAATCCCTAACTGACCTAGTGTAAGTACACTTTTTGCCATCTCTGATGATAACCAGTTCAACCTTTCTGACTTTGCCATCTGAGCTTTTAATAGCATTAGAGACTATGCCAACAGGCCAGTCATTTCTAGAGACATCTCTATCTTTCAACATTACAAAATCTCCATTCTGAATGTTGAAAGCTTCATCAACCCATTTTTGCCTAGGTTGCAAAGATTGCAAAAAATGGACTTTCCACATTTTCCAAAATTGTTCAGCTAAAGCTTGCACATTTTTCCATTGTGACCTGTACACCAATTTTTCATCACATTCAATCAATGGAGATGAACAACTGTGAACAGGTTTCTGAGTTAAAAGTACATTTGGACTTAGAATCTGTAGACCATCACTATCTTGTGGCTCTGTTGGAATGGGTATAATTGGTCTATTGTTCACAATACAACACACCTCCGCCATAAACGTTACCAAGTTGTCGTGTGTGAGTGGTTTCCGTTGGTTTTTCAGAAGAATAGAGTTGAGAACATTTCGAATTGTACGAATCATGCGCTCCCATGCGCCTCCAAAATTTGAAGAGTATGGAGGATTGAATTTCCACACTGTTTTGTTTCTTTGAAGGAATTCACCAACTGCTCCATCTTCCACATGTATAGCTTGGATATTTAGATCTTTAACGGCTCCAATAAAATTGGAACCACGGTCAGAGCGAAATTCGAACACTTCTCCACGAATTGAGATGAATCTCTTCAGTGCGTTTATGAATGCCGAGGAACTTAATTCGTCTATGATTTCGATGTGTATGGCCCGAATTGTCAGGCACGTAAATATCACTGCCCAGCGCTTACTATTTGCAACCCCACCACGTGTCTTTCTAGCAACTATTGTCCACGGCCCGAATACATCTACTCCAGTATAGGAGAATGGTGGAGCGAAGTTCACACGATCCGATGGAAGATCAGCCATACGTTGGTCTTGGAATCTGCCGCGTAATTTTCTACACTTTACGCACTGATGGATTAATGAGGCTATCAAGCGTTTGGCGCCAATTATCCAAAACCCCCCTGAACGAATTGCTCCCTCTGTAATAAGCCTACCCTGATGATCAACCTTTTCGTGGAAGAACTTTATAAGTAACTTAGCAATATGGGAATGTTTTGAAACGATAATGGGCTGTTTTTCTGCAAGTGTCATATCTGCATTTCTTAATCTGCCCCCAACCCTGAGAAGACCATGACTATCAACAACTGGATTAAGTTTGTATAAGGGACTGCCTCTCTTCACAGACTTTCCCCCAGTTAATTGATCAATCTCTGCTTTGAACGATTCGGACTGAACTGATTTGATAATTTGTCTCTCTGCATCACATAAAGAGTCAACTGATTTGTGAGTTCTACAAATATGCCAACCTAAACACATCTTTACTGAGTTGCAGGAAGAATGGGTATTACCAATTAGTTTACATGAATGTGTGTTGTGCTTGAATGAGCAGCTTACATGTTTGAGTATACTCATAGCATTGACCAATCTCTCCCAAGATGAAAAACGCTCAAATCTATGACAACCTAACATATTTGAGCCTGAAACTTCAGTAGTCTTTGCATTCACAGTCTGTCTTATTTCCTTGTCACAGTCAGGGTCTATCAATGGGTATTTCTCTACCCATAAGTCTTTCCAGCTACAAATCGATGATGATTTTGTGGGACCCTTCAACCAGATACTATTTTGTAGGTTCCTTGATAATATACCCCTAGTGCCTAAATCTGCGGGATTTGAACCGGAGTCTATGTACAACCACTGATATGGTTTACTCACTTTCCTAATACGTTCTATCCTATTGCTGACATAGGTATAAAACCTTCTTGTTTCATTGTTCAAATAACCTAAAACTATTTTGCTGTCTGTGTGATAGGTCACACTGTCAAACTGTAAATTTAAGTTCTCATTCAGTGTTTCATAAATTTCAGTGCCCAGGACTGCAGAACAAAGTTCTAAACGAGGAATTGTTGTGCTGTGTTTGGGTGCTAATTTGGACTTTCCAAATAAGAAACCTAATTGATGCTGCTTATCTGATGTAAGTGCACGAATGTATGCTACAGAAGAGATTGCTCTTTCAGAAGCATCACAATAAATGTGAAGGTCTTTCTGAACAACAAGATTCAGTGAAAAGTCAATAAATGGCCTAGAAATCTTTAAATTCTCCAGCTCAAACAGGGACTCTTTCCATTTCTTCCAGTCTTGATGCATCTTTGCTGGTAATGGTTCATCCCAGTCTTTACCATTTAGAATCAGGTCTTGCAAGAGTAGTTTCCCTTGAATTGTGATGGGAGTAGCAAATCCCAGGGGATCATACACACTATTGATGGTAGAAAGTACACCACGCCTAGTAAAACATTTGTCTTCTTTTGACACTTGGAATGTGAAAGTGTCATCCTTAATTGACCATAAAAGACCCAGACTACGTTGAACAGGCCACTCTTCATTTGACAGATCAATTAGTTTTAAATTTTTTGAAAGGTCATCTGAAGGAAAATGTTCCATGACAGCTTGGCTGTTGGAAGAAATCTTATGCAATATAAGATTTCCATTCTCCTTTAGAGTTGATTGAGTGCGTTGAATCAAGCTAATGGCTTCATCTTCTGTCGGTACTGATTTCAAACCATCATCGACATAGAAATCTTGCATGATGAATTCTTTGACATCATTGTCTTGATTATTTGTAATTTCATCAGCAATTTTTCTCAGTCCATAAGACGCGATGCTGGGTGAAGATGTATTGCCAAACACATGGACCGTCATCCTGTACTCAATAAGCTCTTGCTTAAGATCATTCTGACGGAACCAAAAGAAGCGTAAATAATTCCTGTACTGTTCATGAACTTGAAATGAATAAAACATCTGTTTGATGTCTGCCATGATTGCAATCTGCTCTTTCCGGAAGCGTAAAAGAACTCCCAGGAGGCTATTAAAAAGGTCTGGTCCTTGAATCAAAGTGCTGTTCAATGAGATGCCATCAAACTTTGCACTTGAGTCAAAAACACATCTTATTTCATTGGGCTTTTTTGGATGGTATACACCAAATAACGGTAAAAACCAACTTTCTTCACCCTCAGACAAGGGTGGCGCCATCTCAGCATGGCCATTCTCTAACAACCTGGACATGAATTCAATGAAATGCTCAGCCTTTGCTGGGTTTTTTCTTAGACCGGAAATTAATTTTTTGGTCCTATTGTAAGTGTACTCACGATTATTTGGCAATCTTACCCTTGGGTTTCGGAAAGGAAGAGGGGCTGACCAGTAACCTGAAGAGGTTTTCTTAAAATCCACATTCATAATTTCTAAGAAGCGTCTATCCTCAATGGACAAAGAAGGCTTATCATCAGATGGGGTTTGAACAAAAACAGAGTTTCCAACTATGTCATTGCAACCTATCTTGTCAAGCAAGGGGGGTAAATCAACCTTTTCTTTGACATTTATCTGACTTGAACATGGTTGAAGTAGGCTAGGACGGTCATCCTGTAAGAAGTAAGTCTTATTTGCAGTCACTTTTTCGGATAAATGGACCTTACCAGGGCATACTTCCCCAATTATTACCCAACCCAATAATGTTTTCTGAGCATAAGGGGTACCAGGAGGGCCTGTTCTTTGATCAAGCACATGATGTGCTTCTGGGAGATCGCGACCAATCAAAATGGAGATCTCAGCATTGTCATCTAAATGAGGTAAGTATTGTTTAATAGATTTCAAATGTCTGTATCCGTCGGCGACACAAGGAGTAGGAATTTCTGACCTAGAATCAGGAATGTCATTACATTCTATGGCAGTTCCTAAGGTGAGTTTGATTTTCTCATCAAGTGAGAGTAACTGAAGATTTTGTGCTTTTCTACCATATAAATTGACTTTACCAGAGCAGGTAGACAAAAGGTATGGTATTTGATCTGTGTCAATACTCAAAGAATCTAGGAGTTCAGACTTCACCAATGAACGATTACTTTGCTCATCTAAAATAGCATAGACTTTCTTTCTCTTGTCACAATGACTTACAATAATTGGTACAATTTTAGCACAGGATCTACTAGAATTTTTACTACCACAAATCTTGGTGCATTTTGAATCGCTTTGTAACAAGGGAGGAGATTGAAGCTCCCCACCATGGGATTGGTTCGTGTTTTCGGTGTAATCACAGTGTAATGGGGTAGAATGTGAGTTACTTTGGCATAATTCACAAAGAATGTCTGTCTTGCATTGTTTTTGTTTATGTTCAGTGGATTCACAACATCTAAAACAAATGTCATTATCTTTCAAAAATTTCTTTCTGTCTGAAAGACTCATTTCTCTGAATCTCCTGCATTTATTAAGAGTGTGGTTTGTTTTGTGAAAGGGACATAGTTTATTCCCATGTGTTTCTGAGTTTGATGACAAATCAGTCTTTTTATTGGAAACCCTATGTTGTTGGTCTGAAGAATAAGATCTTGATGCTTCTGTGTAATCATTGTCAAAATTTAACCCAGGATCATTCCTCATTCTGCAAATATCCTGAATGAAATTGCAAAATACAGAAAATGGTGGAAAGGGTGTTTTGTTTTGCATTTTGTAATGTGATGCTGTGGCTACCCACTTTTCCTGCATTTTATATGGCAATTTTCTAATAATTGGCAAGAGACCACCTGACGTGTCATACACAGCTAACAATGGGCTATATGCAGTCTGTGATTTAAGAGATTCAATTTCAATCAAAATGTCTAGAAAGTCATACCACTTCTCTCTATCTTTCTCTGAAAGCTTTGGAAAAAATCTGACTTTATTTTTCAAAGAAGCCTCTACAATTTCTGGGGAGTTAAATCTTACTTCGAGACGTTCCCAAATGTAATTTAACCCTTTAAGAGGGTCTTGGCAAGATAGCCTCACACTCTCTGCAAATTTTCGAGTCTTAGGGCCTAAGTGCTTTATCAAAAGATCAATTTCTTCTGTTGGGCCAATCTCAAGATCTTGAATGACGTTTTTGAATGATCTCTTCCAGGACTGGAACATCTCAGGTTGCTCGTTGAAGACATCCAATCTGTTCAGCATTAAGTCTCGTTTCAGTAAAAATGTGCTCAGATCCTTGTGACACATGGCGTTTTCCGACACGAAAACTTTCTGTTTATTGGTAACTCTTTGGCTAAAGTCTGGCTTTATGTCTTTCATTGTTGCCATATCAACAGGTTGCTCACTCTGGCCTAAGTCAGGTTTTATGTCTATTCTGTCATATTTCATTGTTGGTGTATCAACATGTTGTTCTGTAGTTTCTGGCTTTTCAACTTTAACCTTAGGTGTCGAGTTCCATGGATTCATTGATTCCAGAAAGTCTTGTATTCGTTCTGATGTTGTGGTTACCGGTGTTCCATCCTGTGAACTAATGGTAATGTGCTCCAGCGACTCTTCAAGCGATTCCACCTCCGCTTCGGCAGCGGCGTGTTCAATTTCAGCATTGAGAACAGTTAGGTCCGCATCCAAACGCGCTTTCTCTGCTTGGATCTTTGACTGCTGCAAAGCGAATTGTACTCTGGTTCTTGCGGCCTGGGCCTTTGCTTTCTTCAGTGCCAGAACAGCTTCCACGTCAAGCGGGGTCCCCGAGTTGCGTGACCTCAGTGAGTATACAGACTCTGCCATGTTGAATCTCTTATTACTTTAATGTCTCGGATCTTTAATATCCACATCAAGCTTAACCGTGAAGAATGGTAATACTGAAAGTATACAAATAACAGTCCTTACTAACTAAATTGTACTAATGCACATTAAAAGGAAGATACAGGTATGTTTTCTATTGGATAATACATTCATATGTATTCTCCAAGAGAAAACATAAGCCAGTTTTGAGAATTAATGATAATTAGACTAAAAAATGAAACGCGGACTAAATCCGCGAAATCCCATGACTTTCGCTCTAAGCCTTTTGAAACTAGCTGATTACAACACCATAAGTGCTTGGTTATACAGAATATGAATCAAATAATCAAATGGAGTACATTATTATATGATACTTACAGAGATTGTGCCGAAATGGCAGCTAAAAGGTGACTGTTCTAAAAAGTCTTCTTCGAAAGAGCGTGTTTTATGCATGAGTAGTAGTGACAAGTTTTTATCCGATCAAGTCCCCCCCCTCCAACATCAGATAGCAGTGGAAAGTTTCATACGAAACAGTACAGAGACTTTCAGTGAGGCAACAAAGGTATGAATAACAGTAGGGAAGGATTTTGTCCAGGGTATCTGTAAGGTAATTTCGAACAAACAATAGTATTTTCATATGTGTTTAATGCATTTCCTGTACTGTTAGCCTTATTGTACCGATAGTTAGTGTTAAAGTGAATGACTTCAACAGTTATCGATGAAAATAATCATTTCATGATTTAAAAATGCATGTGCTCTTCGGAACGATGTAAGCGTGTCAGCATGATTCAGACTCGTAATGCGTATGACACACGCGTAATGCGTATGACTTGACAGGTATAATAATGACTGAACAGTTGCGGTCATTCAGCTATATCGGGAATTTCAAGGAATTACCCCATTGGTCGAAAAAGCGTATGAACGAGACTCCATGGTTCTGGCGCAGATGAACTAGCCAATGAAAACGCTTGTTACAATCGTTTCCAAGGATGCTGTCGAACACGGAAAAGACCTTCTCTACCGACATTCTCCTTAAAGGGACATACCATTCCAATTTCATTTTTCAAAGTATGTCTTGGTGCAAAGATTGGTTATTCTTATGCGTAGAAATGCTATCATATTTTTGGAGTTGTTATTTATAAGCGGAAATACGACAAATTCCATATACATTGTACATGTAAATCTGAATTGTTGTCCACAGTAATTGTTTAATTTCAGCACAGAAATATATATTTCTCGTAAACGGTTCAGTATTTTCGCTTGAAACATTCAGAATTTTCATAAGAAAATGTGCTCTTTCAGATAAAAATAGGAGTAAAATTTATGTATAATATGGAAAGAAATGCATTTCATATGCAAGCGCATGAGAGATGACGTGTATGAGAGATGACGGTGTTATTTTTATTTGTATATCTATTGTTTATATATATCTTTTTTGTTGTTTTGTTGAGTTTCGAATAAAATGATATTTGATTTTTCATATATTTTGATGGTCATAAAGTACATTTAAAATTGATATAACTCGTAGGAAAGGGAAAGAAATTGCCTGAAACGAGCAGTTTTGTCCGTGTCCTACTGTATATTCCAATGGTTATAATTATAGCACAGAAAGAATTAGGGGTGTCCGCATTTTCTTCTTTGCACGCAACAATGTTTTCACAACCATTTTCTTTTAGGAATGTTCAAAATAAGATATTGTTAGAGAAAGGAATAATATGTGCTTCCTGGAGAATCGTTAACTCATTACCAGACGGCAATATTTTAGACTGTTCCAAATTCAAAGATGTTGCAGAAGACAATTTCGAGTGAAGGGAATTTATTTCTTGTTTGGGGTAGAAAACATTGTGGGAAATGAAGAAATTGCTTGCCACAAGCAATTTCTTCATTTCCCATTATGTTTTTTTTTCAAATGCTTAAATCTTGAGGGGCGTCAAAAAGCGTCGTTTTGTGGGAATGGGTTAAGCGGACATTAACCCTGCAAGGACGAACACCGAGTTACTAAAGACGAACATTTCGTAACAAGAGGGCCAGCATGGCCCTAAATCGCTCACACGAATTTATTGCTTTGAATCTGACGTTAAGTTTTGTAGATCTATTCTCATGGCTCTCGATTGGCCCTGGTCATTGGGAAAAAGCTGTAAGTCAACACATTCTCCAGTTGAAGCATAAAAAATTAAAAATGGATTTTAAACAAAGACCCATGTGACCCAAAAAACTATATAGCGCACTTTCTTGGGTCAAGGACAACAACTGCAATTTCTCAAAAGTCGGATAAGCCCCACCCTGCCACACCAATATTTTTTAGGAATCTGAAAATTTATGACAAACGATTGCAGAAAATTCTCACTAATTCTGTTAAAATGCGACTTTTTGTAGGGAGGCTGACTGTTGCAGACGACTAATTTGACATAATTAGGAACTACAAGCGTTTTATATCTAAAATTGCACGGATTATGTCGAGAGAAAAGGAGAAAAATTAAAATAATGGACATCAGCACATCGATGTTTTCAACAAAAACCTAGTAACTACAGCTTTTTTAAAGCTGTAGTTACGAATTTTTTGTTGAATAGCGACAAAACTCTTATTTTGCATCGATGTTCACACAAACCCTTTTTATAAGCGTGTAAGAAACAGGTCTTGTATGGAAAGGGTCAAATCCGGTCAGTGCCGTCAAACTACATTTTACTATGCAGGATTAATTCATTACCAGACGACAAAATTTTTGACTGATCCAAATTCAAAGATTATGCAGACAACAATTCAAAATCAATAAAATCTAAAATATTTTGGTTTTTTGGTAGAAAACATTGTGGGATATGAAGAAATTGCTTGTCACAAGCAATTTCTTCATTTTCCACAATGTTTTCCAAAGCCATTGTGTTATTGAGCGTCAATAGGCGTCACTGAGTTGTAATGGGTTAATTCTCTATATGGAAGAAAATGGGTTTCTCTAATTAATAGAATAATGAACAGTAAATTAAAATATCACGATTAACTCTTCTCTTCTCATAAAGCAAAACTTTAGACCGCTAAAATTTGACTTTTGTTACTAACAAAAAAAGACACAGATATAAATGGCATTTATAGAGCAATAACATATGAAATGATTGGGGTTGGGGAGGGAGAAATCGCTCGCATCATCATCATCGTTATGTACATGTACTTTATTTTCTATAGATGTTTTCATAGGCCTTTTTCTATAAAGGATGTCAAAATAAGGGCTTGTTTGGAAAAGGGCCAAAGACAAACAATTTTCAGAAGTAAATGCGATGAATCTGGAAAGGTCATATAGAGTTTAGCCCTTTCCCAAACGACAAAATTTTAGGGTTATCCTCTTCAAAAACTGCCACAAATGACAAAATGGAAGGTATTAAAGATAGAGTGCCGAGCCCGGATAGCTCAGTCGGTTACGTCGGAGTCTGTCAATCCTGGGGTCTCGAGTTCGAACCCCGGCTCGGCCAGTATCCATTCTGACATTTGACAAAAGTCATTTGTCTCTCACCAATGGGTGTGAATCATCTATGTGAGAGAGCAGCTGGAGGCTCGGTTTGGATATTGTGGTTGTACTGGTGCGAGAAATACCAGGAACCCACGGTTAGGTGCTCCAGCCGCCGCGATATGACCCTGGTAGTTGAAAACGGCGTAAAACCCCAATAAACTCAAACAAACAAAATTAAAGATAGAATTTGTATAAAGTATGGCATATAAAATATTGAGACAAAAGGAGAAACTGCTGGTTATCATCAGTTTCTTCTTTTGTTTCAATGTTTTCCATTTAGCCTTTCCTTATGGGGCGTCAAAACCAGGTCTTGTTTGGGAAAGGGTTAAGGTTAACGAACTGAGAATGAAAACAACACTTTCTAGCCATACGAAATGCATCAAATTACGCACACTTGTAAATACACTTCACATAAGTTGATTCACTGTGCCGGATTTCAAGATTATGCTTCAAGAAGAAAATAATTTACAAATACATATACTATTTTATTCTATATTCATATGCAAGGGAGGTAATTTTGAACATTTTTGTCAAATATTTCCATAAGTATGCATTAATTCTGTGCTGCCTCGTAAAATAAAGACTTAATTACTATTATTATTATTATTCAAAATTCTAAACCATACAAAATGCTTATGTTTACATTTGGAATGGAAATGTAACACAGTTTAGGAATTACTGGCACTTTTCAAATTTCGTCTCTGGCTCTGCATTTCATTCTCAGTTTGTAGATCTTAATTCAAAATTCTAAACCATACAAAATGCTTATATTTACATTTGGAATGGAAATGTAACACAGTTTAGGAATTACTGACACTTTTCAAATTTCGTCTGTTGCTCTGCATTTCATTCTCAGTTTGTAAACCTTAAACCATTGTGCCGCTTTTTGACACCCAACAAGAAAATACTTCGTTAACAATGTCATTAGAAATTTCTTCATTTCCTACAATGTTTTTTTTTTTTTTTTTTGTTTTTTTTTTTTTTTTTTTTTTTTACTTAGAAAGACCAACAATGCATTCACTTGAAATTTTTGTCTGTAACATCTTTGAATTTGGACCAAACTAAAACCTAAAACTTTGTCGTCTGTTAATGGGTTTTTGACCGATTTTAAGTGTAATCATGGCTTTGGACATGCCAATCAAGAGAACTTCGTGTTGAAGAAAGTTACCAGCTTTTTAAGTTCATTAACCCATTACCACACAGTGAATCTTTATGACTCTCCACAAGATAATGGCTATGGAAAACATTGTGGAAAATGAAGAAATTGCTTATGACAAGCAATTTCTTCATTTCCCACAATATTTTCTACAGAAAAAGACCAAAATATGTACAATTTCATTCAGTTTTTATTGTCGTCTGCAACATCTTTGAATTTGGAGCAGTCCAAAATTTTGTCGTTTGGTAATGGGTTAAGGAAGCATCATTTTGCTTGTGGATTTATACTATTTTATTCTATATTCATATGCAAGGGGGGTAATTTTGAACATTTTTATCAAATATTTGCATAAGTATGCATTAATTCAAAATTCTAAACCATACGAAATGCTTATGTTTAGGAATTACTGGCACTTTTCAAAATTCGTCTCTGGCTCTGCATTTCATTCTCAGTTTGTAAACCTTGAACCATTGTGCCGCTTTTTGACACCCAACAAGAAAATACTTCGGTAACGATGTCATTAGAAATTTCTTCATTTCCTAAAATGTTTTTCTTTTTACTTAGAAATACCAACAATGCATCCACTTGAAATTGTTGTCTGTAACATCTTTGAATTTGGACCAAACTAAAACCTAAAACTTTGTCGTCTGTTAATAAGTTTTTGACCGATTTTAGGTGTAATCATGTCTTTGGACATGCCAATCAAGAGAACCTCGTGTTGAAGAAAGTTACTAGCTTTTTAAGTTCATTAACCCATTACCACACAGTGAATCTTTTTGACTCTCCAGAAGATAATGGCTATGGAAAACATTGTGGAAAATGAAGAAATTGCTTATGACAAGCAATTTCTTCATTTCCCACAATATTTTCTGCAGAAAAAGACCAAAAAATGTAAAATTTCATTCAGTTTTAATTGTCGTCTGCAACATCTTTGAATTTGGAGCAGTCCAAAATTTTGTCGTTTGGTAATGGGTTAAGGATGCATCATAGAGCAACAACAACACCAATAACCATCACAACAGCCATCAATCACCACCACCAATACAGTGGCAGATTCAGAGAGGGTTAGCGGGTTTAAACAAATCCCCCCCCCCCCCCCCCCCCCCTCTGTAGACTGATTATTTCATTTCCATGCAGACAGAAAGTCAGAAATTCAGTCAGAAATTCAAAAGAATTGAGTGAAACTAGGAAAACGAACCCCCCCCCCCCCCCCACACACACACACACACACATTAATTTTGTATTTCTGAACGTCCTTCTCAGAAATCCTTATTCCGCCACTACAACTGGCACCACCACCGCATGCCAATCATCAGCTTTTTCATCTTTTGCCTCAATGTTTTCCTAAGCCATTTTCTGTTAGGGGCGTCAAAATAAGGTCTGGATTAGAAAAGGCTCAAAGGGAGACGCGTAATTACAATTCAGATTATGTATTAGACATGAATTATTTTGTAGCTGGGGCTGAGGTAGCGATTCCACTGTGGGGCATCACGCGACACATCGATCTTCCATGTTTTTCAATACTTCTGTTAACCCTTTCCCCAAAAAGACCTGGGCCGCGTTTTACTAACATATATCTTCGCAAAAACCTTGTAACAACACACCTGATTGAACGAGAAATGATAACAGTAATTATTCGGCCAATCAGATTTGTTGTTGTTTTAAAAATGTTCGTAAGTTTGTTAGTAAAACGGGCCCCTGGTTTTCACGTCCCTATTAGAAAAGGCTTGGGAAAACATTGAAACAAAAGAAGAAACTGCTGATAACCAGCAGTTTCTCCTTTAGTCTCATTATTTTCTGTGCCATATCTTAGACAAATCCTATCTTTAATAACATCCATTTTGTCATTTGTGGCAGTTTTTGAAGCTGATCACCCTAAAATTTTGTCGTTTGGGAAAGGGTTAATATTTAACCGACTTCAAAAGATTTGAAGCAGATAAGGCAGTAAAACATCTGAGATGTGCTGAAAAGGAGAGAACTTTATGGCCAACCAACATTATAGTTGGTCTTTACCAAACGACAAAATTTTTGGGCAGTCCAATTTGAAAGTTGCTGCAAACGACAAAAATGGACGTTTAAAAAGAAAGGATTTGTGTACAATATATCTAAGAAAACATTGACGTAAAAGGAGAAACTGCTGGTTATCAGCAGTTTCTTCTTTTGTTTCAATGTTTTCCCAAGCCTTTTCCCAAAAATTGATTCCTAGATTAGAATATAATTCACATAACTTGTTTTGGAATCGGAACAAATTTACAAACAAATTCTGATTTGAACTTTTATTTGTAATTTAATTTTTTCAATGGATTCATAAAATCAAGACAAAATCACATAAAAATTCAGTTATATACATTATAATAATCTACATATTTTCACTAATCATACATTATCTTTTTAACCGTCTCCTACATAACAAATTTTTAGAATAACTATAATTTAACCCATTACTGCATAGTGACGCCTTTTGACTCCTTCACAAGAAAATGCTTGGGAAAACATTGTGGAAAATGAAGACAAGCAATTTCTCCCTTTTCACAATGTTTTCTACACAAAATGACAGAAAAATGTAAAAAAAATCACTCATTTTGAATTGTCGTCTGCAACATCTTTGAATTTGGACTAACCCAAAAATATGCTGTCTGGTAATGGGTTAATTTACAAAAGCTGTTGTAGATGACAAAGCATACATATTTTGATAAAGATAGGATTTGCGTAGAGCATAGTCAAGAAAATATTGAGGCAAAAGGAGAAAATGCTGGCTATCAGCATTTTCTTCCTTTGCTTCAATGTTTTCAAACGCCTTTTTTATCAGGAGCGAAAAAATCAGGCCATGGTTTGTTTCTCAAGAAAGTACATACTCATGAGTACATGCTCAACTTCAATGGAATACTCTCCAATGTTGAAGGGTATTCGATTGAAGTTCATGTGGATTTCGAGTGATTTGAATAAAGTGCTCAGGTTTGAGTCTGAGAATGTACAAAAGTTTTTTTTAGAAAACGGGGCCAGGTCTTTTTTGGAAAAGGCTTAAATTAACACTGGTTGATCAGTTTCTATTTTCCAAAACATTTTCATGATAAGGCCATATCAACATATTGCACATGTAAATAACAATCAAACCTTTAAATTATCAAAGTAAAATTCTGGGGCCTGTTTCATCAAAATATTTAAGACGCATTTTTGACTTACCAATGTCTTAAACTTCGCTTAAAACAACAAATGCATAACCCATGTCTTGATAAATTAGCGATACATGTTTCTTGCCCTAAAATTGTCGTAAGTCATCGGTAAGACAAAAATATGTCTTAAATATTTTTATGAAACTGGCCCCAGGTCGTAATTTTGTGTCTACAGCTTATTGAAATGCCTATCAAAGCTGTATTTAACCCATTCTCAAACAAACAAATTTTAGAGCGGTCTAAGTAGGAAGATAGTGTATGAAAACTTAATATTGAAAGTCTAAAATATCAAGCATAGAAATAATTCAGGGAAAAGGCAAAAAGGCTGGTCATTAGCACTTTCTTCCCATGACTTTCCCTTATGGTTTTCTGAAATAACATTGTGTAAGGCAATCAAAACCAGGCTTGTATAGGAAAGGGTTAAAGTCACAAAATCAAGGTCTCAAGGTCACAGAACACACAAACAAACCCAATTAGAGCATTCAAACACTTAAACAGGTTAAAAACAATCACTAGCCACATAAATTTTAACATTTTCCATAGCCTGGTTTGAATGTGCCTAAACAGAGGAAAATGCTGATCATCATTCCACAAGTTCTATCTTTATCAACATCCATTTTACCATGTCATTTTTTTTATTTGGAACTATCCAATGTTTGCCATTCAGAGATATAATCACATACATGTATATTGCACAATTTGGCTGCAGAGAAGACAGTCTTTCTAACATTTCATACATTTGAGCCAGAATCTGGAAAAGCGTCCCTTATAGCATTTTTAAAATTGAGTTTGACGATCAGCCTGTTGTCAAATGCAGTCCAATATGCATTCATGCTGCTCTCTTTAAGTTACTAAAGGTCACGAAGAAGCTATTAGAGAACAACGTGGATCCTGATCAGACTGTGCATATGCACGGGCTGATCTGGATCTATGTTGGGCTCAAAAGCCTTCCAGATCCTGGCTCATTTGTATTTAAATCAATAATGGTGGTTAATTAAAACAGCAATTTCTTCTTTTGCTTCAATTTCAATGTCTTTGAGAGTTTTTAATTAGAGCTGTCAAACCAGGTCTTGTTTGATTGTTTTGAAAGTATTCTTACACTTATCATCATTGCACATTCCACATTGACTAGAAATAGTATTAACTCTTTCCCAAACATGACTAGATTTTGACAGGTCTCAACAAGAATGCTTGTTCAAAGATTGAGATAAGAAGAAAATGCGACTTTCAGCATGTTCTTTCGATCTTTTCCAAACAAGCTTTTTGTTCCCATCATCTGCCTCGAAATCGACTACAAATTTGTCCTCGATATTGCACGGTGTATAATCACGTGTCTCAGAATTTCCGATAATCTTCAATATCTTTTTTTAATACTTGACCGATTTGAATTCGGTTTGAAGCAGAGAAGGTGGGAAAATGCCAGGAATAAGCTGGACGTGTTGGATTTTTGAAAACTCAACTGATAAAAAGTTATTGAAGATAAACAAAATTTTTGGTTTATCTTCAATTACTTTTTTATCAGTTGATTTTTCAAAACTCAACTACGTCCATCTAATGCGTAGTGTCTGTCCACATTCTCTGCTTCAAACCGAATTCAAATCGGTCCAGTATTTACAAAATTATTGAAGATTTTCTGAAAATATTGTATCACATGATTATCCCCCGTGATATTGGGAAATGGTTAAACATATGGATTCAGATGCACATTACAAGATTAACCATGTATCATGTTAACAACATATCATATAAATAATCTAATCATAATTATCAATTTTACCATATGTTAACATTTAATGAAATAAATGTGTTTGAGCACCTGTACTGCTCCAAAGGCCCAAAGTCCTTGAAATATTCAATCCAAGTTTTGTCTAGATTGCCCAATATTTGAAGTTCATTGAGCAAAAATAAAGCAAACCAGAAGACCATGATGGTCCGTCCCTACTTGCCACGTATCAAAGTGAAATATATCATGCTAAAAGGGAACCTGTCTGGAGTCCAAGAATTCCAATTTCGAGAAACTAACCAGACTAGGCAGAGTTCAACTGGATGTTGTGTGTGGAAAATGAACATATAGTAAGGTAGGGGAAATATTCTAGAATCAGAAAATACTATTAAAGTATTTGCCCTAGTCTGTCTGCAGTAAATAATTTTCACACTTCCTGTAAGGTCCCTTTAAGCTTGACAGGTCAAAAATTGAATCATAATTCCAATTGAGCCAAATAACATATCATTCCTGCTCGTATGGTCACAAATATTTTGGTTTTGTTCTTTATTTGTCAAAATATGTAGAAACAAGTTGGAACGAGGATTTGTCTAATTCAGGGCATATCATAAGTGGGGAGTCAAAACCTGGTAACTCCAGCTTGACAAAGCTGGAGTTGCGAGGTTTTGATCCCCCACTGGCGATATAACTTTCTAATTCAATCAGAGATCTTAGAAGGAATCTGAGAGAGGGTCACCCATGAATCATTCCTGAGAAATTTGGTTGAAATGCATCAAATAGTTTTTAAGAAGAAGATTTTAAAAGAAAAAGTTGACGACCGGAAACTCAGACGGACAACCTGAGGGACAGACATACACACAAGAGACACAACACCATGACAATAGCCCACTGGCCTGAAGGCCAGCCGAACTAAAAAGCACAACAATTGTATTCAATGATTGTCAGTCATACAATAAGCTTTCCATTTATTCAATTATTCATTAAACCTTTCCCAAACAAAATCTAGTTCTGATGTCCTTTATGGAAAAAGATTAGGAAAACATTGAAGCAACAAAGAAAATGCTGATAACCAGCACTTTCTCTTTTTTACTAAATATTTTCTGTGTTATGTTTTATAAAAAGAACATCTTTATCACCATTATTTTGTTGTTGGCAGCAGTTATTTTAAACTAGAAGAGTCGGAATTTTCGCCATTTTGCATTTGGGACAAGGTTTAAACATTTCATATTGTTGTAATAAAATTATGTTTGATACAGAAAATCAAAATTGACACATAAAAATAGACTCAAAATTCCTTCTCACGCAGAAGTATAATAATATGCAAAAAGAACACTTTACAAAATATTGCACGGTAAAAAAGGTGAATCTAGAAAGTTTTGAAGTAATTTTAGGCAAGTCTATGAACACATAATTATATCATAACAAGAGATGTTTGTAAAACATATAACGCCCCCTCAAGGGCCTACCTTTAACAAATGAAGCAGTCAAATGGTGCACTGCACTTCTTAGTCTATCTCCATAAGATCTATCCATGATCCATATTCATATTTCATGATTCTATCCTACATACTTTTGGAGTTATGCTCCAGACAAAAATTAAATTTGAAAATCAACAAAGGGCAATAACTCCAAAAATATGAACAGCAGAGTAACAGTTCTTGTGCACTGCACCTCTCCATAATGAGATCTATCCACCTATGAAGTTTTACGATACTACCTTACATGATTTTTGAGTTATGCTCCGGAAAAGAATAAAGTTTGAAAATCAACAAAGGGCAATAACTCCAAAAATATGATAGGCAGAGTAACGATTTGTGCACTGCATACTTTTTGAGCTATGCTCCAGACAAGAATAAAGTTTGAAAATCAAACAAGAGGGCCAAGATGGCCCTGCATCGCTCACCTGAGAGGACTTTGAGACAATCATCTTGCAAACTTCAAACTCACACTTTCTACATGACCCATTTATCATCAAGATAAGCAATTCTGAACTATTTTCACAATGATGAAAAAATATTTTGATTTTTTAGAGCAAAAACAAAATTTGACCTATGTTTTGACCTCCCATGACCTACTTTATACATGCCCTAGATATTGTCAAAATAAACATTCTGAACAATTTTCACAATCATTCAGATATCATTATGATTCTAAATGCAGAAACAAGATTTGACCCTGTGACCTAGTTTTTGACCTCACATGGCCTCCTTTCTACATTGACCCTTATCATCAAGATAAATATTCTGAACAATTTTCACAACGATTTATAAAGTAAATATTTTGGTTCCTAGAGCAAAAACAAGATTTGACCTAGTGACCTAGTTTTAGACCTCGCATGACCCACTTTTCACATCACCAAGATATCATCAAGATAAACATTCTGTACACTTTTCGCAATGATAAAGTAAATATTTTGGTTCTCAGGGCAAAAACAAAATTTGACCTAGTTACCTAGTTTTGAACCTCGAATGACCTGCTATTCATATCACCAAGACATCATCAAGATAAACATTCTGAACTTTCACAATGATTATCATTGAGTAAATATCTTTTTATTCTTATAGGAAAAACAAGATTTGACCTATTGACCTAGTTTCTGACCTCACATGACCTCCTCTTAAAATGACCCAGATATCATCAAGATAAAAATTCTGAACAATTTTCACAATGATAAAGTAAATACTTTGGTTCCTGGAGCAAAAACATGATTTGACCTAGTGACCTAGTTTTAGACCTCGCATGACCCACTTTTCACATTACCAAGATATCATCAAGATAAATATTCTGAACAATTTTGGCAATGATAAAGTAAATATTTTGGTTCTCAGGGCAAAAACAAAATTTGACCTAGTTACCTAGTTTTGAACTTCGAATGGCCTGCTATTCATATCACCAAGATATCATCATGATAAACATTCTGAACTTTCACAATTATTGAGTAAATATTTTGGTTCTTACAGGAAAGAAAAGATTTGACCTATTCACCTAGTTTCTGACCTCACATGACCCACTTTTAAAATGACTCAGATTTCATCTAGATAAATATTCTGAACAATTTTCACAATAACAAAGTAAATATTTTGGATCCTAGAGCAAAAACAAGATTTGACCTAGTGACCTAGTTTTAGACCTCGCATGACCCACTTTTCACATCATCAAGGTATCATCAAGATAAACATTCTGATCAATTTTCGCAATGATAAAGTAAATATTTTGGTTCTTAGGGCAAAAACAAAATTTGACCTAGTGACCTGGTTTTGAACCTCGAATGACCTGCTATTCATATCATCAAGGTATCATAAAGATAAACATTCTGAACTTTCACAATGATTGAGTAAATATTTTGGTTCTTACAGGAAAAACAAGATTTGACCTATTGACCTAGTTTCTGACCTCACATGACCTACTTTTAAAATGACCCATATCTTGTCAAGATAAACATTCTGAACAATTTTCACAATGTTTAAGTATCTATTTCTGTTCTGAAAGCAAAACCAAGATTTGACCCAATGACCTAGTTTTTGACCTTACATGACTTGTATATAAGCTAGAAATCAAGATAAGTATTAAGGATAGTTTTGACAAAGTTTTGGGACTAAATTGGCATCTCTAGAGCAAAAGGAAGGATTCTGTAATATTTGACCTTGTGACCTAGTATTTGACCTTGCATGATCCACTTTTCACATCACCAAGATATCATCAAGATAAAGATTTAGGACAATTTTGACTAAGTTTGGACCAAAATTGGCACTTCCAGAGCAAAAGGGAGGATTTTACAAGATTTGACCTCATGACCTAGTTTATGACCTGGCATGATCCACTTCTTGACATGACCTCAATATCATCAAGATAAACATTCAGAACAATTTTGGGAAAGTTTGGGCCAAAACTGGCATGTCCAGAACAAAATGAAGGATTTTAAAAGATTTGACCTTGTGACCTAGTTTTTTACCTTGTATGACCCACTTTTGATCATTTCATAGATATAATCAAGATAAACATTGAGGACAATTTTGACAAAGTTTGGACAAGAATTGGTACTTCCAGAGCAAAAGAAAGGATTTTGTAAGATTTGACCTCTTGACCTAATTAATGACGTAGCATGACCCACTTCTTGACTTGACCTTGATATCATCAAAATAAACATTCATGACAATTTATACAAAGTTTGGACCAAAATTGGTACTTCCAGTGTTAAAAGATGGATTTTACAATATTTGACCTAGTGACCTAATTTTTGACCTGGCTTGACCTATTTTCTATCATGACCTAAATATCATCAAGACAAATATTCTGATCAATTTTCACAACGATTGAGCTATAAATGTGGCCCCTAGAGCAGAAAGAAGATTTGACCTAGTGACCTACTTTTTGACGCCATTATGGCCCCGATTGAAATTCTTTGAAGTATTTTGAAAAAGCATGACCCATAGATCATATGTGTGAAATATGAATGAATTCTGCCAAGTACTTTAGGAGGAGAAGATTTTTTTGTGAAAAGTTGACGTACAGACAGATAGACAGATGGACAGATAGACAGACGCCGGACAACAGACCAATCACAATACCTCACCTCGAGCACTTCGTGCTCAGGTGAGCTAAAAAGGGCAATAACTCCAAAATTATAGTTGGCAGAGTAACAGTTCTTGTGCAATGTACCTCTCCATAATGAGGCCTATCCATCTATAAAGTTTTATGATTGTACCTTTGATACTTTTCGAGTTATGCTCCGCACAAGGTTTGATCTACGGACCGACCGACCAACCTATTGACCTATCGAACTACACTTGCAAAACAATATACCCCCATTTTCTTCGAAACGGGGCATAATGATTATACTTTAAACAATTAATGACACTTTTTTTCTATCTAAAACGTTAGCGATTTTATAGTAAAGTTCCGTAGGGAACTGATTAAAACATTTTATAGTATTGCTCAGTTTTTAATTGGACGTCCGAAAGGACGTACAATTCTTATAACCACTTTTGGACAGGCGAAATGGGTTTTCATTACCAAAAAACCCTTTCTCAGACTCAATTGCAAGTTGACCAAAATTCAAAATAGATTTTGCGACCATACAGGAAAACTGTCGTATCTTTTCCTACTTTCTATGTGTTCTCTAACAAATACTATAAGATTCATTGGCCGATTCAATTCATGCCACGTCTTAACCAACTTTACGATCTTTTTTCGATTTAATCATTTTCTTGTAGTTTTTTGACTTTCGTAATATTTATTGTGTAAAGGGTAAGATCTTAAGAAAGCGATACATGCATACACTATGGTTATAATGTAAACAGACACCCTATATCATCAGCAGCAGCGATAGCTCAAACGGGAAAGGATTAACCTCGCAACCTTTTTTCAGTTTGAAATTTGGAACGCCGTTGGTTCAAAACCAGTTCGGATTATTTCTTCTGTAAAACGTTTGTTTTTCTTGATGTGTTTACTGAAAACACACATTTTAGAATGATTACCCAATTTAATGCACGTATTGTGTATGATAGGTTCCTTTTCTTTGATCATTGTTGTTTAAGTCTTGACATATTTAAAGGAATGGGGTTTCCACGAGACGTACTTTGGAACCAGGGTTTTGAAATTGATTATCGGGGAGTGAGTTCATTTCGCAACTCGGGTTCGACTCGATGACAAATCGGGGTTCCATCTGAACAGCCTCAGATGAGACACTAGTGAAATCCACCTATTCAGAAAAATAGTTGCTCTCACGAGTTTTTTTTTCTCCAGCATCTGTATCACTGATATTCGACAGTATCATGACTTATTTACATACTGATCGATGATCATGACAACAATGATTATTACTAGTAGAAGACTAAGTGACAGCGATCTGTATTTATTTCGTTTAAGAGACCCGTTTACGTGTATTGAGCTAAGAAGATGAAGCAATGGGTCTGCAACAGATGGTACCTGGATGATCGTATGAATATGTTTACAGATAGGGACATTGCTATTCTCAAATTTTCGTTGATAATGATATGAAGATTTAAATTGCTTATTGTACTCCACTGCCATATTCCCGACGGCATGTTCCCAATTTCTTCTTTTTATGCACATCTGTAGATGTAAGGATGCTGCGGTAGTACTTGTATGAGGAATCCATGGTTAGGTGCTCCAATTCATCTGGTATTTTGTTTCAGGAAAAGTATGTATTGAATTTGTTTTGTAACCACAACCAGGGAAAACTGCTACCGTGTTTTTTTTCTTTTTTTACTGAGACTAAACAGGAATAAAAATCAAAGTGCTTGGAGCACTATATTTAGACGCCTCTCATTGATTGAGCGGAATTGTATGTAAATGATCGGCGTTTCATTACTTTATTTCGTTGAATTTGTGTTAAGATCGATTCTAAATCACTGCAGTCGTTTTTTCGCCAACGATGGTGGAGATAGAAGTCGAACAAGAGTGCCATGGTCACAATATACGCCGCCACTTATAAAACTTGAGACAAAAAAAAATGACATTGACAAGGATTTATAAATATTCACACAAAAACCTGTAAAAAATTGTGTTCACAAAAAGGTTTTTATAAATATCCAGTCAAAAACCTGGAAGGAATTGCGTTCACGAGACTGAAATATCATTAAGCCCTAGAGACTAAGATTGAAGGGGGCATAACTCAGGCAAAAATCAATGAACCATAAAATCCTTACTTCATGCACATCTACCAATTAAGGTAATAACATCCTTCAAGTTTCATAAGGATCCAGTCAGAATCTTAGAAGAAGTTGTGTTGACAAGGCTGCAATTTCAATCAGCCCCAGAGACTAAGTTTTAAGGGGGCATAACTCTGGAAAAAAAATCAATGAACCATAAAATCCTTCCTTCATGCAAATCTACCAATTGAGGTGATTGACCAAGTGTCATTAATATCCAGCTATAAACGTAGGAGGACTTGCGTTGACAAGGCTGTAATTTCAATAAGCCCCACAGACTAAGTTTTAAGGGGCATAACTCTGGCAAAAATCAATGAACCATAAAATTCTTCCTTCATGCACATCTACCAATTGAGGTGATAACATTTACCAAGTTTCATTAAGATCTAGCCAGAAACTTAGGAGGAGTTGTGTTGACAAGGCTGCAATTTCAATAAGCCCCAGAGACTAAGTTTTTTAGGGGCATAACTCAGGCAAAAATCAACGAACCATAAAATCCTTCCTTCATGCACATCTACCAATTGAGGTGATAATATTGACCAAGTTTCATTTAGAACCGGCTAGAAACTTAGGAGGAGTTGCGTTGACAAGGCTGCAATTTCAATAAGCCCCAGAGACTAAGTTTTTAAGGGGCATAACTCTGGCAAAAATCAACGAACCATAAAATCCTTCCTTCATGCACATCTACCAATTGAGGTGATAACATTGACCAAGTTTCAAGAAGATCCAGCCAGAAACTTAGGAGGAGTTGCGTTGACAAGAAAAGTGGACGGACGTACGGACGGACGGATGGACGGACGGACAGACGGAGAAGATGACGCCAATATACGTCCGCCTCCGGCGGCGTATAAAAAAGATGATTAAAAAGAACAATGTCTGAACCCAGGGCCTTCCGGATATAACATGTGTAAAGAGTACAAGAGGACCATGATGGTCCTATATCGCTCACCTGAACCAAAATGATATAAGCAACACTTTCTTCAATTCAAAAAATATTTATGACTTTAAGGCTGAAAACAAAATTATGGTCAATAACATTGTGAAAATCGAACTCATCCAAGATTTCGTCGTACCCAATTATTGTGTCCAAGATTTGTCTTGTTTGATAAATAATTGTAGATTCTGGAGTATGAACAAGGTCGAAAACAGCCGAAAACAGCAATTTTGTCAAATTCAAGGGCACAAAACTCTCGACTTTCTAGTCAGATCAGGCTGACAATCAAACTCATCCGAGATCTTATGATATCCAACCTTGTGTCCAAGATTTGTCTTGATTGGTCAATAATTGTAGATTCTAGAGTGTAAACAAGGTCTAAAGTAGCCGAAAACGGCAATTTGATCAAATTCAAGGGCACATAACTCTCCACTTTTTGATCAGATCGGACTGAAAATCAAGTTTATCCAAGATCTTATGGTCTCAAACATTGTGTTCAAGTTTTGTCTTAATTGATAAATAATAGTAGATTACAGAGTGTAAACAATGTCAAAAACAGCCGAAATTGGCAATTTTATCAAATTCAAGGGCACATAACTATCTTTCTGGTCAGATCAGACTGAAAATCAAACTCATCTGGGATCTAATGGTCTCCAACCTTGTGTCCAAGATTTGTCTTGATTAGTCAAAAATTGTAGATTCTAGAGTGTAAATAAGGTCGAAAACAGTCAAAAACGTCAATTTTGTCAAATTCAAGGGCTAATAACTCTCAACTTTCTGATCTGATAAGACTGAAAATCAAACTAATCCCAGATCTTATGATCCCCAATATTGTGTTCAAGTTTTGGATTGATTGATCAATAATTGTAGATTCTAGAGTGTAAACATTGTCGAAAACAGCCAAAAATGACAATTTTGTCAAATTCAAGGGCTAATAACTCTCAACTTTCTGATCAGATCAGACTGAAAATCATACTCATCCGAGATCCCATAGTCCCAAACATTGTGACAAAGTTTTGTCTTGATTGATGAATAATTGTAGATTCTAGAATGTAAACAAGGTCAAAAACAGCCGAAAATGGCAATTTTGCCAAATTCAAGGGCACATAACTCTCGTCTTTCTAGTCAGATCAGACTGAAAATCGAACTCATCCCAGATCTTATGGTCTGCAATGTTATGTCCAAGATTTGTCTTGATTGATCGATAATTGTAGATGCTAGAGTGCAAACAATGTCAAAACTAAGTATTTTTTGCATTCAAGGGCAGATAACTCCTGACTTTCTAGTTCTGTCTGACCCATAATCGAACTCATCCGAGATCTTATGGCCATACATGTTTTGACCAAGTTTGGTCAAGATTGGCTTATATTTGTAGATGCTAGAGTGTTAACACGAAATTGTGGACGGACGGACAGACGGACAGACGGACAGACGGACGACGGACAAAAAGTGACCACAATAGCTCACCTTGAGCACTTCGTGCTCAGGTGAGCTAACAAGGTGAGTGCTCTGCTAAGTGAGCTATCGCGGCTTTCATTTATATAGCGCGTTGGCTTACATTTTGAATAAATTGCTTTGTAGTGTACTTTATAAAATCAATGAAAAGTATAACTGACGACAATACTCATAGTAAACCGAAACAAGAAGACAAAAGTGCTAATCGCATGGCCTTAATTGAATTTGGTAATCAAATTAATAGTGATTATTCATAGCGACAAATCAGTTGTCTTGAAACGGCAATCAAATCAATTTGAAGCCTGAGAAGGGTGTTCTGGTATTAAAGCCGATTTCGTATGTCCGATACCGATCTTATAAAATTAAACACAGAAGAATGAATAAAATATCTTTCGTTCATGTACAATCCCGCTCAATCAATCATAGACGTCCAATTACAGTGCTCTCAGCACTTTGATTTAAAAAGCTGAGCAATACTATAAAATGTTAAAATGTTAGCGATCACAGGAAGCAATTACAGGTCTAGGCATAAAGCCATTGTAAGTGTATTTATTCTTCGGATGGGGTAATGGTTTTTCAAAATGCCTTATTTTGTTTATTGTTCATCAAACCCTATGTTGTGGATACTCATTTGAAACATCTGATCGAGACAATTCAAATGAGTACCCACAACATAGGGTTTGCATTTGATAAAACAAATTTGGAATGCCTTAACCTACTTTTATATGTTACTATGGCACTTACATCACTGAGTTTTGTACAATACTTGTTATTTCAAAGGAGAGCCAAACGAAACAGCCAAACATGGGATTTGAGTAAAAAGAAATAAAATATTGCATTTTGAAATCCACCACCCTTCTTATTTGCAGCTCTTGGATTTATTTTTTCTTCTTTTTAATAAACTGTAGTCCTTTTTTCTGGTATTCTTTGTCCAATTTTTCCAGGTAGTTTGGATCACTTTGTAACATAACCTCAGTACTGAAAATAAATATTGATAAGACAAAGTCCAAAACAACGCACAACCTATATAATAAAATTTTGTTACAGTCCATCACGGAATTAATAATTCAATTGGTCAATTCAAACAATCACAATACTCCAGTCCCGTACTGAATTAATAATTTAATTGGCCAATTCAAACAATAAAAATATTACAGTCCTGCAGTGAATAAATGATGTTATTTGTTCATTCAAAACAATCATAATACTACACACTGAATCAATAATTTTATTGGTCAATTCAAACAATCACAATACTAGTCCTGCACTGAATTAATAATTCAATTGGACAATTAAAACAATCACAATACTTACCACTCTAGCCCATTATCACAGATGAAGAATATCATATATATACAATTAGGAAATACTAGGCTGTGAGGTGAGAGGTCATGACCTATATTACATTATTAATAACAGTGCCCCACTGAATAAAGAATTTTATTGGTCCATTAAAAAAATCACAATAATACAGTCCCGTATTGAATAAATAATCTAATTGGACAATTCAAACAATCACAATACTAGTCCTGCACTGAATTAATAATTCAATTGGACAATTAAAACTATCATAATACTTACCACTCTAGCCCATTATCACAGATGAAGAATATCATATATATACAATTAGGAAATACTAGGCTGTGAGGTGAAAGGTCATGACCCATATTACATTAATAACAGTGCCCCACTGAATAAAGAATTTTATTGGTCCATTCAAATAATCACAATAGTGAATACTACAGTCCCACACTGAATAAATAAATTAATTGGACAATTCAAACTATCACCATACTACAGTCCAGCACTGAATTTATAATGCAATTTACTACAGTCCCACACTGAATCAATAATTAAATTGGTCAATTCAAACAATCAAAATATTAGAACCACACTGAATTGATTATTCAATTGGTCAATTAAAACAATAACAATACTATTGTCCAGCAAGGTTAACCCGGGACAACTTAATTTTCGTGCGCTAAGTCCGTTAGTTGAGCGTCTTAACAAAACAAAGCCGAAGTGGGGTCATTACATATGCAGATGTCCCGGGTTAATCTTGCTGGACAATACAGTCCCGCACTGAATTGATAATTTAATTGGACAATTCAAACAATCACAATACTTACCACTCTAGCCCATTATCACAGATGCAGATTATCATATATATACAATTAGGAAATACTAGGCTGTGAGGTGAAAGGTCATGACCTATATTACAGTAATAACAGTGCCCCACTGAATAAAGAATTTTATTGGTCAATTCGAACAATCACAATATTACAGTCCAGCACTGAATAAATAATCTAATTGGTCCATTCAAACAATCAAAATACTACAGTCCCACACTGAATAAATAATTTGGTTGGTCAATTCAAACAATCACAATATTAGTCCTGCACTGAATAAATAATCTAATTGGACAATTAAAACAATCACAATACTTACCACTCTAGCCCATTATCACAGATGAAGAATATCATATATATACAATTAGGAAATACTAGGCTGTGAGGTGAAAGGTCATGACCTATATTACAAATAACAGTACCCCACTGAATAAAGAATTTTATTGGTCAATTCGAACAATAACAATATTACAGTCCAGCACTGAATAAATAATCTAATTGGTCCATTCAAACAATCAAAATACTACAGTCCCACACTGAATAAATAATTTGGTTGGTCAATTCAAACAATCACAATACTAGTCCTGCACTGAATAAATAATCTAATTGGACAATTCAAACAATCACAATACTAGTCCTGCACTGAATTAATCATTCAATTGGTCAATTCAAACAATCCTAATACTACAGTCCCGCACTGAATTGATAATTTAATTGGCCAATTAAAACAATAACAATACTACAGTCCCGCACTGAATAAATAATCTAATTGGACAATTCAAACAATCATAATACTTACCACTCTAGCCCATTATCACAGATGAAGATTATCATATATATACAATATGGAAATACTAGGCTGTGAGGTGAAAGGTCATGACCTATATTACAAATAACAGTACCCCACTGAATAAAGAATTTTATTGGTCAATTCAAACAATAACAATATTACAGTCCAGCACTGAATAAATAATCTAATTGGTCCATTCAAACAATCAAAATACTACAGTCCCACACTGAATAAATAATTTGGTTGGTCAATTCAAACAATCACAATACTAGTCCTGCACTGAATAAATAATCTAATTGGACAATTCAAACAATCACAATACTAGTCCTGCACTGAATTAATCATTCAATTGGTCAATTCAAACAATCCTAATACTACAGTCCCGCACTGAATTGATAATTTAATTGGCCAATTAAAACAATAACAATACTACAGTCCCGCACTGAATAAATAATCTAATTGGACAATTCAAACAATCATAATACTTACCACTCTAGCCCATTATCACAGATGAAGAATATCATATATATACAATAAGGAAATACTAGGCTGTGAGGTGAAAGGTCATGACTGGGAAGCCGGGGTCACAGGCGTGGTGCTTGACGAGGATCGGTGCTGCTTTAGCTTCGTGTCGTACCTGTGGAAAATATACAGAGGGTGTGTTTTGATGATACATAGTGCTGGAGGATAGTGTGTTTAATATTTAATCCTTTCCCAAACAACAAAATTTGAATGTAAAATTCCTGAAAAATACAGCTCAGGAAATATTTAGGCAAAAGGAGAAAATGCTGATAATCAGCATTTTCTTCTTTTTCCTTAATGTTTTCACATGTCCTTGGCTCGGTGCTGCTTTAGCTTCGTGTCGTACCTGCAGAAAATATACATAGGGTGTGTTTTGATGATATATAAGGACGAGGATCGGTGCTGCTTTAGCTTCGTGTCATACCTGCTGAAAATATACATAGGGTGTGTTGTAATGATAATAGTGCTTGGGGCGGTGGTGTTTCATAAAATTTGAGGTTGGTCCTATTCCAAAACTGTTGCAGATGACAAAATGGAAGTAACTGAAGGCATAATTCCTGAATAACATAGCTCTGGAAACATTAATGTTTTCACATGCCCTTGGATCGGTGCTGTTTTAGCTTTGTGTCGTACCTGCGGAAAATAAGTAGGGTGTGTTTTGATAATACATAGTGCTGCAGGATGGTGTTTAATTAAGCAAAGGTTAAGATGGTTGTATAACATAGTTACAGGACAGCAAAGAGCAACTATGTAGTGCTGAATAGTGAAAAAAAAATTCTAAGTTGCTAAAAGCATTTTCTGTCAATATATACTGAGAGGCAAAAAAAAGTATACACCCTAGTTCTTCAACGGATTCTGAGAAAACGATTTATAGATTATTATGTTTTTTAAACGCCACCGAAACGTTGTCGTATGTTTGATGTAAACTTCTTGACCTACCGTCTTTATGTCCTTCCTTCTGTTGCGAAGGTTTTTTCATAGGGCATAGCGCCATCGAAAAGGGGGGTTTAATCAATTAATTAATGTAAGAATTCCCAATGACACAATCCCTACATTTATGAAGGGATTTGGATATTTTTTCACAGAAGGTGCCTAGTCACCTGGAACCATGTGTGCATTGTTAGTAATTTTCAATATTACGATGCGTCATGGCAAAAGGGGGCTTGATGCAAACAAGTTATCTGGCATAACTCCTTCTAAATTCATGGACAGGTTTTGATAAAATTTGCACAGAATGTTCCTATGCTACACGACTAAGTGTACACTTTATGTATAGTGTCACGTTTCTTTCGTATTATGCTGCGCCATAGAAAAATGGGCCTTAATGGCAAAAAGGAGCATATTGATCGAATTCTACCAGCTACTGAATATTGTGTTGTAGTGTTAGAGAAATTTTAACGTTGTGATTTGTTGTGATAAATAATAAAGAAATTGAATACGAATTAACAGCAATATTTGATGCTCCACTAAGTCGCACATGCAAAATTTGCAAAATCGGCATGTAGTAAGAGTTTATGTAATCAAGCAATTTCGTGTGGAATCTAACAACATTGTATTATTGGTTAATGAGTAGAAATAAATTGTGCAAAATTTTGAGTCAATATGATGGAAAATAAGAGAGATATCGAAAAACAAAAAGTGTATACTTTCTTTTGCCTCTCAGTATATCATTCTTTACGATTTTTCTCTCTTTTTTGTGCAATATTAGAATATCCTTTCCAATATGGCAAAATTTTAGACTTATTCAAATTCAGATGTAAAAGATGACAGCTTCAAAGAAATACAATTTTACATGGAAGAAAACATTATGGGAAATTAACCAATTTCTTCATTTACCAGAATGTTTTCCAAAGTCATTATTCTCTAGGACCTAGAACTATCCCAAAGCGGACGAATACCCCCCACTAGGGCTTTGTCACTGAAAAAGTGCTATCGGTTAAAAGGTTCTTGACTTAGAGCATGGAAACGGATTTTAAACAAAGTCCAACTGTGACCTTGACCTTTGACCTTGGTGACACCAAAACGATAGGGCACCTCCTTGGGCCATGGGCAACGACTGTGTAAAGTTTCATGATCCTAGGTCAAACGGTTCTCGAGTTAGTACACGGAAACGAAATTGTAAATTTTGACTACCCCCCCCCCCCCCTCCCCATTTATAAGTTCAAAGTGACATAACTCTGAAACTAATGACTGGATCAAGATGAAAATTACAGGTGCACAACTTCATATGATAGGAAACATCCTGATAAAATTTCAGAAAAACTGGTCAAAAACTGTGGGAGGAGAAGAGGACACAAGATTATGTCCACCGACGGACGGATTGACAAACGGACAACCTGATTCCAGTATACCCCCCCCCCCCCCCCCCCCCCCCCCCCCCTAACTTCGTTGTGGGGGTTATAATGAAAAAGAATCATTGTGTGGTAATGGGATATACTGGTTACTTTCTGTCCTAGGGTTGTACATTGGGGAGGATAAGACATAGAGGTGCAGCTAATATATCAAAATTCTTTCAAAATATTGGAATTTTAAAAGGTATTCCATCTATCATTAGATATCAGACACTTCGTGAAACCTTGCGCATCATCTGTGGCAAGAAAAAGTGACAAGGGTTTCCCTTGTCATGTCCTTTTGCACAAATGACACCAAGAAATTGACGAGGGTATGCCATCATCTATTTCCATTGCCAGTGATGACGCCCTAGAAGTCCCAATTACAGATGGAATACCAGTATTGCAGTCACAGATTGTTCTTTGATAAACCTTAACATGTAAACATTTCCAGATTTGAAATCATAAACGTGAAGAGTTTCAATAAATAGAGTTTGTGACAAAATAATTTACAATGTATAAAGCAAATAATACTTACAGAAACTTATATAAGCAACCATTTTTGAACATTTTAGCCAGAAAAGAAAGTGTACCAAGCTTGTGCTATTATAAAGAAAGAGTGCATTAGACACAAAATACATTAACCCTTTCCCAAACCAGATCTGGTTTTGACTTCCCTGATAAAATTGGCCTTGGAAAACATTGAGGCAAGCAAAGGAAATGTTGATAATTTTTCTGTGCTACATTGAAAGACAAATCCTTTCCTTTTTAACATCAATTTTGTTGTCTACAGCAGCTATCTAATTCATTTATCTAAAAATTCCATTGTTTTGGAATGGGTAACCCGTCCCAGAAAATTTAGGTTAGTCCAATTTAAAAGCTGCTGAAGATGACAACAAAGGTGTTGGCTAAGATAAGATTTATGCCATAGTAAAGAAAATATTGGGAAATGTGAAAATTATGGCATGAAAAATATTGAGGCAAACAGAGAAAATGCTGATTATCAGCATTTTCTTCTTTTTCCTTCAATATTTTCCAAACCCTTTTCTATATTGGGGACGTGAAAACCAGGCCCCGGTTTCTCGAAAAAACTTAAGTATGTTCTCATGCTCAAATCTGAGCATTGTGCTCAAATCGCACGAAATCCACGTGAACTTCAATTGAGTATCAATCAACGTTGATTGGTATTGAATAGAAGTTGAGCATGAACTCATGAGAATATACCTAAGTTTTTTCGAGAAACCGGGGCCAGGTCTTGTTAGGGAAAGGGTTTTATTTACTTCAACCAATTAAAACTCTTGTTATATATAATTGTCCATAACAAGTATGTGTAATTTAAACACATGAGCTCTGCGCTGAAATGTGACATCCTCATGGCTTTATTTATGGTTGTAATTGTTTTCACTTTTTCTGAACCTAATTGATTGGTGCAAAGAAAGGTCACAGAAGATGACCCCTAACTGGTGGCTCTCAGATGTTACTGAAAAGTCAACATTGGATTTTAATCAGGCTGGATTTGGTCATACTTACTGTTGAACAGGGTCTGGTATATAAATATACTCCATTGGAACTATCTTGCCTAACTCTTGTAGCGTCTTTACAAACGTAACTTGGAACTAAATTTGGAATATTATAGTAGGAAAATATTGAGGCAAAAGGAGAAAATGCTGATTATCTTGTTTGTGAAAGGGTTAATTTAATCATACTTACTGTTGTACAGGGTCTGGTATATAAATATACTCCATTGGAACTATCTTGCCTAACTCTTGCAGAGTCTTAACGAACCGTAACTTGGAACTAAATTTGGAACTGAAATGGTATAACTCATGTTTGTTAGAATCTTTAACAGTCCCACACAGTGACACTCTTTCATGCCCATCAAGAACAAGAGCCGTCATAGACAGATTATGCTCCCCGAATAAGTGTTTGTCACAAAAAAAAAACTATCATACATTAAGCCCCCTTTTCCCATGACAGATTTTTTGTACACACATTATTTAAAGAATATAGTCTAGAACATCTCATTCATCACATAAGCACAAAATTTCATTAAATTCTGCCCATTAGATGACAAGAAATTAGAGAAAAACTAATTTTCACATTAAGGCCCTTTTTTTCCATGACGTAGCCTCAAATAAAGAAACGGAGAAAAAGGTCTCTAAGGATCAACCAAAGGACTTCACATATGAAGTTTCATTGAATTTGGTCCAACAATTGCTGAGACCTGGCTGTGCAGGACGGACAGAAGGACAGCTGGACGGACAGATGGAAGGACAGCATGGTGACTATATGCTCCCCCGAAATTTTTTCGGGGAGCATAAAAATATGCATTATGGAAAATGAAAAAATTTCTTGTGACAAGCAATTATTTCATTATTGACAAAGTTCTCTTACAAAATATACCGGGTACAAAGATTTTTAAAATTTGATCAACTTGAAATCGTCATGACCAACACCTTTCAAATTTGAAGAGTCCAAGTTTTTGCCTTCTGGTAATGGATTAACCCATTACCAGACAATACAATTTAAAGCTTGTCCAAATTCAAATATGTTGCAGACGACATTTTCAAATGAATGAAATTTAAAATTTAGTTGTCTTTTCGGGTAGAAAACATTGTGGAAAATGAAGAAATTGCTTGTCACAAGCAATTTCTTCATTTCTCCACAATGTTTTCCCAAGCCTTTTCTTGTATGGGAGTCAAAAGGTGTCACTGTGCAGTAATGGATTAAACGTTCGTTATATAAGAAGTTAAGTTTTCTGAAAGATGTACTTCCCTGTCACAATAGCATGGCATACATTACAAAATTTACCTGCCTAAACAACACAATTTAAACTCCAAACTGCTGTATTTGCATGTAAATACTAATAGTTCAAATCTTGCAGTCTCACACCTGTAAGATTTGAACTAATGCGTGAACAATTGCATTACAAATTAAAAACACTTTTTTCCTTGTATAGACAGATACAAATATGTAAACATTTGCCATAATATTGCACATGGACTATGATTTGTCTTCAGGACTCAAAACAACAACCATCAAGTTTTACTAAGGGAGGTAACTTTGTACAATTTCCACTGTAAGAACATCCAAGGTTATCTTTCTTGATTCAGCAAAGAACACTTTAATTCTTCTAATGCTATTCGTATCTCAGTTGTTATCATAACTTTGGCAGGAAGTATAGACTAAAGTCAGCCTGCACAGACATGCATTCTGATCTTAGTCTACACTGCCTACTTTCTATACAGTTATTGTGACAAAAACTTGAGAGAAACTGGCTAAAATATTTATTATCTCTTTCCCAAACGGCAAAATTTAATGGCGGTCCAATATGAAATATGTTGCAGACGACAAAATGAATGTTAATAGAGATGAGATTTGTGTATGATATAGCTCAGAAAATATTGAGACAAAAGGAGAAACTGCTGATTATCAGCAGTTTCTTCTTTTGTCTCAAAGTTTTCCAAATTCCTTTCTTTTATAGACGTCAAAACCAGGTCTTGTTTGGGAAAGGGTTAAATGGGCAAATTTTAAATCAGCAGGACAAGGGTTAAATCTAAACTGACCAAATGGAAACTAAATGCAAACACTGCAACAAATGTATTGAAATCTAACCTTTTTCCCTTGAAAACTTGTTGTCAGCAGTATCTTTGATTTTGGACCTAAATTTTGCCATTAAGTAATAGTTTAGTAAACCAATCAGTGTGAAAAGTATTAGTCCTTACCTTATAAAAGGCTTTGTCATCATCACAACTGTTTTTAACCATAATGTGGGATGTACCATTAACAAGGCCTTCAGGTTTTTACGTAATCTGTAAAGAAAACAATGCAACAATTTTGATTAGTTTATTACCCCTTCACATTCATGATGCGAACAGTCCTAAACAAGACGTGGTTTTGACAACCCTGGTAGTAAGGACTTGTGGTAACCAGCATTTTCTCCCTTTGCCTCGATATATTCTGTGCGATATTGAACACAAAATATAGCTTCATTTACATCCATTTTATCCTCTAAAGCAGTTTTCATATTGAACCATCCTAAAATTTTGCTTTTTGGGAAAAAGTAAAAGGGCAAGGCTGCATCTCTAATAGTGCAAAAGATATAGATCAGGTTAAAGTTTTTTTTTAAAGTGCGTAAACGACCCTAGGGCTGTGACATTAGCTCCCCCGACATAAAGTCCCCCGACTCGCTAACAAGAGCTGTCCGAAGACAGCGCGCTCGACTTTCTAAGTTGCTTAGTATAAAGGGGGCATAACTCCAAATATAGTAGAGCCAGTGTTATGGGCCCTGGTAGTAAGGTAGAGGGTGTGATGGTAAATAAGTATTCCAAGTTTAGGTTGGATCCCTTTGATAGTATGGAAGTTATTGATGTTTGAAAAAACTTTAACCTTGGTTGCAACGCCAACGCCGATGCCCGGGTGACGGTATAAGCTCTCATTTTCTTCGAAAAATCGAGCTAAAAACCTAGTAACTGCAGCTTAAAACATGCTGCATTTACCATGTTTTTGTTGAAAAGTGATGAAATAATCCATATATCAATGCTTTTCGACAAAAACTTTGTAACTACAGCTTGTTTTAAGCTGCAGTTATGAGGTTTTTGTTGAAAAACGACAATACAATATAATCTGACCTACCGTCTGTCTATCATTTGATAACATCGTTTCAGCCAACCAAAACTGGGCATCTGTCTGCGTGGTGTAGCACCGTGGAAATAAACGATCATGTAGTCCTCAGCGACCAGGAGTTCTAAAGTACTAATTACATATCTGTAAAACAAGAGTTGAAATTGCAATTGTGGAATGAGTACCCACAACATTGGGGCTGTGAAATGAGTACCCACAAAATTGGAGTGTGAAATGTGTACCCACAACATCGGAGCTGAAAAACCAGTACCCACAACATAATTGTGTAGGCTTCAGCTACAAGGAGTTCTAAAGTACTAATAACATATCTGTAAAACAAGAGAAGAAATTGAAGTTGTGAAATGAGTACCCACAACATTGGAGTTGTGAAATGAGTACCCATGACATAATGATCATGTAGTCTGTGGCTACCAGAAGTTCTAAAGTACTCATAACATATCTGTAAAACAAGAGTAGAAAATGGTGGTGTGAAATGAGTTGCGCTCACAAGAAAAGTGGATCTACGTACATACATACAGACGGACGTACAGACGGAGCAAACGACGCCAATATACGACAGCCTCCGGCGGCGTATAAAAATCAGGTCAGTTTTCAATCCAAAAGCTGCTACAGACTACAAAATGGATGTTGCTAAACATGCAATTTGGTTACAATATTGCTAAGAAAAATTTGAGGCACAAGGAGAAAATGCTGGTTATCAGCATTTTCTTCTTTTGCCTCAATTATTTCCAAAACCAATTCTTGATCTACTGTGGGTGTCAAAACTAGGTCTTGTCTTGAAAGGGACAAATGACAAATACAGAAAGTTTGAAAATATACTAAACAGTAAATGATACACTATGGAAAGGTAAAGAATTAATTTGTCTTCATTGTCTCTAACAAAAACTAATTATAAAAGGCTGTACAAAATGTCAACTCACAAGAAAAGATTATCCATTACACCCGATAATTTAACCCTTTTCCGAACGACGAATTTTAAGGGTCGTCCAATTCAAAAGCTGCTGAAGACAGCAAAACGGATGTCGATTATGATCAAATTTATATATGAAATAGCATAGGAAACATTGAGACAAAAGGAGAAACTGCTGGATATCAGCAGTTTCTCCTTTTGCCTCAATGATTTCCCAAGCCTACCAGTATTCAATTAGGGACGTCAAAACCAGGTCTTGTTTGGGACAGGGCTAAACACAGGAAATTTGTTTCAGACTGTTTTCATTTGTTCATTTGGATACTCTGTCAATGATGGGATTATAAAATCTCAGAGGTTGTCCTATTATGTCTGCGAAAACTTTATTATTTTCAAGATTTCGACAAGTTTCATATAAATGTATCTAGAAGACCTGAAGGTCTTGAGTCGCTCCACAGGCCTGAATTTCATGTAATATTTAATCCAAGTTTTGATTAGATTGTTCAATGCTTGTGTTTCATAGAGCAAAAAGAAAGTTACAAAACTAGATTGTTCAAAATGTGTGGTTCTTGAAGCAAAGAAAGTAAAACTATATGTTTGCCATTTGAGAAAGAGTAAAAAGAAATGGGACAGTATTCCAGCTTAGGATGATACTAGCAATTAAAATTTTCCTTCCTCCAAACAGATCTAAATTAACAGACTATTGATTACTCCAAAATATTTCATATTTCTAAAAATAGATTTTGAGCTAAAAATAGAATCAGGGAAAACCCTTTTCCAAAATTAATGCAAATAACTAATCAAACCTGAATTTCTTGTAATATCAAGTCCAAGTTTTGACTAGATTTTTCAGTACTTGTTGCTCTTAAAGCAATTACAAAGTAACTAGAAAGCTGAAAATACATTCATATAAGATCTATTGGTTACCAAGCTTTGTCTTTATTAGAGAGAGTTTGGCTGTTAGAGTGAAAACCAAGCCACAATTAGCAATTTTGTCAAATGGAAAGGCATATAACTGAGAAGTTTATATCCCTATCTAGCTAAGAATCACACTAAAGTAAGATCTTAACATCACCTACAACTTGTTTAAGTTTTGACCTGATTGCTCAATATTTGTGGATGTAAAGAGTGTAAAATCAAAGTCGAAAACAGCAATTTGGTCAAATTCAAGAAAAAGAAAAAGTTGACGACCGGACGGACGGACGCACGCACGCACGACGGACACAGCGCCATGACAATAGCCCGCTGGCCTGAAGGCCAGTGGAGCTAAAAACAAAAATGCCGCCTAGTAATGGAATTAACCCATTACCACACACTGACTCTTTTTGATTCCCCACAAGAAACTGGCTATGGAAAACATTGTGGAAAATGAAGAAATTGCTTGTGACAAGCAATTTCTTCATTTCCCACAATAATTTCCATACAAAATGATTAAAAAATGTACCTTTTCATTCGTTTTTAGTTGTCATCTGCAACATCTTTGAATTTGGACAAGTCGAAATTTTGTTGTTTAGTAATGGGATAAAAGGCTGTAGAAAATGTCAACTCACAAAGATAGATTATCCATCAGATATTGGTAATCCAGCATCTTTGAAATTGGAGCAGTCTAATGTTTTGCTGTCTGGTACTGCGCATTGGCGCCTTTGGCCTCCCTCAGGAGAAATGGCTTGGGAAAACATTGCGGAAAATAAAGAAATTGCTTGTGACAAGCAATTTCTTTATTTTCCACAATGTTTTCTAGGCCAAATCGAAAAAGATTTTCTTAACTTTAATCAACTTGAAATTGTTGTCTGCATCATCTTTCAAATTGGAATGGTCCAAAATTTTGCTGTCTGGTATTGGGATAAAAGGCTGTATAAAATATCAACTCACAAGCAATTTCTTCATTTCCCACTAAGCTTTCTACCAAGAAAGACCAACTTGAGATAGTCATCTGCATCACCTTTCAATTTGGACTAGTCCAAAATTTTTCAATCTGATAATGGGATAAAAGGCTGTGTAAAATGTCAACTTACAAGAATAGATTATCCATCACATATTGATAATCTCGTCTGCTGCGGTCCGGAAGATAACAACCGCAGAATAAAATAATTGCGTTTAATCCGTCACCATAGTAACCTGTGGAAAAGAATGAAACAAGATTATCGTATGACAGGACTTGCATAGCAAGGCATAACCCATTAAACACATCAAATATTTAGGGTGGTCTAATTCAAAAGCTGCTGTAGAGGAGAGAACATATTTTGATAAAGATATCTTTTATGAGCAGAGAAAAATTGAGGCAAAATGAGACAAGAGGTCATGATGGCCCTATATCACTCCACTGGATTTTAGACTTTCAGACAAAAAAAATTGACTTCAAAATTCCTTCAAGGAATACAAATACTATTCTACTGATAAGCTATGTAGCAGTGATAGATACATCATAGGGTTGCCCCTCAACTTTCATTTAAAAATTCCCTGACTTTTCCCTGATTTTTCCCTGACTAAAGACCATTTTCCATACATACAATCACAGAGTTTTGATATACTTTTTCTTGCATTTTTTAAATAATCCTTAATCCCAAATGTTTCTTAAGGCCTCCCAGCTCCCCATACAGCGGTCCTCTCAAACAAAACCCCTCTATGGCCTGATTAGATCTATTTCATTTCCATTTAGAAACTCAGTCAAAATTGTGCAATACTATAAACGCCCCCCTTTTGTATGTTCCAAGCCCTTCACGGAAATCCTGGATCCATGGCAGCTTTGGATCCATATCTTTGGGGGGCGGGGTTAGTAAGGAAAGAATATACTAACCCCCACGTGACAACACTTTCTTGTATGGCTCGATCACGTGCATGTCCACTTTATAGTCTTTGCCCGCCATTTCTACTTTTCTCATTTGCATATTCTGTTCCAATTCTTGTAAAAACCGAACATTCAGGGTTGCCACTAGTCAGAGGAAATAAAATTCCCTGACAATTCCCTGACATTTCCCTGACAAAATTGGAAAATTCCCTGACATGTTTTTTCGCGGCAATTTCGCTGTAACTCGCAATATTTTGAGACAATTTTAAAAGGTGACATTGAAATCATTAATTATATGACGATGCATCTTACTTTTTCAAAATTCCCTGACAATTCCCTGACATTTGCCTGTATTTTCAAATTTCCCTGACAGTTCACAAAATTCCCTGACAATTCCCTGACCTTGAAAAAATTTAAATTTCCCTGACGCGTGGCAACCCTGACATTGTGGATGCTCATTTGAATCGTCTTGATGAGACGATTCAAATGAGTACCCACAACATAGGGTTAAATGGACACTAACTGAAATCGAGGCCACTCTTTGCGATAGAAACAATTTACTAACCGCCATGTGACAGTACTTTCTTATACGGCTCAATAACATGTATGTCCACTTTATAGTCTTTGCCAGCAATCTACACTTTTCTCATATGCATGTTCTTTTCCAATTCCTAGTACAAACCCTACATTGTGGGTACTCATTTGAATCGTCTCGATGAGACGATTCAAATGAATACCCACAACATAGGGTTAAATGGACACTAAGTGAAATTGCAGCCACTCTTTGGGAGTAGAAAAAATTTACTAACCGCCATGTGACAACACTTTCTTGTATGGCTCGATCACGTGCATGTCCACTTTATAATCTTTGCCAGCGATCTCTACTTTTCTCATTCGTGTGTTCTGTTCCAATTCTTTATCGTCATCATCGTCGTCATCTCGAGTGTGAATATAATCAGAAAATTTCTTCTCTGATGATGGCGTGATTGGAGTATCATCTACAAGCAAACAAAAATGTTGCGCAGGTATGAATAGGGATCAATTTGATTAGGTTAAAAGTGACCTTATTTTGGACAATCAATAGCATTTTGTCAGTGCAATTCTAAAACCTTGCAACAGCAGTTTGTTTGAAGCTGTAGTTTCAAGATTTTATCAAATATCAACAGTCTATCGGATGAGACTTTAAACGTCTAAGACGTCCTTTCTCCATATGACCTTAGCAGTTGAGTGGGACGTAAAACTTTGGACCATCCTAAACATGGTCTCAACATTGTGTCATTAAGGGCTGAAATAGAATGTAAGTCTATTTTTTTCTTCTTTAGGATAACCATAAGTCTTCCACCTAATCTTCAAGACCAGACATTAATGTCCCCAATAATGTGCTATAGATACAGTGATTACATAATGATTCCATAATCATAAGACTGGCAAGATTTCACACAACAAATAACACAATCATGATTTCATGAGAAATCAGCAAACCTTGCCTTTAACTTTTTGAATCCAACATTGTGTCATAATGGGTTGAAATAGAATGCAATACAATGTTTTTCTTCTTAGGATAACCATAAGTCTTCCACCAAATCTTCAAGACCAGACATTTATGTCCCCGATAATGACATTGTGTTATACAGTGATTACATAATGATTCCACAATCATCTGACTGGCAATATTTCACACAACAAATAACACATTCATGATTACACTGGAAATTGAGATCTTTTTTATTTTTGTTAACACAGCTTTCTGCTGCTATTCATTTCTTGTTGCTAAACACATCAATTTTACTTTGCTGTAGGATGCTATGGTAATTGTTCTAGGGAGGGAGAATTGAAAGAGTCACACATCAAACTAAATCTGAATCTATGTGATGGATCAAACATAATTGGTTGATTGAATGGGTTTCTAATGTCTCTTTTAACTGTATTCTAGTCAGACATTACAATATGATAACCAAAGTTCAAAAGCAGAATGGAGACAATACAAGAACAGCCCAGAATCTTTGCGTATTTATATATGAGATTGGTCACTTTGAAAGGGACCTTCTGGTAAAGGCGAATTTTTCAAGTATCAACCCTTATCTGTCTGTGGCAACTGCACAAACTGACAAGGACAGAATCATTTCGTTTGAAGGTAATTTTCTAATCAAAATTGTTTTTTCAATCTCACTTTATGTTTGTTTACCAAATGCAACATATGGCTGATGCGCTGCTAAGTCTGAACTGTTTCTTGAACTTTGGTTTTATTGAATCCCAAGAAGGTCCCTTTCAGAATGACAGGTCACATATAATTACCTTCCCATTCAAGTTCCCCTTCCATGTCATCAGGGGTTTCAAGGTCATCAGGGGTCGGAAGGTCATCAACCCCTTCTATAAGGTCCTCTGTGGAGTTGTTACTAACAATGTTGGAATTGGCTACAATTTTGTATCACAGGGAGTAAATCAATTAAACCATTCTGACACATTGGCTATTTTTGACTCTTCAAATAATAAAGGCTCTAGAAAACACTGTGGAAAATGAAGAAATTGCTTGTGACAAGCAATTTCCTCATTTCCCACAATGTTTTTTAGCCAAAAAGACCAAAAAAATTAAAATATTATTCATTTTAAACTGTCATCCGTATCACCTTTCAGTATGGACAAATAAAAATTTTGCCGTCTACCAATGGATTAACTATTTAGATGAAACTGGCCCCAGAATAACTAAGTACAATTAGTACCTTCCCATTCCAGTTCCCCTTCCATGTCATCTGGGGTCTCAAGGTCATCAGGGGTCGGAAGGTCATCAACCCCTTCTATAAGGTCTTCTGTGGAATTGTTACTAACAATGTTGGAATTGGCTACTATCTTCTTTTTCCTCTTTCCTGACAGTAGTGAATCTGGTCTCACTGAAAAATTGCATGTAACTCATTACTAGACGGCAGAATTTTAGACTGGTCCAACTTCAAAAATGATGCAGATGACAGTTCGAAGTGTATGGATTTGATCTGTTCTTTTTTTGGTAGAAAACATTGTCAGAAAATGAAGAAATTGCTTGTCACAAGCAATTGCTATATTTTCAACAATATTTTCCAAAGCCATCATCTTGTAGGGTGTCAAAAGCAATCATTATGTTGAAATGGAATTAAATCAATGATCTATTGATTTAAGATCATGCAATTCTTCAAAATTTGTTTGCAATAGTATACATATACCCTATGGACAAGACTGACATTAGGGTTGTGATAAGGTTTCTAGTCCTGGAGGATAAATCTGCCAAATAGGTTGAAAAGTGATTGCCTGAAGTTTACAGGGAGTCCTCTCCTCCTTATGAAACTGTCAACTCTCGGTAAAGGAATTCCAGAGATGCAGTAGAAGCTTAAAGACGAAAATAATGAAATGACTGCTACTGAGGAGAGCTGGTTAGGCTATCAAATATTGACTTCTGTAGATTGGGTATAAATGATTGGCAAACTATGCTGATTGGCCTTTCTTTGGGAGGCTTAAAACTTTTTGCTACCCCCGTCATGAAAAGGAGGCCAGGCTGATAGCCAAAGTAGATAATAATTTGTATTACAGAAGAAAGCAAGACAATGTCACATACCTGGTTTCCCGTATTCACTGTCCGAGTCACTCTCAGACTCACTCTCAGATGACCCCAGGTCATCCTCCTGGATACCCATACCAGGGATAGGGTCCTCGTGCCATTCTTGGGTATCCTCCATATCCTTCATCTTCACCTATAAATAGTAACATACACTATAAATAGAAACAGGGATACCCATACCAGGGCTGGGTCCTCATGCCATTCTTGGGTTTCCTCCATATCCTTCATCTTGACCTATAAATAGTAACATACACTATAAATAGAAACAGGGATACCCATACCAGGGATAGAGTCCTCATGCCATTCTTGGGTATCCTCCATCTCCTCCATCTCCTTCATCTTGACCTATAAATAGTAACATACACTATAAATAGAAACAGGGAAATACACTATAGACACAGGGATACCCATACCAGGGATAGGGTCCTCATGTCATTCTTGGGTATCCTCCATATCCTTAATCTTGACCTATAAATAGAAACAGAGAAATACGCTATAAACTGACATAGGGAAATACACTATAAATAGACACAGGGATACCCATACCAGGGATAGGGTCCTCATGCCATTCTTGGGTATCCTCCATCTCCTTCATCTTGACCTATAAATAGAAAAATATGCTATAAATAGAAACAGTAAAATACCCTTTAACAAGAGCTGTCACTGTAAGATGACAATGCCCCCGACACCGCTTTGATTGTCATAAGGTCAAGGTCATCCAGGGGTCAAGGTCACCAAAGTATGTGCCTTAACAGAAAGGTAATGTACCAAGGAATGTTGTGGTAAAGTATGAAGCGAATATGTTAAGTAATAAGGAAGTTATGGCCAATGTTAAAGTTTTTGGACGGAATGACGGACGGACGGACGGACGGACAGACGGACGGACGGACAGACGGACAGACGGACAAGTCAAATTTATGATGCCTCCCTATCGGGGGCATAAAAAGACACAGGGATACCCATACCAGGGATAGGGTCCTCATGCCATTCTTGGGTATCCTCCATATCCTTCATCTTCGCCTATAAATAGTAACATACACTATAAATAGAAACAGGGATACCCATACCAGGGATAGGGTCCTCATGCCATTCTTGGGTATCCTCCATATCCTTCATCTTGACCTATAAATAGTAACATATGCTATAAATAGAAACATGGAACTAGGCTATTTATAGACACAGAGATACCCATACCAGGGATAGGGTCCTCATGCCATTCTTGGGTATCCTCCATATCCTTCATCTTGACCTTCAAATAGAAACAGGGAAATACACTTTAAATAGAAACAGGGAAATATGCTATAAATAGACACAGGAAAATATGCTATAAATAGACACAGGGATACCCACACCAGGGATAGGGTCCTCATGGCATTCTTGGGTATCCTCCATCTCCTTAATCTTGACCTATAAATAGTAACATACACTATAAATAGAAACAGGGATACCCATACCAGGGATAGGATCCTCATGCCATTCTTGGGTATCCTCCACCGCCTTTATCTTGACCTATAAATAGTAACATACACTATAAATAGAAACAGGGATACCCATACCAGGGATAGGGTCCTCATGCCATTCTTGGGTATCCTCCATGTCCTTTATCTTGACCTATAAATAGTAACATACACTATAAATAGAAACAGGGATACCCATACCAGGGATAGGGTCCTCATGCCATTCTTGGGTATCCTCCACCGCCTTTATCTTGACCTATAAATAGAAACAGGGATTATACACGATATACAGAAATGCTGTAATACTATGAAGCGGAAGGTTTTAAAGCATAACAAGATATCAAAATTTCGGACTTGTTCAAGTCAAAAGAAGATGAAGAAGACAATTTCAAGTAAATGAAATTTTGCATTCTAATGATTTTCTAACTAGAAGGGAGGTAATCTGAGCTAATGAATTAAACACGCAAGGGTTCAGTTCCTTTGGAATTCAAAAACATATTCTTACGGCCTGGGAGCCATTAGCTAGTACATATGCATATTGGAGACAAGGCTGTCTAGTATTTATCTGATAAGTCTCTCTGCAATGTTTACATCCTTTATTTACAACCGCAGTATATCTATCTAAATGCTAATAAATCTGCAGCTTACTAAGCTATAATTACTGGGAAAAAGAAATAATCTACTTTCTAACCTTCTCAACATCCAGACAAAATTCTTTATTTTTTAGTTTTCCTATTAACTCTTTCTCATACATTGATGCTTTTTGACGCCCCAGTAAAAACAGCTTCGAAAAGCATCCCGGAAATTGAAGAAATTGCTTTTGACAGGCAATTTCTTCATTAGCCACAATGCTTTCTGTCTTACACAAAATGCTTTTTTTTAAAATATCACCATCTTGAAATTGTTGACAGCAGCACCTTTCAAATTGGAGAAACAGAACAAAGAAAAAAATTAAATCAAATTTGTTTAATGACTTGGAATCAACATAAAAGCTGTCTTTTTTTCATATCCCCTAAAGTTGGCACCACATCGTATGGCACATGTTTACATTTTGTTCAAATGTAATTGAACAATGAACAAAACATTTCTAGTTCTAGAACTGTTCTAGAACATTCTAGATCATTAAATGGCAGTTCAAGAAAAGACATTTAATGATCTAGAACATTCTAGAACAGTTTTAGAACTAGAAATGTGTTCTTGAACTTTTTTCGCAGGGGTCCACACAAATCCTGGATCCACCACAGCTTCATCCAATAAACTAAGCTATCACTGCATCATTAGAGTAGATTAGAAATGATGTACTTTCTAACCCTCACAAAAACCCAGACAAATACATCAAAATGCTCTCCATTTTTAACCCTTTCTAAAACGGGACATGGTTTTGACATCCCTAAATATGTAATAGGAAAGGCTTGGGAAAACATTACGACAGAAGAAGAAACTGCTGATAATCAATGCGTTCAGTGCAATATTATTCATAAATTTCAGCTTTAGTGCCAACAATTTAGTTGTCTGCAGCAGCTTCCAAATTGGACCAACTTAAGATTTTGTTGTTTTGGGAAGGGTTTATACTTCGATCCTCCATGGATAGGCAACATAATAGTCTCTTGTAGTGAACCAAGATTTGGCAGAGTAGTACAGATTGTACATCAGATATTAAGGTAAAAGATGCTAGATCCATTATTCCTCAAACCACAGTAGGGGCAGATTTGGTGCAGTGGTGGTGGTGTGTGTATGTGTGTGAGTGTGTGTGTGTGTGTGTGGGGGGGGGTTTCTATCCTTATGCTAGGTTCCCACTACCGATCAGATCAAATGGATCAACACAACCTCCTAATTTCCCCAATCAAGCCCGACCAAATGTATGTACACGACTTCTTCTCAATCCCTAGTCGATCAAACTAGACCGCCATCCGAGCACTCCCGATCATTTCCCGATTGAAGCCAGACCATCTTTCCGATTTCTACCCGATCACCCCGTCCTTAATTCGAGTCCTACACAATCAAGACTCGACCATCTCAATCTATACACGACCAGATCGGTCTGATTCTATTCTAGGTGTTCTGAATGAAAATCTGTCTGCAGTGTCCGAGATTATCACATATTCATGATAACTTAATAATATATTTGGTTTAAACAAATACATAATTTTAATGTGACCTGAATGCATTTTTAGCTATTGACGCACCCTTAGTCTGATTCAAAATAACAATTAATGCATTTTTTAAGGCATGACCCCTGCGAAAAAAAGTTCAAGAACGCATTTCTAGTTCTAGAACTGTTCTTGAACTTCTAGAACTGTTCTAGAACTTCTAGAACTTGAGTTCTAGAACCTGAATAAAGTTAAAGAACTTCAGTTCTAGAACATCAAAGTTCTTGAACTTCTAGAACTTGAGTTCTAGAACCTGAAAAAGTTCTTGAACTTAAGTTCTAGAACCTTAAAGTTCTTGAACATAAGTTCTAGAACCTTATAGTACCTTTAAAGTTCTAGAACTTGGTTCAAGAACGGACAAAGTTCTAGAACTTGGTTCAAGAACCAACAAGGTTCTAGAACTTACAAATTTAAGTTATAGAACTAGAGTTCTTGAACCTGCAATATATTCAAGAACCTGTCTTAGTTTAGGTTGTGCTAGTTTCCTTTGTTTTTCAGAGCTTCCAAAAATATGCAATAGTTCTGCAAAATGTGAAAGAATGAGTTTATTTTCATTATTTCATACATTGCACATTTGAAGTTTTGCTTGTAAACATAATAAATCATTTAATGACAGAAAAAGAATGATTGTTTATTGATAAATATGTGTTTGTAAGTTTTTGTTGACTTTTAAGAAAACCAAAGACATTGTTAAAGCTGTGGCTTTGTTCTATCCTTGAAACATTTTCTTAAACTTGGAGCTCATTCTGCTGGCTCAGGATGAAACAGTAAACTGTTGTAACTACAAAGATTAGGCAGTTACAACTGTTACGCTCTGAGTCAGCAATATGGCTTATATTCACTGTAAGGAACCATCAAGGAATTCATTAAAGATATTATAGAGATGCTAATGTTATAATGAATATTCTGCTGGCAGAAAATCTGCATTTAAAGAAACAAAGTAGGTCTGCATTTCATTCCAAAGTTCCTGAAGAAGTCAACCATTTCATCGATAGCTAATAGATGCTGACTACTAAAATCAACAATTATAACAAGTACCAATTCACAAACTAATAGCCAATCTGTTTCAACCCTGACAAAGCAGTTTTGCATAGATTCTCTATATTTAAATTTCAATGATTTAGAAAATGGATGGAGATATAAATAAGCTGTAGAAAGAACAGATTAGTTGCTGACTAACTTATCTAAATGATTGCTAAACAACTGACTTAGGTCTACAAGTACAAAATTGCTGCATGATGCAGCATAAGATGAAGCACGGCCGAAATAAATTTGTGCCCCGAACTTTTCCACATTATGGTTACATTCCAAGGGATCAAACAATAGTTTTTCTTTAAATTCTGTGAATTGGTAGGGTTACAATCATATCTCTATTATCTAGGTGTAAAAAAGGGAGGGCTTGTTTTTGGAGATAATGGCTAACAAAGTTAGTAGGGTGAATTTAACAATAAGTGACCATAGTAGGTTCCACTGAACACAAGGGCGGATCCAGGATTTTTTTCCAGGGGGGGGGGGGTCAAAGCTCAAATGGCAGCTTTTAATAAGAAGTTATATTGTCAAAATTCAATTTTCGGCAAATTCCAGGAGGGTCATGAAAATTTTGCCAAATTCAAGGGCAGATAACTCAGAATTTGCATTTTCAATCTGGACAAAAATCTCACTCACCCAAGACGTTATACATGCAAACATTTTTATTTGGCTTTACATTTGATTGGGCAATATTTGTATGTATTATGCCAAAATTGTCAAAAATAGCATTTTTTGACATTCAAGGGCACATGCCGCAGCACTTTCTACAGATTTCTACAAAATCAATCTTACACAAGGGGTTATGACCGTACACATTTTGACAAAGTTTGGAGAAGATCGAATGATATTTGTGTAAACCTGATATTGTAGACGAGCAGACAGATGGGCGGAAAACAGACAAACCTGGCCGCAATAGCTTATTTGTAGTACTTTCTGCTGAGGTCAGCTAAATTTTAAGCTAAGTAATCAATTATGCCTTTCTGTGCGAAGGAAATCCAGAAAAAATGTATTTGGTAATTTATTCCACAATTTGTCATGGGGTTTTAGCTCAACTGGGCACAAAGTGCTCAAGGTGAGCTATTGTGATCACTTTTTGTCTGTCGTCCGTCCTTATATCTGTCTGTCCGTCCGTCCGTCTGTCAACAATTTGGTGTTTACACTCTAGCATCTACAAATATAAGGCAATCTTGACCAAACTTGGTCAAAATATGTATGACCATTCCCTCTCAGATGAGTTCTATTTTGGGTCAGATCGGACCAGAAAGTCTGGAATTATTTGCGCTTGCATGTAAAAAGTAGCTACTTTTGACATTTTTTACACTCTAGCATCTATAAATATTGGCCAATCAATACAAAAGCTGGACACAATATTTGTGACAATACGATCTCGAATAAGTATGATTTTTGGTTTGATCGGACCAAAATGTATTGAGTTATTTGCCCTTGATTTTGACAAAATTGTCGTTTTTGACTGTGTTCGACTTTGTTTACACTATAACATCTACAATCATTGACCAATCAAGACAAAACTTGGACGCAATGTTAGTGACCATTAGATCTTGGATGAAATTTATTTTTGGTTTGATCGGACTAGAAAGTCTGGAGTTATCTGCTCTAGAATTTGACAAAATTGCTGCTTTTGACTTTGATTACTCTCTAGCATCTACAATCATTGACCAATCAAGACAAAACTTTGCCACAATGTTAAGAACAATAAGATGTCAGCTAAGTTTGATTTTCAGCTTAATCGGTTAAAAAATTATTATTTATATGCCGTTGAATTTGGCAAAATTGCTGTTTCGACTGTTTTTGCCTTTGTTTACACTGTAGCATCTACAATTAGAGACCAATCAAGACAGAATTTGTATAAAATGTTGATGACCGTTAGATCCTGGATGACTTTGAATTTTAGTATGATTGGAAGAGAAAGTCGTGAGTTATATGCCCTTGAATTTGCCAAACGTTTTGTTATCGACTGTTTTTCGACTTTGTTTACTCTCTGGCCTTAACAATTATTGATCAATCAAGACTTACAAATAATGTTGGTGACCATAAGATCTAAGATGACTTTGAATTTCAGTCTGATTGGATGAAAAAGTAGTGAGTTATAATTATACTTGAATTTGACGAAAGTGCTGTTTTTTACTTTGTTTTTACTCTAGCAATCACAAATGGTGACCAATCAAGACAAAACTTGGATCTTGGATTTAAAGTGACATTTCACATTTATTTCAATTTTTAACAGTATGTCTTGATACAAAGATTGTTTATTCTAATGCTTAGAAATGCTATCAGTTTTTTGAAATTGTTATTTATCAGCGAAAAATATGCCTTTAAAGTTCAGACAGAATTGACAAATTCTATATAAATCTGAACTGTTGTCCACAACAATTTGCTTAATTTTAGCACAAAAAATGTATATTTCTCGTAAACGGTTCAATATTTAGGCTTGAAATTTTCAGAATTTTCATAAGAAAATATGCTCTTTCAGATGAAATAAAAGTAAAATTTATGTAAAAAATATTGTGAAATGTCACTTTAAAAGTTGATTACCATAAGATCATGGATGAGTTTGAACTTCAGCACAATTAGACAAACAGTTGCTGAGTTATCTGCCCTTGAATTTGACAAAATTCTCGTTTTTGACTTTGTTTTCACTCTTCACAACCAGATATGTTGACCTATGCGGATAAATTACAGACATAATGTTGATGACCATAAGTTTGTTTTCAGTCTTAAAGTCACAAATATTAATTGATTCAAACATAACTGTGTCTCATGTCATCTTGGTTCAGGTGAACGATTTCGGATCATCATGGTCCTCTTGTCGTGTATTCAAGGGCCCGTGACTCGTTTTCCCGACTAGCTATCAAAATTCCTAATAACTTTGCGCTGACAAATTATTTTAGTACTGGCCTAAAATATTATTCCAATATGTCGCTTTAATATAGAAACGTGTTGATGTTTTCCCCAAAGTTGGGATATGAAAATGTACCAAAAATTGAAAGATTGCATAAATTGCAAATTATTTTGATATTGATCATAATCAAGCAAATGGACCTTGTGTCGTGTTAACATGGGCTCATATACAAATTATTTTGTCTTAAAAATTTCGCCAATTATTTACATATAGATAGAAAATTAATGAATATGAACCTTGGGTAGCGCCGGAATAGAATTACACAACCCACTTTCAATATACATGTACAATATACACCAAACTAAATGTCCGTTTGATTCAGACCTTTCGGCAAAACATGTCCCCTTTAAGTATCTATTCCCCCCCCCCCTCCTTTAACACTTTCCCAAACGACAAAATTTTAGGGTGATCCTCTCCAAAAACTGTCACAAAAGACATAATGGATGTGAGTAAAAACAGGATATGTGTACAATATGGCACAGAAAATATGGAGACAAAAGGAAAACTGCTGGTTATCAGCAGTTTCTTCTTTTGTTTCAATGTATTCCCAAACATTTTCCATTAGGGACGTCAAAACCAGGTCTTGTTTGGAAAAGGGTTGTTTATTTTTACCATTTCCCACCCACATATTGTGAAGTAAACTGGTTCTAGAACCAGTACTAGAATATTGAGTTCTAAAACTGCATATAACGTTCAAGAACTGGTTCTTGAACTAATTATTGAATCAGCTCTAGAACTTTTGAGTTTTAGAAATGCCATTTAACGTTCAAGAACTGGTTCTAGAACTAGTTCAAAACTGAGCTGTAGAACATTAAGTGACAGTTCTAGAACTTCAGTTCAAGAACTTGGGTTCAAGAACTGATTCTAGAACTGGTTCTAGAATCCAAGTTCTAGAAGTGCCATTTAACGTTCTAGAACGTTCCAAAGCTGATGTTTTAGAACATTCTAGAACAGTTCATGGACTTTTTTGCAGGGTTATGTCTTTACCCTTTATTGTTTGTTACTTTCCGTATAGTGTTAATGAAAATTTGTAAAAGGATTTACGAATACTTTAGACTGGTAGGCCTAGTTGCCGTGACTATAGAACTAACTAAAGCTTCTGCTCTTTCAATCTTATCTAAAAAAAATCCTAAGGCTATCATGACCAATACAATTCCTAATGGAACCGGATTAGTTGACAAAACATCGCGGCAAAAGAAGTTGCAAACTATCATTATTTCCCTCTTTGTCTCAATATTTTCTGTGCTACATTATACCCTTTCTTTTTTAAAAAGAAACTGAAGTTTCATTGTTTGTCAAATGATTAACAGGGACATAGACACATTGTTATGTTTGAGAAAGAGTTAAACTGAAACTACATCTGGAGCTCTGGATTAACCGGTCACGCTAGGTCACCTGATTGTCCTACATAGCTTATCACTCACACTGTGCAATCCTTTTCCAAAAAGCGAACTTTTGTTTACTCATTACTGATCACAGTGCTGCTCTAATTCCAAAATTGTTGCAGACGACAAAATAATTAAAGCTTTAACCCTTCTCATAATTTACATGACATTCCTGCTGTGACCAAAGCTACGAAAGATGATATAGATGAAGATCAGTCTACTCAGCTATGCAATTTGATCTTAGTCTACGTAAGGCTGCTTTCCGCTTGATGATGTGATGAAAACTTGAGAAAAACAATAAAATCAGTAGGGCAAAGGTTAAACAACAAATAATTGCCTACTATGCTTTACAGCACAAACGGGATACATTCTGAACGCCCCTCAAAGCTGTTAATGCGATAGGTAAAAGATAAAACGGAATTTATGTGACAGGCTAGAAATAGAAGGGAATTTTCATTTTCGAAACACACAAAAAACTCAACAGAAAGATCCTTTAACGAACTTTTGTGATAAACATCCTTTCTTTGCTATCACTTATAGAAATATCTTTGCCTTTCAAATGAATATGGCCATTGATTATGGAGATAACAATTCATCGAGAACCGAAAGGATCATATTAGCTTACATCCGACACCCACTGACATCCCAAAAACAACCTTAATATGCACGGCCTGAGGGGCCGTGCAATTACTAGCTAACCTTCTGCTAGCTAGTTTTGTCATCATCAAGTGTGTTTGTGACAAGGAATCTTTGAACCTAAACAGAATTATAAATTGTCTTTGAAATGAATTTATTCTATCAAATTCAAGAAGTGCTTACAAAGTTCTAGAACTACTGTGAATGTTCAAGAACTAGTTCTAGAACTAGTTCAAGAACTTATCTATAAAGCACATGTAGGTTAAACTTCAAAGTCAAGGTCACAAGATCAAAGGTCATGGTCTAAAATGAAAAGTCTTAACTTAATTATATACATGTGTGAAATATTACAGCTGTATTTAGTATAGTTCACAAGATATAGAATTAACTGGATGAAATCAGACCTCCCAGTCTAATTTTATTCTAGTTTCCAGTCTATTAATTGACATCACTTCCTGTTTATTAGAGAATTGGAGGGAATTTGCTTCTCTGACTTTCTTTTAAAAAATGTTGTTTATGGTCATAATTTACATTCATATTAAAGAGTTATCAGGAGGTAAAGGAGCTCATTGAACAGTAAGACCAAGTAAAGCAACATTGGTGAGTGTTCTTTTGACTAAATTTAACAAACTTAAATGTTCAGTTTTACAATTCCCCACCCACATATTGTGTAGTAAACTAGTTCTAGAACCAGTTCTAGAACATTGTGTTCTAGAACTGCCATTTAATGTTCAAGAACTGTTTCCATAGTTCTAGAACTAGTTCTAGAACCCAAGTTCTAGAACTGTGTTAGTGCCATTTAATGATCAAGAACTAGTTCTTGAACTAGTTCTAGAACTGCCATTCAATGTTCAAGAACTGTTTCTAGAACTAGTTCAAGAACTAATTCTAGAACTGGTTCTAGAACCCAAGTTCTAGAACTGCGTTAGTGCCATTTAACGATCTAGAACGTTCTAGAACTGAAGTTCTAGAACAGTTCTTAAACTTTTTCGCAAGGGGAAATACCATTATTTCAATCGCATGTGTTAAATGTCAGAGCGGGGAATCACATGAAACACCATTTCAGACAATTTTCAATATTTCTGTTATTATAATCTGCGCGGGATCTCGTGCTGTTTGTACACATTTATTAGCACATGACCTAGTGTTCCCACTGCCGATCAGATCAACTCGATCAAGCGATCAAATACAGGTTTTGCTCAGTCTGCAAGGGTGATCAGGAGCGGTCGAGGTGATCGAAATTGATCTACATCGCTCGGGCTTCCTACACGAGTATTTTTGACATGCAAAAATAGTCGAGTGCGATTGAGTACAAAAATGATCGAGCAGCGATTGTGTATTGCTCAGGTAAAAAATCGACCTTACAGAGAATCAGTTTTCAGTCTTGAGATCGAGTATGATCGGGTTGATAATCAAAACCGAACGTGCAATCGATTACCTCCACTTGTACTTGAGTAATTTCCGACCACATCCCGATCAACTCGACCTCTGGTCACCTGTTTACTCGATCAAATCGGGTTAAGAGGTCGAGTTTGATCGACTAGAGATCGAAAAGAAGTCATATGGTCGGGTTTGATCGAAGGCATTTAGGCGGTCAAATAGATCGAGTTGACCTGCTGCCATAGAGCCGTTGGAAGCCCTCGATCACCTCAACTTGTACCAGTAATTCCCCAACCTTTTCTCGATCAACGACTTCTGCTCCATCCCTTTATCTAATCAAATCCAGGTAAAAGATATTGACTCGATCACACACAATCTCTACATGAGTGATTGTCGATCAACTCGATCTTCTGTATGATCGATACTCGAGCAACTTCCTGATGTATTTCCTACTTGATCGCTACATGGATTTTTTTGATGTGTCAAAACAAATTGGCAGGATTACCGATTGATGCAGACCAAATTCGATCATCTGGACTAATCCCGATCACCCTAGCCGACCAACCTCGATCGGTACTTGATCAGGTTTGATCAGGTTTGATCGAGTTAGTTTGATTGGCAGTGGGAACCTAATTAGACTTAAACACAACTACCTGAAACTTGGTATAAAGCAAATCAACTTTTAATTACATCATTTTTCTTTTTGTTGGTTTTCTTGATAACAACTTGGTCTTGACTAGATTTGTCCTGCTGTTAGTCTTTGTCACCTTGTTGTTGTTGTTGTTGTTGTGTGGGTGTGAAAGCTGTCTGTGGGGGAGAGGGGTACATATGCCAACTTATACTTACGAGGGACGGTCGGAAAGTAGTTGGACTTTTCGTGCTGCTGTCTCTCCATTTGCAACTGTATAAACACATAATATATTGGTGGAATCTTCATCCATTTGCCAATAATGTGGTCAGTTTATTTTCAAAGATAGTTGAATATATACGATATTCTGTCCACTTATATGTGATAGGTGTTTTATGTATCACATGTTATTTGTTAGAAGAACAACAAGGGTACCCAAAACAAAAGAACATTTTAGTCATTTTAATCGCGAAGAAGTTAAGTGTTTGAACTACATTATCACTGAAGATTGAATAAGGGTTCATAATTACGAATTTGGGAAAAAAATTCAGTCAAAGCAGTCATGGAAACGAGCTGGTTCCCCATCCCTGAAAAGATTAAGCTGTTACCTTCGGTTGGTAGTCATGTTTGTTGCTCTTGGGGATTCACGAGGATTGATAGTTACTCGTTTCATGTCAAATGGCAAAAACCGTCATTGCCAAGTACAATTATGAAGCAATTCAGAGAAATCTAAGAAAAAATGCTGAAGTAAACGCTTCCCAGATTAGCAAAGAAAACTGTGTTCTCCTTAACGATTACGCACGCGCCCATATCATCGCATCTACAGTGGAGATTATCAACTATTACACATGACATTATTTGTTTTACTCTTCTTATAGCCCAGACCTCGACCCTAGTGACTTTTATTTGTGTCTAGAACTGAAGAAAATGCAAGCTGGGAGGAAATTTGAGACCAGGGCGCCTTTGATACCGACTGTTACGCTGTACCTTATACAGTGGGTCTACGTCATGGTTAATATTGGAAATAATAAAGCTCCTACGAAGATGGCAAAAATGCATAGACATAGATGGACAGTTTGTCCAAACAGCGTAGAAAGAATTTTGTTAAAAAATTGAATGGTTTTAGAGAACTAGTCAAAAGTCCAACTACTTTCCGACCGTCCCTCGTACATCATTTTTCTTTTTGTTGTTTACCTTGATCACACCTTGGTCTTGACTAGATTTGTCCTGTTGTTTGTCGTTATCACCTTTTTGTTGTTGTTGTTGTTAGGCTGTTGTTTCAGATGCTGGTGGGGCATATCTAAACCCTATGTTGTGGGTACTCATTTGAATTGTCGAATGAGTACCTACAACATAGGGTTTGATGAACAATAAATGAAATATTGCCACTATTTTTGTAGCAAAACTAGCTGAAACTTGGTATGTAGCAAATAAACTTTAACTTACATCATTTTTCTTTTTGTTGTTTTTCTTGATCACACCTTGGTCTTTACTTGACTTGTCCTGCTGTTTGTCTTTGTCACCCTGTTGTTGCTGTTGTTGCTGCTGTTGTTGTTGTTGTGCTGTTGTTTCCAATCCTGGTGGCGCATCCTTCAGATCAAGTGGGTCAAAATCATCGTCCCCAGGCTGTGAATATAGAGAACAAGATTTTTATGAAAATGTTTGTTAAAACGGAGCAACAGATAAGAAGGGGGTAATGGCTTTGTTGTTGTTTTCAATGCTGGTGGCGCATCCTTCAGATCAAGTGGGTCAAAATCATCATCCCAATGCTGTGAAAATACAGAACAAGATCTTTAGGAAAAAGTTTATTTGTGAAAATAAATTCAAAGGAGGACATGTTACCCCTGGGTAACCTGTCCCCGTGGACACGTTACCCAGGGGACACGTTATCCTAGGACACCTGTATCTACCCTGTCCCGATGTACACAATAGAATAACAAGAGCTTCGCAAAGCGGCGCATATACGCCCCCGAGAGGGGCTTGTCAGTAAAATTGGCCATTTTTTCGATTCAAGGGCAGTTAATTCAAACAAGAAAAGTTATCAAAATTCTGTTTGCACAACAAGACACCATAGAGATTCATTGTGGCTAGTTTAATTAAATTCTAGTTGAAACTATAGGAGTTGCACACAGGAGAAAATGGACATTTTTGAGAAAATGGGCATTTTTTCTTAAATTCAAGGGCAGATAATTCAAGAAAGAAAACAGTTATCTAAATTCCGTAAGCGGTGTGCACAACTAGACACCATGGAGATTCATTGTGGCAAGTTTGATCAAATTCTGATCAAAACTGTAGGAGGAGTTGCGCACACAAGAAAATGGGCATTTTTTTAATTCAAGGGCAGATAATTCAAGAACGAAAAGAGTTAATTAAATTCCGTAAGCGGGATGCACAACTAGACACCGGAGATTCATTGTGGCAAGTTTGATCGAATTCCGATCAAAACTGTAGGAGGAGTTGCGCACACAAGAAATTGCTAACGAACGGACGGACAGACGGACGGACAGACGGACGAGCAGGGCCATAACATAATACGACCCTTTGGGCGTATAAAAACTGTCCCAGAACTAATCCAAATTCGAAGAAGTTGCAGTCGACGATTTAAAGTTTTTAAATTAAACATATTTCGTCTGTAAGGGTAGAAAACACAAGCATAAGCAATTTCTATATTTTCCACCATGTTTTCCAAAGTCTTTTCCTTGTGGGGCAACAAAATGCATCATCCTGTGGGAATGTGTTAAATCAGCAACACAAACTGCTCAATAAAAACATAATCCAATACAGTTACTGCTAAGTTAAAAGAACCATGAGGAAAATCAATGTAGAAAGTGCAGAATCTGTAATCTAACTGGTAATTAATCTTTTCCCAAACAAGGCCTGGTTATGATGTTCCTATCAGAAAAGGCTTGGAAAACATTGAGGCAAAAGAAGAAAATGCTGATAATCAGCATTTTCACCTTTTGCCTCAATATTTTTTATGGTCTTTCATTAGCATATCCTATCTTTATTTTACATAAATTTTGTAATCTGCAATGTCTTTTAAATTGAACCACCCTTAAATTTTTGCTGTTTGGTAAAAGATTAATGTAGAGAGAGAATCACATTGCAACTTGTAATTTCTGCAGATAATCACTACCAGAATTATCTAAGAAATGTGGATAGGATTCCAAATTCCAAAGCTAAGAAAAAACAAGTACAAACTAGAACATAACAAGATGTATTTGTGAAACATGAATGCCCCCGGAACGGCAATGTTAAGTTTTCATTTAAGATTTTCGAGTCAAATGTTGATTAAGGGTTAATGAATGACCTTGAGGAAGATCATATATTGCATGGAACAAATAGATATAATTAAATGAAGGTTACATACCAAATTTGAGGTTTGTATGTCCAATACTATTGGAGAAAATGGCAGTGTTAAGTTTTCAGACAGACAGACAGAATGACAGACGGATAGACAGACAGACATGAGTAAAACAATATGACCCCAATGTTTTGATATTCGTATTCTGTAACTTATATGTAGTGAAGCCCTTATTTCCATTCCTATCATCCAAACTTTCAGCCACGGCCATAGAGCAGTTGGTAGCGGCAACAGACTCTCACTCATGAGGTCCTTGGTTTGATCTCCGGCCCCTGCAAATACCCTTTCTGACAAAATTGTAACCCACCAATGGTTTGACAATCATTCACCTATGTGGGCGAGCAGCTGGGAGCTCAGTAAAGATGTTATGGTAGTACTAGTGAGAGAAACAACAGGAATCAGTGGTTAGATTCTCCAGCCACCTTGATATAACCATAGTAGTTGAAAGAGACATTAAACCCCAGTATATCAATCAATCTAAAAGCCTAGTCACATACACTATTCCGTGTCTACATCACAGCCGGAGCATGTCTAAAACAGGGAACCCATGCAGTATAATTTGGATGTGATGTGAATGTTATAATTATGGTCGCGGAATCGTATATGAAATTCTTATCAAAGCAATAATAGACCAGACAAAACCAATTACACTTTTGCGGGGAACATGATCCTAAACGAGGACCAATTATCATTGCTTTTTCTTAGAAAACCCTGTAACTGCAGCTTGCTTTAAGCTGCAGTTACAGGGTTTTCAAAGAAAAGCAGCACTATTTTCTTTATCTATTACATGCATGTCCATTCCTATCATTCCAATTCACAGCAACTTCATCGCTTTGAAATTCTGATCTAAGCAATAATTGGACATGCAGACAAAACCAATTACACTATTCCGGGTAACATGATACCAAATGAAGACCTCATTTTCCTGGCCCATTGAATGCATGTCCATTTCTATTAACCAGACTTTCAGCAACTCCATCACTTTGAAATTCAAAGCAATAATTGACTAGACAACGGACTAAGGCAATTATGGGGCAGTTACACATGACAATCGGCGATAGATCGGTTGTTTGTTTTATCCAGGTAAGGACGGAACCGACCAAAACCGATATACAACCGACGTCTCCGATTGGCAGACGATTTGTCACTCACCACAAACTATTTGGAAAAGATGAGTTTCGTCGGTGAAAACTAACCGATCGAGATTTTTAAACTGTTTAAAATTCTCGATCGGTGAAAATTTCAAACGAATAAGCGATTGACAAGCTATTTATAACCGATATCACCGATCGGTCAGTGATAAGCAACCGATTAACAAATATCTATTAGCGATGGGAAAAGATGAGGTATTTTCCAGCCGAGTATCCATTCTTTATGAATACAATACATTTTATTGTAGAAAAAGGCCACCGGCCCAAAATTCAACATTTTGTACAACAGTTAAACAAACAGATACATTATAATCAACTGTCCCTTAACGACAATCAATCTTCTCTATCAGTTTCATTATATTTATTGCTGTAATTTTAAAGTGACATTTCAGAATTTTTTGTTATAAATTTCAGTTTTATTTTTATCTGAAAGAGCATATTTCCTAATGAAAATTCTGAAAATTTCAAGCCAAAATATTGCGCCGTTTACGAGAAATTTATATTTTGGTGCTAAAATTGAACAAATTGTTGTGGACAACAGTTCGGATTTATATGCTATTTATCGATTATGTCTCAACTTTAAATGCGTGTTTCTCGCTTATTGGCAACAACTTAAAAAAACTAATAGTATTTATACTCATCAGAATAACCAATCTTGGCATCTAAACATACTTTAAAAAATGAAATTGGAATGAAATGTCCCTTTAACAGTGTAGGATTAGTACTTCCCAATAAGCTGTTGAAAGCTGCTCGATCCCTACGACCATTATACCAACTATATAAATAAGTAAGCCTCGTGTCTTTAAATTGTTCACACTCAAAGAATGCATGATATACATCTTCTGTTTTAACAATGTCGCTTGAACAATGCATGCTAATTCAATCCTCTCTATTTAAACCAAAATTTCTTCCCAGTTCAATGTTTAATTTATGATTGAACAACGGAAACGCGCTAATGCTTTTCTGTGCTTAAACGGTATGTCAAACATTAAATATTTTTCAGGCTCTTAAACAGATTTAAAATGCTTGCAGGTGTCACATCGTGTAGAATTGTTAATGTCGTTGTGCCAGTCTTGTCTCACGCAGTCCGTCACTCGTTGTTTAAACATACGTAAAAATTGACATTCGTCCCCTACATCTTGTGCGATCCAAACGTATCCAAAGCCATACCTAAACAAAATATTTTTTACTTTGGTTGCCCATGTATATCCATTTGTTTCATCAAATGACTTAATCATTTTATAACAATTTAAAGCATTTCTATTGTTCGGCATACGCAGTAAATGACACCAAAGTTTAATACATTTCATGTAATATAATATATAACATACATCGGAAGACGCCCACAATCGCCAAGAATCATACTACAATGTATTATTACTTGTAGAATTAATACCCATAAAATATCTGCAAAATTCTAATTGCGCCTTTTCCGTAGCTTCGCTATAGGTTGTACCTCAAATTTCAGTCCCGAAAGTTAGAATAGGAGCTACCATGCTGCCAAACATAACGAATATAAAAATTTTAACTGAAAAATTATTACATGTCCTTTTGGTGTCTTAGATTTCAAAATGGCGCCTTATGGGGATTCTACCCCAGATAGTTTTGGAACGCACTGATGTCACACTCTCTGAGTTCGGCTAGGATAGTGCTGTATTGCCCAAACTAAAGTCTTTTTTTTTTTTTCGTTAGCCATTGCTTCGTCCAACATCTTCTTTGTCTCCTGTGGCGGCGACCATTTCCGCCTCGGGGGCCCAAGTGAATGCCATGTCCGAGGTTTAAGAGAGCTTGCTGTTGCAGCAATAGACCAAACTGCTTAATTGCCCTTCCAACATTCATTATATCATACACTGAACTAAAATTTATCGGTTTTCATCGCTTATGTATCATTTTAATGGAAAAACCGACGGCAGTCTGCTGAACAAAGATTTGCCAGCTATTCATCGCCGACATCACCGATCTTTGACCGGTGAACACATACGGATCACCGGTTGTATCCGATGGAAAGCGATAGACCTCTGGTCGAACACCGATCAATCACCGATCAATCACCGACTGCCCGATTGACAACCGTTGTAAAAGCGACGACAGCCGATGGTAAATTAAGCAAATAAGCGATCATCACCGACCAAGCTCCTACTGGCCAGCTATTTATCGCCTACGGACAACCGATCTACTTTGTATTTTACCGATCAATAAGCGATTTATCGCCGATACCCTGTTACACATAAAATCTGAAATTCTGACACCGATGACAACCGATCACATGAGAGAAATAATTCACCGATTAAGGACCGATTTAAGTCTCATCGTATGTGTAACTGGGGTGTTACACCATTTCAGGGTAACATGATACATAATGAAGACCTTATTTCCCTGGCCTATGTTATAAATTAATTATAATCAGACATGTGGATGTAATATCTCTGCTTTTCATCGAAAACCTCATAACTGCAGCTTAACACAAGCTGCAGTTACGAGGTTTTTGTTGTAAAGCGACAACATTCTGATTCTATCAGAGATTGGTTCCAATAATGGGCCCAGTAATCAACTGCCTACACATAATATTTTAGCAATCATTCTCATCATTATAAATATTCAGTGAATAGGACAGGGGAATTTATATCATATCATAGAAGAGAATTCTGTTGCTTAAAACAAGCTGCAGTAACGAGGTTTTCCTTGAAAAGCAGTGATTTGGCAATGAAGGCTTCACAATATAATATTTTAGTACAGTTGGCACTTATTTTTTCTAAAACACACGCCCACCGTAGTAAGAATAAATTTCAAGTGAAAATGACAGTGATCACTGCAACCCCTGCAAAATTCCCAACAAAACATGCCCATTTTCGGTGATCACTGTAATTCACCTTTGTACTACTCTCTTTCACGCCGCTCAAACGTTTATAGTACACATGTACTAAACGATCTCACTCTGTTGTTTTTATAAGCGATCTCGTCTAATATCGCACCCTCCAAGAGATTTCGTTATCCAATCGCTTGCTTTAAACTGAACAACATCAGAGAAAGCTGATACACTTTTTGATTGGCTGAAATTTAAAATTACCGTCACTTGCCAAAAATAGAAATAACGTAATAGTGGTGAACATAATGTACAATAATTTATAGTGGCGAGTATTACAGATTATTATTTCTCATCAATGTTTTCACAACACTTTTTGCGATTGATCGTCAAATTCCAAGTCGTGATTTAATTACAGGAAGATTCATGCAATGAATAAAAGCAGAGTATTATTCGATTACACTGATATAGTGTTGAGTTGTGCATTAGACGATTTACACTCATGACCGCGCATACGAAATCCAAACGTTTTTGGGATTTTCCCGAGATTCAAATTTTGTGCTATAAATAGATATGACCAACACATAGACGGAGAATGAAGTAAAGACGGCAGGGGTCAAATGATAGCGAATCATGACCTCTGCTCGGAGGGTACCTTTGTACAGGAAGGGTCATGAATACGAGCAATATATCGTGGTGAAAAATTGAGGTAACTCATGGGCTTACATGGAAAAACAAGCATCATGGCCATCACAACATTCCACCCAAAACCACTTGAAATCATCGTGATGCGTGGAAATACTGGCACAAACATGTAAAGTGTAAATCTGAGCTTGTTTGGAAAAAGGTTAATGCTGAATAAAATGCTGATTATCATTCCAGACCAAACACTATGCCAAACAGAAATGTAACTATTATCATTTTATCATAATGAACTGATTCCACAGTTCATAAAAGTTCATGAAAACTGACAGGCATTTTGATAAAGCTGAAAGGTAACCCACTTACCTAGCCATTGATGCTTTCCCCATTAATTACCCTTCCCCAGTCAAGACTTGGCATTGGCATCCTTAAAAGAACAAGCTTTCGGATCAACCTAAAATTTTGTCGTTTAGGAAAGAGCTTCTCTTGACTATTTTGCTAAAAGACAAGAGACTGCTTCCTAATAATCATTAGAAATTTGATTAGTGTCTGTATAAAGTTATTTGAATGAAACTTATAAGAAGGAAACACACATGCGTGCACGACACACACAACTCTAAGGTAATGGCTTTCTAAACCCATTCTCAAACAAGAAAATATTCTATGCATGTCTTATTAGAAATCTGTAACCATGCAACCAAAAATGAAATTTTGTGTTGCACCTTTTGTCGCAATATTTTATAAAATTGTAAAAATTGAAAATGTTTTATTAATTTGGAAAAGGAAATAGCTTAAATTTGGAGTTAACTTAAAACCCATTGTTTAATCAAGTTATGAAAACATAGTATATAATCTCATGTCTGGAAGCAAATGGCTTCAAGCTTAAAATTTTACAACAATGATTGCTTCCTGTGATTACAAAGAATATTTGATTGATTGTGAGAAAGTGCCAAACCTTTCACACATACCTTTGTGATAATAATCTTATATTGTTGATACTGATCTAGATTGATAATCATGTTCTTATGTTCTCAATCAGATTTCCAATATTTAAATGTTAATTTCATTGGCTAAATATTATCTTTGTAATCTTGAATTCTATTGGCTAATTATGATTGTTAAGTTCTAGGTATAAAAGATATGAACATCTTAGGTTAGGACATCAGAAGAATACATTAAGAAGTCAGTACTTGAAATTTAGTCAGTGAATTTAGAAATTGAACTTTAGAATATAAATTGTCAGTGCTTGTCTTACTGTAATAATATTGTGATAATAATAATAATAATTAGTGTCCACCAAAATAAAAGAAGATATGAAATTGAACATAGGACTTGTGTCTAATTAATTAATGCGAACTCCACTGCCAAGCGAGATAAACTGAACAGTACCACTGTGGCAAATTGGTCCATCCCCAACCAATAGCTGCTGTGGGCAATGTGAAGCGGATCGAGGAAACGACCCTCGGTCACAGCTTTTTGTGGTGGAGAATCCGGGTATTTGACTCGGAACATTGTGATAAAAAGTGCATAAAGTGAAATGAATAAAATGGATAATAAAGGACAACAGTGAAACAAATAAATAATCAAGTAAGTTATAAAGAAAGCTGCCTGTTATTAAAATATCAGACTGAACATAAAAATCAACAAATGAATAAGAAATTGTGACCAGAAACATTGTTCGAATAAAAAGTGACCACTGAAGGAGAAAATAAACTTTTCATATAGTAGAAAAACCAAACATAAACCAAACGTAACATTCTTGGTACTATAATTTACATGTACCAGATTAGACAAACCTAAAACCTACTGGAACCAACCGAACCTGTCGAAGTGAACCAAAACCATCCAGACTAAACCGAAACAACCGTTGTGAGCCAAAACCATTACCAAGGAGCCAACCAATACCGTAACCAGAAGCAGACCAAACCAATACCAAACCAAAACCAAGAACCAACTTTGATCGTGGATGATGACATTTCTGTGAATTAAATCTTGAACTTTTAAACATCATATTTATTGTATGAATTTTATTGTGCTGTTTGATGACCTGAACTAGGGTAAGTGAAATTTCAACATTTTAGTGCTACATTGTTTCTTTGTTTTTGTTGGAACAGTTGTTATATTTATTTCCTTGTTATTCTTTTATACAGAGCATTATAGCTATTTTTCCCATTTCCATCTTTTATACAAATTTTGACAGCTAAATTTTGTCAAACGATATCAAACAAAACACAGTAAATTGCAACACACATTTTCTCTAGTTAAAGCTAATTGTTGTTATATTCACTTACCAAACAAAATCTATCTTTTTACATTTTACACTTGTTATCTTTTACATCACATTTACATTAATTAGTAATGGCTTCCTGGCAATGTTCAAAGCAGAATTGTGCCAAAAATGGTCAAACACCTAACATTAAACCTTCAGTGTCATTGGTCACACAAATGGACAAAAGTTGCAGAGCATATATTCAATTAGAGTCAAAACAAGTCTCCACCCTCTTTGACTCTGGAGCAACAATCTCATGCATAAGCAAACGCATCATAGAAAAACTCAGCAAAACACCACAATATGAAAGTGCTAAAATAACCCATGTGTCTGGTGTATGTGGTGAGATCCATCCTGTACTAGGAACTGTCACTCTATCTTTTCTTCTTGACGGCTATCCTTTCGAACACACCTTTCATGTCTTTACTAACTTGCATGAACCAGTCATCTTAGGTCGTGATTTCATGACAAAAGAAGGACTGCAACTCAACTTCAGGACTAATACTATCTCTCTGTCTAAACCTAACTCTGATCCTATTCACATCTCTCTAATCTCACAAGAAAACTCTGTAACGGACTTTGGTAAAACTTTCACCTCTCATGTAATACCTCCTCACTCTGAGTACATTCTTTCTCTCAAAACTAATAAGTTTATGAATGGTGATATAGTTCTATGTGAACCGCCACAATCTCTTGTCAAGGAAGAGCTAGTTGGAGGCAAATGTCTTGCAAGAGTTGTGGATGGTGCAGTACATTACCGTCTCATGAACCCTACTGCTCTACCTATCTTTCTCAAACCTAAAACTAGAGTCTCTGTACTAACTGACGCTAATCAATCTGACATAACACAAATCTCTGATCTTGATAACATTCTGCATGAAAACTCTGAAACTATAAATTCTATGGATGCTAACTCACTATCTGATGATGACTTTATCACTATGGCTGAGGATCTTGGCATTAATCTTAACGATTCTGATCTCACCAGTACCCAGAAAAGAAACTTACTCATATTCATAGGCAAAAACAGACAGACATTTGCAAAAGATTTTTCAGAATTAGGACTCACAAACTTATTTTCGCACAGAATTGAAACAGGCAATGCTAAACCTATAAAGAAAGCACCTTACAGGCAAAACCCTGAAATGCGTCGGGAAACCGAGCGTCAGGTTAAGGAAATGCTAGAGAATGGCTTTATCACTGAATCTGACTCGCCCTGGAACAGTCCCGTTGTACTTGTTAAAAAGAAATCAGGCGAATGGCGATTTGCAGTAGATTATAGAGAACTGAATAAGGTTACTGAACCCATGTCCTTTCCTATACCCCATATTGCAGATGTTTTTGATACCATTGCCGATGCAAAGGCAGAAGTCTTCTCAGTTCTCGACTTAAAATCTGGCTTTTGGCAAGTGCCACTTGACCCTGAAACTGCCGATAAAGCTGCATTTGTTACTCATCAGTCTGTATACTCTTGGTCAAGGCTTCCATTTGGTCTCATGAATTCGCCAATCACCTTCCAAAATCTGATGAGTAAAGTGCTTAAAAATCTCAATTGGAAAGTTGCTCTTGTCTATATTGATGACATATTGGTTTTTAGCAGAAACTTTGATGATCATCTTGATCATTTGTCTCAGGTCTTCGCAAATTTGAGAGCAGCTAACCTGACCCTTCAACCCTCCAAATGCAAATTCGCTACCAAAGAGATTGAATATTTGGGCCATATTATTTCCAAACAAGGCATCAAGGTCAACCCCGCCAAAACCAAGGCAATTGATGAATACCCACAGCCCAAAACAGCCAAACAAGTAAAGTCATTTCTCGGCATGACCTCATACTATAGGAAATTTATCAAATCCTATGCAAAAATTGCAAACCCATTAAATGCACTTCTAAAGAAAGACACTAAATTTAAGTGGACACCAGAATGTGAAGACGCTTTTCAAACTTTAAAGAAAGCACTAGCTTCTCCCCCCATACTAGCCTTCCCTGACTTTGATCGTCCTTTTATCTTGGCTACAGATAGTTCTGATCATTCGATGGGCTATGTTTTGTCACAATGTGATGAAAAAGGCTTAGAGCATCCTATTGCTTATGGAGGAAGAACTTTGCATGGCCATGAAATAAAATGGCATATTACAGATAAGGAGGGATTAGCACTGGTAGAGGCGGTTAATCACTTTAGACCCTACCTTGCTAATAACTTCTTTACAGTGTTTACAGACAACGTTTCTGTAAAGTGGTTAAAGCACATTAAGAATTGTCAAGGACGTCTCGGTAGATGGGCTCTAACCTTACAAGGTTACAATTTCGAGATTGTCCATAAGGCATCTAGTGCTAATGGTAATGCAGATGGTCTCTCACGACGCGTCTATCCCCAGATAGACAGTGAGAAAAGTGATCTAGGTACCAGTGATCACACTGTACCAGTCTGTCAGATCTCAGACAACAGGTCTAAGCAACTGACAGCTGTGACTTTAGTATATCGTCACGAACAAGATCACTGCCCATCTGTTGCTCCAGCCACTACCAGCACTGAGACAGCACTGACACAAAACAATGACAACACTGACGACAATCAAAACAATGTAAATGAAAACAATGATGACAATGCAAACATTCCTGTAAAACCTGACATGGACTTAATATTTCTGCAACGAGATGATGAATTTTACAAAGACATAATAAAATACAAATTACAAAGGGAATTGCCAGATGACCCTAAACAATCAAAATTAGTCGTTGCAGAAGCAGAGCAATACGAGTTATCCGAAAATGGAGTACTCTTACACATTTACACACCACGCACAAAAGGCATCCCCAAAGAACAGAAGATTATTACCCAAATATGTGTTCCTTCTGTACTGCGCGATGATGTTTTAAAATCTTATCATGACAGTTTAGCTGGTGGCATGCACCAAGGCTTTGAGCGTACCTACGCAGCTCTTCGACAAAAATATTACTGGCCATCCATGTTTCGAGATTGCGAAGCATATGTTCAATCATGTGACCAGTGTCAAAGAGTAAAGCGCAATGTGCATGGTAAGCCACCACCACTTCAACCATTGCCAGTTGTTGATGTATTTCAAAGATGGCACATTGACATTCTCGGAGGACTACCAACAACCAAGGACAAATACAAATATGTCCTGCTTGTTGTAGACAGCTACTCCAAATGGTGTGAAGCTTTCCCGCTTCGCACCCAAGAAGCTACAGAGGTAGCAGCTGTCTTGTTCAAAGAGATAATCTGTAGATATGGTGCTCCTAATGTACTTGTATCTGACAGAGGTCAAAATTTCCTCTCGCAGCTAGTTAAAGCTCTTTGTGAACTGTTTCAAATAACACGGTTCTATACGAGTTCATATCGTCCATTACTGAATGGAGCTGTGGAACGTATGAACAGTGTTATCCTTCAATCTTTGCGTCTCTACTGTAAAGGACAGCAGGATGATTGGCCAGAACTTCTACCTTCTATCATGATGGCTTATCGCATGACCCCTGCAACTCAGTCCACACTGCACTCTCCTTTCTTCTTACTCTTCGGACGTGAAATGAGACTGCCGATCGACACTTCTCTGACTCCTAAATCTACTCTATCTGCAAACTTTAGAACTCATCTTTCTAATGTCCTTCAAAATCTTGAAATGGCAAGAAAGATAGCTGCTGAGAACATCCAAAATGCCCAAGACAAATACAAAGAACAATATGACAAACGGACACAAAACCCGGACTATAGACCAGCAGACCGTGTGTGGTTATACTGCACAAAAGTCCCTGTAGGAATGGCCCCCAAACTACATAGAAAATGGGTAGGACCATACTACATTGTCTATGTAGGACCTCACAACACATACAAATTAAGGCGATGTGGTGACAACAAAGAGGTCAAAGTTCTTGTTAATGCAACCAGGTTAAAACCCTACTATGACTCCAATGACAGACCGACAAACATACCACCTGGGTATGAACACTTGACGCAACCCCTTAATGCAGAGCACATCCCAGACAATGACGGTCAACCTGAACCAACACAAAATGACCAACCTGCACCCACACAAAACACTCAAACAAATCAGCAAACTGACCAACAACCTCCACAAAATAGAAACAAACAGACTGCACAATATAGAGGTAAAGGTCCCAAAAATCCCAAGCACAAAGCTAAGGTCAAGAAAACAAAACCTCAGCAACAACAACAAAATGATCAAGAAGACGATCAAATTGACACACAGACAAATGACACACAAACACATCATGATGAAGCTTCAACTTCACATGACACACCCACTGAACAAAATACAACACAAAATGCCCAACCATCAGCACCTGCACAACAAAAGTTTCCAATAGATGAAATTGACAAAATAATTCAATCTAAAAGAAGCAACAACACACTGTACTATAGGATTAAATGGAAAGACAATAAAAAGCAGAGCACTTGGGAATATGCAAGCACAATACCAGATGTTTTCATTCGTGAATACCATGTTCACAAAACAATGGCTGGTAGAAGACGCAAACGGCCATTGTTGAAAAAGAATAGGTTCTTCGAAGATTTGCCAGTCACAGGAGAACTAAATCTCAACCCACCACCAAGACATACTGTAGGATACTTGGAAACATATGATCTATCCAATCAAAGGTTATATTATCACAACCCAACTTCAAGAAGCTCAGGATTAATGTCAGTTCCTTTCCGTATATCTGAAAGAAAGAAAGAAATGCAGCCATATTTAAATACCCTGTTTGACTCTTTGCAAAACATTGACCACAACTTGTACCACAACACAACAGCCCTATGTGATGATGGTACTCCTGTAGAAGCCAAAATGGTTAGAGCTGTGTTCACAAATAACATGAATGACCCTTTTGAAACTACATATTTCAAGGTCTTCTTGATGAATTCTCGTGAGCCAGTATGGTTACCGTTCAATCAAGCCCCAATTAAATATGTTAGACAATTGATGTACAGGATAAGAACAAAAATTCAACAACAGGGTAAAATTTTCAAATCAAACGGTAACAAAATAGTATAAATATGCAAGCACAAGGTATCAATATGAATACCTTTCCAAATACATAGAAAATTGCTTATATGCTCTGATAGGAGAACAACATAGGTCTTTGCAGTGAATCAAGATATTGTTACAAACCAAATTTAATCATCTGTTCCAATATGAATAAAGAAGGAATGTGTTAAAATGATGGAATTTCACTTACAAAAATAATAAGTAAGTAGAAATATTTTACCCAATAAATGGTGTACAATAGCAAGGGAAATGTAGAAAATGCTATCTAACAATTGATAAAAGAAGCAACAAAATTATAAATATAAATTATTACTCAAAGGAGCACAAAACAAATATTGTCATAAAATGCTCAAAGAAGCACAATATAAATGAATTATGAAATTTGCATAGCTGATAATGTTATTCAAAACTATATTGAAATCAGTTATCAAAGAAATTGAATGCCATAGAGCAAATTATACGCCAAAGAGCGAAAATGTTCATATTAAAGTGGTAGACTATTAAAAAGTATATATCATATTGAAAGTCTATGCACAATCGAAAGTCAAAAAGACAAAATGAATATATATATATTGAATATTATGAATTTATACTATAGTGATGGGTTATTTACAAGTTTAAAGTATATTGACAATCTATTCACAGACAGTCACAAAGGTGACCAGTTGCATCTGCATTGAATATTATCGTGGTAGATTATTTACAGTCTAAATTATATTACCAATCTATCCACAACAAACGTCTGTATATTATGAATATAGAAGGCGAAAAAGCGAATGCATTAGTTACCAAAATTGTAACAAAATAACTGGTGAGTAAAATATCTCATCAGTTGGCTTTTCAAAAAACAATTCAAATGGATAGATACTGAAGAACTAGAAAGACCTGAAGGTCTTGAGTCGCTCCACAGGCCTGAATTTCTTTTAATATTAAATCCAAGTTTTGACTAGATTTTTGAATACTTGTGGTTCATACAGCAAAAACAAAGTCAAAAGCAGCAATCATGTGGTCAATGCAAAAAGAAAGTAAATGATTGACTAATATTTTAGGGATGTAATAGAGTGATAATAAAATTGAAAACTAATTTTTCAAATCAAGGACACATAATTCAGTCTGTATATTTAAAATCAAATCGAAAATTAAACACATGCAAGATCTTATGGTCACTATCATTCTGTTCAAATTTTGTCTATATTAGTCAATATTCGTGGCTTCAAGAGTGGAAAAAGTGTCGAAAACTGAAATTTTGTCAATTTCAAGGGCACATTACTCAGATTGTAACAGTGTGATCATGTTGAAAATTACACATCAGCAAGATCTTGTTGTCAACAAAATTCTTTCCAAGTATCATCTTGATTGGTTGACATTTGTGGTTGTTAGAGTGAAAACAAAGTCGAAAATGGCAATTTTGTCTAATTCAAGGGCACATAACTCATGATTTAAGATTTCGATCGAGCTGAAAATTACACACAGGCATCATATAATGCTTATATATATTCTGTCCAAGTTTTGTCTTGATTGGTCATTATTTGTAAATTTTAGAGTAAAAATAAAGTCAAAACCAGCAAAATAGAGCAGAAAATGGCAATTTTTGGCAATTTCAAGGGCACATAACTCATGCTATAAATTTAAGATCAAGCTGAAAGTTTTACCAAGGCAAGATCTAATAGTCAGCATCATTCTGTCAAAGTTTTGTCTTGTTTAGTCAATATTTGTAGTTGCTAGAGTGAAAACAAAGTAAAATAAACAGCCGAAAATTGCAATTCTGTCAATTTCAAAGGCACATAACTCATGATGTAAAATTCAGATCAAGCTGAAAATTTTACCAAGGCAAGATCTTGTAGTCAGCATTACTCTGTCAAGGTTTTGTCTTGATTGTTCAATATTTGTAGATTTTAGAAGAAACTAAAGTCAAAACCTGCTATTTTTGACATTCAAGGGCAGATAACTCGGGTTATTCTGATTCAATCCATTTTTGTTGAAGGAATCTGAGAGAGGGTCACCCAAGGACCATTCCTGTGAAGTTTGGTTGAAATCCATCCAGTAGTTTTCGAGAAGAAGATTTTTAAAGAAAAAGTTTACGGACGGACAGACGGACGGACGGACACACGCACGCACGACGGACACAACGCCATGGCAATAGCCCGCTGGCCTAAAAGGCCAGTAGAGCTAAAAATTATGCAGATGACAATTTTGACAATCTTTGAATTTGGAGTTAGAAAACATTGTGGTTGGTGAAGAAATTGCTTCAATTCAATGCAATTTCTTCATTTTCTACAATGTTTTCCAAAGCATTTAGCCTTACTTCCCAATCCTTTTCTATAAGGTCCTGCTTGGGGAAGGGTTATAAAGAATAACATGTTTCTTCTGAAGGCCATGAAAATTACACTGGTCAAAACTAAAGGCCACAGCTGACACCTGCAGAAGATGGCAGTAGTTGTATTATATAACATTATGTAAGATTTCTCCCCCCCAATTGCTGGTATTTGGTATGATTCCCAGTAGAGGGAATTTACAACTATAACCCTTTAATCAGTTCAGTTCTTTTTTTACACTTCATGCGTGTCTTAAATCCAATTCCAAACAAGATGAAGACCATTATAGATGAATCAAATAAATTAAATAAATTTTTGAAATGGTTTTGACGTCAACATTGAAACACTTTATGAAAACATTGAAAGAAAAGAAGAAAAAGTTAAGCAAATTCTCCTTTCCACTTAATACTTTCAACATAATTACACTCAGAATCTGTTATTTGGACATCAGTCATTTTGTTAACAGCTCCAACTTAATTGAATCTTTAATTTTGAGGCTGATCTATTTATTATTTTTCATGCAACTTACCAATTTCGATATCTATTGAGCTTTTTGTTACTGATAACAGTTTTACTTTATAATTTTGAATAATAAAGCTCTTTCCCAAACAAGGCCAGCTTTTGATGTCCCTAAAACATTGAGACAAAAAAAATGCTGATAACCAGTATTTAGAGGAATCAGCGCAAAACTATTGTACCTACACATTTTTCAGAAATTTAAAATTTTGTATTTTCTGAATCTTTAGGGAGGAATACATCATGCGTTCTAATATTGGGATTTGAATCTGTATAATTAAAAAGATATTCAAAATTCAAAGAGTATTTAATCTCTTTAACTTTACCCATTACGCAACAAAAAAAGGCTTGTCCAACTTGAAAGAAGTTGCAGACAACAATTTCAATGTAATTAGATATAAAAATTTCACAACTTTTTGGGTAGAAAACATCGTGGGAAATGAAGATATCGCTTGTCACAAGCAATTTCTTCAATTTCCACGATGTTTTCCAAAGATCTTTATCTTGTTAGGAGTCAAAAAGGTCTTGTTTGGGAAAGGGCTAACTAGTGCTGTGAGGTAATGGGTTAAGTTCCCTTACTTTAACCCTTTCCCAAACAAGACCTGCTTTTGACGTTCCTGATAGAGTAGGCTTAAAAGAACATTGAGGCAACAGGAGAAAATGCTGATGATCAGCAGTTTGTCCTTTGACCTCAATATTTTCTTGATGATGTCATAAACAAATCCAGTCTTCAAATTCAATTTGTCTTCAGGAGCAGCGTTTTGAATCTAATTTTTTGCCATTTAGAAAATTGTTGAGAAAGTTTTTTGTTTTTTCCCTCTCCTATAAAATTTTAGAAAATGTAGTTACAATAGTTTTGCACTACGCTCTCGAATATCTTCTTTTGCTTAAAAAATTTCTGTGCTTTTTGATACATAAGTTTTATCTGTATCAACAAGTGCAGCAGCTTTCTTATTGTGTACCACCTTAAAAAAATTGTGTGGCCTAACCCTTTCCAAAACAAGACCTGTCTTTGACGTTCTTAAAAGATTAGGTTTTGGAAAACATTAAGGTAAAAGGAAAAAGTGCTGATAATCAGCACTTTTTCTTTTTGCCTCATTTTTTTTAGCTATTTTGTACACAATTCATTTTTTTTAGCAACATACCTTTTGTCTTTAGCAACAGCTTTCAAACTGACCCATCATAAAATTTCTCTGTTTGGGAAAGGGTCAAGTAAATTGTACAATGTAGATGAGAAAACATTGAGTAAAAGGGAGAAAATGCTGATTATCAGCAATTTCTTCTTTTGACTCAAATTTATCAAAGTGTTTTCTAAAGGGGGCATCAAAACTAGGTCTTTGGGAAAGAGTTAAAAGTATGTCTGTGAAGAAACCACACTGTGCATGCAAAGAAGAAAAGTATAGAATCTATCAACTTACAACAACACAGCTTATAATCATCCATAAAATCTTTCAATGAACAATCAAACACTTTTCACAAAGATGTGTTCATGTCCCATGTGTGTTTTTTATTTCATCTATAGCTATTTCAACTTATATCACATTTGCTTAATATTGACACAAATATCTTCAAACAGATTTTGCCTGCACTGTGACCAACAACCTTTAGAGACACTCTCCCTTCCAAGTACACCACTAACTAGTGACCCGGCCTCACTAACCAAGAGTGACCCTCACTAACCTTTAACCTTTTCACCCATTTCACACTTTACTCATTTTTTAGCATTAGCTTCATATCATTATCCATATAAATGAGCACATAACTCAGGAAGTAAAATTAGGATCAAGCTGAAATATACACACTATCAAGATCTAACAGTCACCAACATTCTGCACAAATTTTGTCATCATTTGTCAATAGTCAAAGTTGTTAGGGTGAAAATGTCATTTTTGACATGCAAGGGCAGATAACTCCAAACTTTCTGGTTCAATCAAAATCAATTGAAGGAATCTGAAAGAGGGTCACCTTAGGATCATTCCTGTGAAGTTTGGTTGAAATCCATCCAGTACTTTCTGAGAAGAAGATTTTTAAAGAAAAAAGTTGACGACCGGACGCACGCACGCACGCACGCACGCACGCACGCACGACGGACACAGCGCCATGACAATAGCTCGCTGGCCTGAAAGGCCAGTGGAGCTAAAAATGCCAAAAATCTCTTCAAAGGAAGAAAGACAAATCTATGTATGTGAGGATATCAATTCATTGAAATTGTAATTGCATTTTACTTTCTTATTGTTGCATTATATTGTTGTATATTCATACAACTGCAATATTTCTTATATTTATTGTACTAGTTATCTTACAGATATATGTCATTTTATAAGAATTTGAAAGTCAATGCTTTGCCTCATATGCATACCAACGAAATCACAAATCTAAAATTATGTCATGAATTTTGTTAAAATTGTAATTGTATTGACATTGTATGTATCATGATGAATGTAAATGTGTATGATTCAAACCCAGCTGGTAGTGTGAAAGTAATGTATGAATGTATTTCTGTCAAATGTTGAATATTGATATCATGTATTGTTATTTGTATTTTCTTTTATTAATAATGGAGATTGAGGACAATCTTTTTCCAAGAAGGTGGAAAGTGTAACCATGCAACCAAAAATGAAATTTTGTGTTGCACCTTTTGTCGCAATATTTTATAAAATTGTAAAAATTGAAAATGTTTTATTAATTTGGAAAAGGAAATAGCTTAAATTTGGAGTTAACTTAAAACCCATTGTTTAATCAAGTTATGAAAACATAGTATATAATCTCATGTCTGGAAGCAAATGGCTTCAAGCTTAAAATTTTACAACAATGATTGCTTCCTGTGATTACAAAGAATATTTGATTGATTGTGAGAAAGTGCCAAACCTTTCACACATACCTTTGTGATAATAATCTTATATTGTTGATACTGATCTAGATTGATAATCATGTTCTTATGTTCTCAATCAGATTTCCAATATTTAAATGTTAATTTCATTGGCTAAATATTATCTTTGTAATCTTGAATTCTATTGGCTAATTATGATTGTTAAGTTCTAGGTATAAAAGATATGAACATCTTAGGTTAGGACATCAGAAGAATACATTAAGAAGTCAGTACTTGAAATTTAGTCAGTGAATTTAGAAATTGAACTTTAGAATATAAATTGTCAGTGCTTGTCTTACTGTAATAATATTGTGATAATAATAATAATAATTAGTGTCCACCAAAATAAAAGAAGATATGAAATTGAACATAGGACTTGTGTCTAATTAATTAATGCGAACTCCACTGCCAAGCGAGATAAACTGAACAGTACCACTGTGGCAAATTGGTCCATCCCCAACCAATAGCTGCTGTGGGCAATGTGAAGCGGATCGAGGAAACGACCCTCGGTCACAAATCTGTCGCAAACAACAACACTGTGCATTCATTGTCAGTGAAATTGCCAAAATGGATATTGATATCAATAGAATTTTTATACAGTATAGCTCAGAAAATATTGAAACAGCGTGTTGGGGTTGCCAGCATAAGAAATTACTATTGGACTGAAAGACAGAATCTGTTGGACTGGTGGACAGACATAATTATTATGGAGGGATAGAAAGAAATACAGGGCCTAAAGCTAGGCTACTAGAACTTGAAAACCTACAACATGCAATCTCAACATACCTCAAATGATAATCTCCAGATTCCTTTAAGTTTTGTCTGCATTTTTTCAGGCATTTTTCACATTATTTATAATCCAAAATTGATCACATGTCACATTACGGAATGATAAATCCATTTTTGTTATAAACGGCTAAGAGAATTCATCCATTTTTTATTGTTTTCTCAAAACACTCACACAGTCCAAGAATGAGCTGTACATACGAGAAGAATTGTCTTCCTATTGCACATCAAGATATAAATCTAAAATATTGAAAAGGTTTAGAGAAACATTGAGGCAAAGGAAGAAAATATTGACAAACAAGAGGGCCATTGGCCCTGAAGCGCTCACCTGATATAACTTTTTGTATACCAATTTTCAGGTTGATTGGACAAAAATTTGACCTCTAGGGTGCACACAAGGTTTAACTAAGATTTGACCTCGTGACCTAGAATTGATCAAGACAATCATTCTGATCAATTTTCAGGTTGATTGCCGAATGATTGGGCAAAAATGTGGCCTCTAGAGTGCACACAAGGTTTTACAAAGATTTTACCTCATGACCTAGTTTATGACCCCAGATGACCCAATTTCGATCTTGTCTGAGAATTGATCAAGACAATCATTCTGATCAATTTTCAGGTTGATTGGGCAAAAAATGTGGCCTCTAGAGTGCACACAAGGTTTTTCTAAGATTTGACCCTGTGACCTAGTTTTTGACCCCAGATGACCCAATTTCAAAGTTGTCCGAGATTTCAACAAAACAATCATTCTGAGCAAATTCCAGGTTGATTGGGCAAAAAATGTGGCCTCTAGAGTGCACACAAGGTTTTTCTAAGATTTGACCCTGTGACCTAGTTTTTGACCCCAGATGACCCAATTTCTAACTTGTTCGAAATTTTATCAAGACAATCATTCTGAGCAAATTTCAGGTTGATTGGGCAAAAAATGTGGCCTCTAGAGTGCACACAAGGTTTTTCTAAGATTTGACCCCGTGACCTAGTTTTTGACCCCAGATGACCCAATTTCGAACTTGTCCAAGATTTTATCAAGACAATCATTCCGAGCAAATTTCAGGTTGATTGGGCAAAAAATGTGGCCTCTAGAGTGCACACAAGGTTTTTCTAAGATTTGACCCTGTGACCTAGTTTTTGACCCCAGATGACCCAATTTCAAACTAGTCCGAGATTTTATCAAGACAATCATTCTGAGCAAATTTCAGATTGATTGGGCAAAAAATGTGGCCTCTAGAGTGCACACAAGGTTTTTCTAAGATTTGACCCCGTGACCTAGTTTTTGACCCCAGATGACCCAATTTCGAACTTGTCCGAGATTTCATCAAGACAATCATTCTGAGCAAATTTCAGGTTGATTGGGCAAAAAATGTGGCCTCTAGAGTGCACACAAGGCAAAGTTTGACGGACGACGGACGACGGACGACGGACGACGGACACCGGACGCCGGACGACGGACGCCGGACACAGCGGTATCACAATAGCTCACCATGAGCACATTCGTGCTCAGGTGAGCTAAAAACATTTTCTACTTTAGCCCATGTTTTCTGTTCTTCTTCTGGTTTATTGCAAACATTATGAAATCCTATCTTTATCAACATCAATATTGTCTCAGCAGCAGCTTTAATTCACATAAGCAAAGTCCAAATTTCTGCTGTTTCGGAAAGGCTCAAAGTACTGCATCAAAATATTTACACCGAATAAAAGTTGCCCACATATTTTGCAATTCATTGCATTAACCATCATGCATTTTATCAGATTATTTTCCATGAAAACCTTCTAGTTGAAAAATTCCCCGAATTCCATCTTCAATCCTTGCAACACCTCTTTGCATAATTCAGCACTTCAAAATTTAAGACTTAATTTTTCAATTATAAACCAATTAACCCATTCCCAAACAAGTTTTGACGTCCCCAACAGGAAATGATTGGGAAAACATTGCGGCAAATGAAGAAAATGCTGATTATCAGCATTTTCTCCTTTTGCCTTAATATTTTCCTGGTTATTTTATACACAAATGTTATCTTCTCCAATGCCCAAATTGTCGTCTAGAGGAGCTTTCAAACCAATACAGTCCAATTTTTGTCGTTTGGGAAAGGGCTAATGAACAATTTTTGCACAAATTATTAGCATCTTCAGGGTTCCAGTTCCTGCTAAGGATATGGGCTTTTTGAAAATGGTGCCATTCAAAACCAGAATGATAAATCATTGAAATTTTGTTAACCAAGTTAATTAACCCTTTCCCAAACAAAACCTGGTTTTAATATCCCAATTAGAAATAGTTTGATAAAACACTGAGGGAAAAAAGAAGTTGCTGATAATCAGCAATTCCCTTTTTCCCTCAATATTTTCTATGCTATAATCATACAACTTTTCTTCTGTTGATATCAATAATTTTGTAATCTGCAGCAGGTTTCAAATTGGACCAGTCTAAAATTTCTGATCCAATTTGAAAGGTGTTGCAGACGACAATTTCAATTTGATGAAATTTTGAAAAATGTTTCAACTTGAGTTAGAAAACATTGTCACAAGCAATTTCTTCATTTTCCACAATGTTTTCCCAAGCCTTTTCTTTCGGGGAGTCAAAAGGCGTCACTATGCAGTAATGGGTTAAGTACTAAAAAAATCTCTTGGGTGTTTTACACATGTTAAGTATTTGCATTTTCCTCCCATTACAACATGCCTGAATGAGTTATGTAACGATTTTTCCTCTGGGGAAGGACATCGTTTTTCATCAATTTTTCAGGAAATAACAATATTGTAGTCCCTTCTAGCCAGCATCTTGCAGAGATTATATGATAAACTTGTACGAAATGTACATCTCTTTTTCAACATCTAAAATTTTGGCGTTCGTTAAAGGGCTAAAAAGCTCTTGGGTGTTTTACACATGTTAAGTATTTACATTTTCCTCCCATTACAATGTGCCTGCATGAGTTCTGTAACTGTTTGTCCTCTAGGGAAGGACATCGTTTTTCATCAATTCTTCAGATAATAACAATATTCCAGTCTCTTCTAGCGAGTATCTCATAAGATTATATCGCTGCTTTTCAATTGGATCAAGCTAAAATTTTGTTGTTTGGTAAAGGGTTAAGTACTTAAAAAGCTCTTGGGTGTTTTACACATGTTAAGTATTTGTATTTTCCTCCCATTACAATGTGCCTGATTGAGTTGTGTAATGATTTTTCCGCTGGGGAAGGACATCGTTTTTCATCAATTTTTCAGGAAATAACAAAATTGTAGTCGCTTTTAGCTAGTAATCTCACACAGATATGGCTTAGGAAAACATTGAGACAAAAGAAGAAACTGCTGATAACCAGCAGTTTCTCCTTTTGTCTCAATATTTTCTATGCCATATTTTACAAAAATTCTATCTTAAATACCTTCCATTTTGTCATTTTTGGCAGTTTTTGATGTGGATCACACTAAAATTTTGTCGTTTGGGAAAGGGTTAAGTACTTAAAAAGCTCTATATCAATAGAATTTTTATACAGTATAGCTCAGAAAATATTGAAACAGCGTGTTTGGGTTGCCAGCATAAGAAATTACTATTGGACTGAAAGACAGAATCTGTTGGACTGGTGGACAGACATAATTATTATGGAGGGATGGAAAGAAATACAGGGCCTAAAGCTAGGCTACTAGAACTTGAAAACCTACAACATGCAATCTCAACATACCTCAAACGATAATCTCCAGATCCCTTTAAGTTTTGTCTGCATTTTTTCAGGCATTTTTCACATTATTTATAATCCAAAATTGATCACATGTCACATTAAGGAATGATAAATCCATTTTTGTAATGAACGGCTAAAAGAATAAATCCATTTTTGTTATGACCGCTAAAAGAATTAATCCATTTTTTATTGTTTTCTCAAAACACTCACACAGTCCAAGAATGAGCTGTTCATCAGAGAAATACAATCATACTATTACACATCAAGGCATAAATTCAAGATATCAGAACACTCCAAACTCAAAGGTATAGGAAAACATTGAAGCTAAAGAAGACAAAATGTGTTTGTGAAACACAAATGCCCCCGAATTGGCAAATGTTAAGTTTTGCAACAGACAGACAGACCGATGGACAGACAGACACTGCAAGTAAAACAATATGCCCCCAACCTTTGCTATGAGGGCATAAAAATGCTAATAACCATTTTCTACTTCTGTCAATATTTTCTTTGCTAAAATTATCGTATATATTAAAAATCCTATCTTTTTCAGCATCAATATTTTCTCATCAGCAGTTCATTTCCACGTTGGAAAAGATCAAATTTTACTGTTTTGGAAAAGGAAAGTACTGCATCAAAATATTTACACCGAATAAAAGTTGCCCACATATTTTGCAATCCATTGCATTAACCATCATGCATTTTATCAGATTATTTTCCATGAAAACCTTCTAGTTGAAAAATTCCCCGAATTCCATCTTCAATCCTTGCAACACCTCTTTGCATAATTCAACACTTCAAAATTTAAGACTTAATTTTTCAATTATAAACCAATTAACCCTTTCCCAAAAAGGACCTAGTTTTGACGTCCCCAACAGGAAATGATTGGGAAAACATTGAGGCAAACGAAGAAAATGCTGATAATCAGCATTTTCTTCTTTTGCCTCATTATTTTCCTGGTTATTTTCTACACAAATGTTATCTTCTGCAATGCCAAAATTGTCGTCTCCAAACTGAAACAGTCTAATTTTTGTCAGTTGGGAAAGGGTTAATGAACAATCATGAGTTTTCCAACCAAATATTAGCATCTTCTTTGTAGTTTTAGGGTTGCTCCAGTTCCTGCTTAGGATATGGGCTTTTTAAAAATAGTGCCATTCAAAACCAGAATGATAAAGCAATTTTTAAACCAACAAGTGAAATGGGGTTTAACTCTTTCCTTCACCAGAATTACCAGAGCATCCTTTCTAAACTTTCAGCTGCCAAAGCAGTACCAGAATTCAACATAAAATATCATCGCTTTTCATCAAAAACCTCGTATCTGCAGCTTAGAAGAAGCTGCAGATACAAGGCTTTTGCAGGAAAGCGACAATATTATCATTATCAAAGGAAGGAAAAAAAGTCATTTTTCTAGCATAGTCTGGCTTAAAATTCCTTAAACCCTTGAGGAACAGCTACAACATTTTTTTGCATCAACACTTTCCAAAACAAGACAAGGGCTTAGGCTTTGATGTCCCTATTTATCAAGATTGAGCTAAGAAAACATTTAGGCATAGGAAGAAAATGCTGATAACAGTTTGATAACCAGAATTTTCTCTGTTAAAGTGCCTATCACATCTACATTTTACAGCAATTTTTGTTTTCAGCAGCAATTTCACATTGGCACACTCCTTATAATGTTTGTTGTTTGGGAAAGGTTTAAGAATGTTTGTTGTTTGGGAAAGGTTTAAGTACTTAGCACTCGTTCTCAGAATAGGACGTCAATTCCGATTTGCAAATTGATCAAAAATGAACTTCTTCAAAACCGTTGTTTTTCTTCTTAATTTCATAGAACAAATATTTATGAACAATAATGCGAAATATCAGAACTCAAATACAGTGATTTTTATTTTTTGCAATACTATTTCTTAACTCGGGTATAAATGAAGTGTAATCTGCGTTATGAGTAAATAATTGACAATATTTTACGGATTATTTTACATTTTACTGTAAGAAATGATTTTATCATATTTCTTGATATTCTAACTGAAAGGGTTTGTTATTTTTTATTCTGACTTCCCATTCGCAATCTTTAAATAGTCATTTTGATAGATCTGTCGACGGTGAAAATACCCATTCTTTCAAAACTAAAAATAAAAGAAGATAAACAATTATAAAGTTTTCGATCTACAACTGTAATCCTGTAATAAATGTAATTTACTATTCAAACAGATATGAAAAGTATCTATTATTTGTGATTGTTTGCGAAATTTTACTTTCAAAATTGCCTGTCCTCTTCATAACGTAGATTAAATCACGACATAGAGTAGATTACACCAAATTATAAATGACTTATTTGAGCTTAACAAACCGTAGGGTGCCAAGGAAAAGACTATAAATATACTAAAAATATCTGGGAACAAGTTTTCAGACATTTATGAATGTAAAATTGTCTAAGGGAAACTATATTTACCGTAGACAGTAACAAGAACAGTAACAACTTTAAAATTATAGACTGAAATTCTCCGAGCTATTGTTTTTACTTTCACGATTCTTTTCTGAATATCAAAACCTTTTATTAAATAGGTATAATGATTTTTGAAAAAAGTTCCTTGTAGATTTTCAAAACAATCTTAGATGTGCACAAGCGAAAAAAAAAGGGTATCATACACAAAGAATAATACCCCTTTCCTCCGAAGTCCTGGTTCTGATCACCCTCTAGAATGGAAAGCAAGAAATAGATAACGGAAAAGAAAATGCCAATAGTCAGCATTTTCTCCTTTTCCTGAAAAGTTTCTATGTTATGAATAACACACTGTCTGTTTTGAGTAACATTTGTTTCACCTTCAAATTTGGGTATAGATTTAGACCAGTCTAAAAATTCCCTTTATTATCCATATTCAGAATGCGTATGTTATATGATTTAATATTATTTTGATGAATATAATAATTATAAAGACTCTGTGATGCAAAAGTCAAATTTGTGCGGATCTTTATTTTTGTAATGAAAATTGTTTTCAAAATATCAAAAAATGAAAGAAAGAAACGAACTCATCCATATCAATGTACACATTGAGGCAGAACATTTATGTGTCTAAATTTATTTTGTTAATGTACTCTCCAAGAATAGTATATCTGCAACAGCCTCGACACATGGCACATTGTGGAATGATTCTGCGTACATTGCCATCAAGCTTAACCAACAGCTGGTCAACAGGGACAATTTCTCAAACAGCAAACACTCAGCCTTGCAATTCAAACGATTCTGTTGATGGCAAAGTGGGCGTGGATATTGAATGAATTAATGTGAAATATAGCTTAGAAAATAGTTATTCAAAGAGAGAAAAAACTAAATAGCAGCATTTTTTGTCTCTTGTTTAAGTATTTTCTCACACCGTTTCGTTCAAGGGCATTAAAACAGTGAAAAATAAGTAACAATTAATGTTACCTGTGCAATGTGACACTTTTAAAACGTAAAATTTGATTTGTAATCTACGTTTTCTACTTTGGTAATCTACGTTAAGATATCGAGTTAAATTACTTTGATTCCACGGGGAAAATCCATATGTAAGTGAGTAGATTTAGAAATTCGGCATCTAAAGCCCATGATAACATAGGTTAACATGCTATGATATCTTAAAGATATACTGGTAGACGTTAAGAGCAGATATATATCCATTTTTGAAAGCTACGTTATCGCCTTTTTGCACAACAGGTCAATTCAATCTTTTGAGTGAAATTACAATTAAAACATGTCAGATAATTATTGTGCTTTTAAATTTGAAAACAATCCACATTTATTCAAGGGTTACATTTAGGTTTCTGTAATAATGGACTATAAATATTAGAGGGTTAGTCAAGAATTCTAAACACGAATTCAAAGTTTTTGTTCATAAGTGTGCTTTAATCAGGTCTGTTGTCACAATTTGGAAAACATCTTCTACAGTTTTTGTATCAATATATCCTTCATTGTATGAAAATTAATAAAACCGTAAAGAAATTGTCGAAATTCTTTAAAAACATGTAACTTACCTCGATTTCTGCCACCCGTCACAGACTTCTAATGACACTCCACGAGACTGACATGTTTAGCAATGAAACAAGGAACATGATTTTTTCAGACTCTGTATGTATATCCTACAGTTTAACAACCAATAAATCTCTCTATCGGGCTCAAAACAGCGAATTTCGTGTTTTTCACTAACATAGCTTACATAACGTAAATTACTACACAGGAAACTTTTCTCGATTGACAATTCGGAAAAGATATGAAAGAATAATTTATTACCTCTATTTCCTCCTCAAGTTCAATCCTACTTCCTACTATATTGTTTATTTTTCTATTTCTTCTAGTATGGGGAAAATGTCACTAACGTAAATTACAAGCTTAAAACAACGGTCGTACCTTGGTTGCATTATATTGTTTTTAAACAAAACATGGAACACATGCGTGTTTATATTGCAGTCTGATTATTCAAATGCTTGTTTAAGATGTTAATTTCGTTGATAATCATTGTTTTAAAGGAGTTCTTGGATTAAATATTATTTTTTCAAATGATGCTTAACGTAGATTACCGAAATTCGGGGACAAAATATTATTGCGGATATTTTTTTCTTTTTACCTCAATAAGTGAAATATTGCTTATTTTTACGTTGGCACATAACCATTTAACAGTTTCGAAAATATCTTTTTTGTATTGCATTTTGCCAACTTGCCCATAAAAACTTCAAATCAACAACGAACAGCGCGGGGACAGGCGAAAAATCGACCCACTGGTATAAACAATGGATTGCCAAAATCCATACAGTTGTATACTATGATGAGTTTTACCCATTTTTTATTTGTACTATAAATGATATTGAAGGTATGCAACCTTATTTTGAACTATTGATGATTTTCTATTTTTAATAAATATTTTTATAGCGAAGACAGCCTTTTTCAGAAATCGACGTTCTATTCTGAGAACGAGTGTTAGAAAGCTCTTGGGTGTTTTACACATGTTAAGTATTTGCATTTTCCTCCCATTACAATGTGCCTGCATGAGTTATGTTACTAGTTTTCCTCTGGGGAACGACATCGTTTTTCATCAATATTTCAGAAAATAACAATATTTGGAATAGGATCACCCTAAAATTTTGTTGTTTGGTAAAGGGTTAAGTACTTAAAAAGCTCTTGGGTGTTTAACACTTTTTAAGTATTTGCATTTTCCTCCCCCATTACAATGTGCCTGAATGAGTTATGTAACGATTTTTCCTCTAGGGAACGACATCGTTTTTTCATTAATTTTTCAGATAATAACAATATTCCAGTCTATCTCACACAGATTATATCGCTGCTTTTCAACCAAAAGCTTGTAACTGTAGCTTGTTTACTGTATCACATCAACCATTTTACAGCAATTTTTAGCAGCAATTTCACATTGATGTACTCATAATGCTCGTTGTTTGGGAAAGGTTTAAGTACTTAAAAAGCTCTTGGGTGTTTTACACATGTTAAGTATTTACATTTTCCTCCCATTACAATGTGTCTGCATGAGTTATGTAACTAGTTTTCCTCTGGGGAAGGACCTCGTTTTTCATCAATTTTTCAGATAATAACTTACAATATTGCAATCCCTTCTAGCTAGATCACACAGATTATATGATACAATTGTGCGAAATGTACATCTCTTTTTCAACATCTAAAATTTTGTCGTTTGGGAAAGGGCTAAAAAGCTCTTGGGTGTTTTACACATGTTAAGTATTTGCATTTTCCTCCCATTACAATGTGCCTGCATGAGTTATGTAACTGGCTTTCCTCTGGGGAACGACATCGTTTTTCATCAATTTTTCAGACAATAACAATATTGAAGTCCCTTCTAGCCAGTCTATCTTGCATAGAATATATCCCTGCTTTTCAATGAAAACCTTGTAACTGCAGCTTAAAACAAGCTGCAGTTACGAGGTTTTCGTTGAAAAACGATCATTTTTTACAAGTATAAAATGTGCATTTTTTTTCTTCAGCAACAACTGTTTTTCTGTTGACAATTACCGGTATAGTTATACCAAACTTTTTTACAAGGAATGTCAAAACTTGGTATTGTTCAGGAAAGGGTTAAGGTAGAATACCCATAACATGGCCATGTTGAAATTCATAAAACATCAGATTTTTTTCGAGCAGTGTTGTTACGTATCCGAACCTATTACGGCGCAGTCGTAAACATTTGGCGGTGGTAAGTTCCACCACCAAATGTTTCCGACGTTGCCCGAATAATTCCGATGTTGCGCGAATCACATTAGAGGTAGACTACCTTAACCCTTTCCCAAATGGCAAAATCATAGGGTCGTTCAATTTGAAAGCTGCTTTAAACGACAAAATGTGTATTGATACAGATATTATTTGGGTAAAATATTGCAAAGAAAACATTGAGGCAAAAGGAGAAACCGCTTGCAGGTATAATTTTGGGCCGCGAAATCGCGAGATTCTCGCGTATAAATGCCTTATATCGCATAGATCTTTCTCAATTGGAACAAAATCTCGCACACCAATTTGAAATCGATTAGCACCGAAGAAAACGGACGAAAACTCGGCTGTCAAAAAAGCGGAAATCAGAAAAGTAGACTCGATTGGTTCTCGGCATTCTTTAAAGTAAAACAAGCTCCAAAATTGAATGCAGGGTACCGGATATTCGTCACAATTGGTCTACTCAGTATTTTTCCTTATCATTTCTGAGCCGAGAAGTTGCGTAGATGAACAAAAAAAATAATAGAAAGAACTGGCGTCTGCTTTTATGTTTCTTAACGGAAAATGCAGCCAAAGGAATGAAAATTGGATGAACAAATCATTTATCTAAGGTAGTAATCACAAATTTTCAATCAAAAGATGATGCACACCGGCATGGTAATAGCGTTCAGAGCCTAATATAGAATCTAATGTCCGTCAACGATGGCAGCACTTTTCAGAGGGACAATACAGAACGCAAAAATGAAATGTTTTTTACATTTCTTTCGAGAATTACGATAAAAAGAACATGCAATTAACCAGAGATTTTTCTCCGTGTCTTGTTTACAATTCTATTATACCATAATATTGCATCATCTTTTCCCAGTTGAAAACCAGTCCCGACATTGAAACATGGTCCTTCTATTATGATTATTTTTCTTACAGAAATCGTTTTGGGATAGGAGAACTTACTTTTGCTCCATTTGTCACCTAATCTTTATATTTTAACTATGACAGAGGAAATTTGCTACACAGAAAAACATTTCAATCACAGTGACCATTTATTGTGGTAACTGTTTTTAGAGAGCTCTCTATTCAATTGTTTAAAAAGCTTGATTTTTGATAATAATACTCTTGTGTGATATAGGGTATATTTTTATAAAGTTAGATTCCTGAAAATAACGTAAGAAAAATTTCATAGAAATTTAAAATCTCTCATAGTTTTTCAGCAATTGGAACATTTTCTCTCATACATTTTTCCAGCCAGAATAATCCCTGCGCTGGTCATCAGTAGTTTCTTCTTTTGTCTCAATGTTTTCCCAAGCCATTTCTACTATGTACGTAAAAACCCAGTCTTGTTTGGGAAAGGGTTAAGTATCATATTAGTTTCCCTCTAGGCGTAGACATCTTTTCCCATTAAATATTCAGACAGTAAGATTACTACAGACGTTTTGTCATACAAAATGTGTTTAATGAAACACTATATAACATCTTTCCACTTTTCTTATACTCATGAGGTCTCAGGTTCGATCCCCGGTGGCGGCGGCAAAATCCTTTCAAACGAAATTGTCTCCTACCAATGGTTTGATAACCATGCACTAACTTATCGTTGGTGGGGACACGGTGTATAATCACGTGACTCAGAATTTCCAAAAATCTTCAATATCTTTTTTAATAGTTGACCAATTTGAATTCTGTTTGAAACACAGAAGGTGGGAAAATACCAGGAATAAGCTGGGCATGTTGGATTTTTGAAAAATCAAATGATAAAAAAAGTTATTGAAGATAAACCAAAATTTTGGTTTATCTTCAATAACTTTTTTATCATTTGATTTTTCAAAAATCAACCACATCCATCTAATGCGTGACGTCTGTCCACATTCTCTGCTTCAAACTGAATTCAAATCGGTCCAGCTAATATTTACATTTTATATTTATTGAAGATTTCCAGAAAATATTGTATCACGTGATTATCCACCGTGGGGGAGTCAAAACATTGTAATTACAGCTTTAAAAAGCTGGATTTACAAGGTTTTGATTCCCTACTAGCGTTATGTGGGCGAGCAGCTGGGCACTTTGGAAAGGATGTTGTGGACTTAATACTGGTATGAGAAATGATAGGAATCCATGGTTATGTGCTCCAGCCGCTGCGATATGACCATGTGATTCTTGACGTGATAACGTTGATTCATGATCACAAGATGAATCAGTGTCATGAATTCACTAGTCACAGAACATAAATACTAGCAGCAGACATTTTTCTGTGAGTATCATGAAAAAGATCAGTTATTTACCATGAATCATCTACTCTGCATTCAGGAATGTTTGTATATTTACAGCATCTTTATTCTATCCTTCACTTGGATAAAGGATTTTTAAGATGCAATTTCCAAGTTTACATGATACAGACTTATTATTTTCTGTTGAGTGATAATTGAGGATTCAAGCATAAGCAGTAGACATGATTTTTGTTGGAGTATTATGAGAAAGATCATTTATTTACCATGAATCATCTACTCTGCATCCAGGAATGTTTGTATATTTACAGCATCTTTACTCTACCCATGCTATCCTTCACTTGGCTTGGATGAAGGTTTTCCAGTTAAAAGTTCAAATGAAGTAAACACTCCATTATCTTGGGTGATAATTAAGATTTAAAACATTTTTTTTCTGGGAGAATCACTTAGAAAATCTCCTTGTTTACCATGAAACATATCATTGGTGGGGAGTCAAAACCTCGTAACTACAGCTTGAATAAGCTGGAGTTACGAGGTTTTGACTCCCCACCGACGATATCTACTTTGCATGAATCATACAGTCTTTACATGTTACTGCAGCATTATCCTTCTCATGGATTGAGTGATTCTTTCTTTTTCTTTGAAGCCCTATTAGTAGGGTGACTTTCAAGGCTTGGTTGAAGGTGGGGTGGTCACAAAAGTACCACATTTTCTAACCTATACTAAAATGTTTGTAATATCCTGAAGTTTGTCAAACGGTAAATATTAAGTCTTGGATGTTGGTACGAGCTGAGAAATCCAAGATGGCGTCCAAGATGGCCGCCAGAATTGAAAACAAGGGGTTGTTGTATATGATTGCCTGTACTGATTTAGTGTATAATATCTATACATCATACAAACTAGGTTTAATATCATATACTAGGTTTGAACTTTTTCATGATACATTTTACAATGGTCACAATGTCAAGGTCAAGGTCAAATTCAAGGTCAAATGTGAAAAATAGCGAAAAAATATGTCATCTACCAGTTTTCTTTTCTTATTACTCAAAAGTTTGCATAAAAAGCCAGGAATGTTATATACCAAAATAAACTACAATATATAGGCTTTAATAATTTAACATAAAGATTAAGATATCTTGTGTTTCCATGGAGATATTCAAGATGGCGTCTACAGACCCCTACTGAAAAATAATGGAAAACTGTATTTTAACAGTTTCCCCCAATTTTGATATACATAATGGTCTTTAAAATTAATGTCAAAGTGTTATTTTTATTTTTCATATTAGTACAATACTCATATTCTAGATAAAGCTGTCATGTAAGACTAGAAAATATTCTTATTTGTTTTAAAATCTAAGATGGCACTCAATATGGCAACCACAATGAAAACTAAATGGGTTATCATATATGATTGTTTGTTCTGACTATCTGTATATCAAATAATCTAGAGTTATTCCATGCAGTGTGTTTGGTCTTTTTAATGATACATTTTAAAATGAAAAAAAAAAATTAAGATGGTCAAATTTAAGGTCAAATGTGAAATAAATCTGTAATTTTACATATTCTTTTGTTTTTACAGAAAATCTTGCGCAAAAGATATGAAATGTTATATACCACAATAAACAACAATATATAGGCTTTTATGATTAAATGTTAAAAGGGCCAATGCCAGGGACCAGAACAACATGGGCACAGTCAGAGTATACATTTTTATGTGGTGCATTGAATTATCTGGGGCCAAAAGAAAGGAATATATCAATTTTTTCACTATCTATCAAGGTCCAGTTTCCCATAAATATCACTATAAATATAAAAGGTGGGTCAGTCAATCATATACAGATTTGATCTATAAGGACTAAATGAACTGCATTTGAAATTACCTTTGACAGAAATAATCTAGCAACATATGATACGCATGATGACCATTCCATATGTTAAAGTTTGGTTTAAAGTCTGTTTTACGAACCGAGAAACGCACTCAACCGACTTCACAATTTAACCCAGGACCGCTGAGTCTCAAGTAGGCTGTTATTAATTGGCGCCTTTGGCAGCCACAACAATTTGGGTTTCAACTTTCCTGTGTACCCATTTATATACCTGTGTGAAGAGGAGCAACGTGGGGTAACTCTTTTGCTCAGAAAAATTCCTGCGGCACCGGCGGAATTTGAACCCATGACCCTTCGATTCCAAAGCCCGCGTCCTACCTCTAGACCATGGCGCCCCTGGTAATTTCTTGCATACGTTTTCTTTTACCTCAGAAATCCTAGCATGGCTACATTAATAATTTGGATATGCCATGTAGGCATGGATATTTTCATGGTGGTGTCTAATCAGAAACCTTGTGAAAATAATTGAAAACCATATTGATTTAACCATGTTTCATATTTAATATGCTACATGGTCATTACAATAAAATGTTAAATGTTAAGTACGGAGTATACTTGTATTTTAACTATAACAGCTTGAAAAGTAATTACAAAACAACAGTACTCGTGACTTTTATTCAATATTTTACCACCCGGATTATGAGTAGTCATAGTTAAACAGTTAACCTGTTTAAAACACATACTTGAATGATCGTTCATGGACAGACTCATGTGACAATACTCGGTACATAGTAGCAAGATTCTTTGATCGCCATTTATGTCTGTTTCAAAAACATGTTTAGTACTTCTTTAAAACTCAAAGATAATCAACAAGAGGTACAAAGGGCCTTATGGGTCACCTGAATCAAATGAGCAGAAAAGCATGTATGTACAGATAAAGTATACTTATCATATCATCCTCACAAGTATATTGAAATATATACACAGCTTGGCCATTTTTAAACAGATTTTTTTTTCTTGTACAAACTATATAGTCCAAAGACTCTAAAGATCAAATATGAATCCAATCCATCAGCCGGTTCACAAGAAGAAGAATTTTTAAGATGTACCATGTTTAGGCTACCCCCTTAGTGGCCAATTATGGGGTCCCAAGGGGAGGTAACTCTGAAGCTACTTCCTATAAGATTGCATCCTACCAAGTTTGGTTGAAATCTATCAAATGGTTCAAAATAACACTAATACACTAATAACACGCCCCACCCCCACCACCTCAGCAGTGCCATTTTTTTTCTTTTGTACAAATTTTGTTGTCCTTGCCCTAAAGACTCTAAATACCAAATTTGAATCCAATCCAACAGCCGGTTCATGAAGAAGATTTTCAAAATGTACCCTATTTACACTTTTTGGCCCCTTATGGGCCCCCAAGGTGAGATAACTCCCTTATTTGTACAAATCTGAGGCGGCTTGCGATGGGGATACTTCCTGCCAAATATGGTTGAAATCCGTCCAATGCTTCTCAAAAAGAAGTCGAAAATGTTAACACGTGACGGATGACGCACAGCGCACGATGACGGACAAAAAATGGTGGCAATAGGTCACCACGACCTTCGGTCAGGTGACATAAAAATGTTGATCAAAATTGGTTGAAATGAAATAACCTAATTTAGAGTTATACATGTATTGCACAAAGAATAATAACAACTTTGAGTCAAATTCAAACAATAAAAAAGGGTAAACATTTTATATAAACAGGGTTAAATTAAAAAGATGTTAAGTTGTGTAAATCACTAAATCGACATATCATGAAAACTTAAGAAATCTCCTTTTAAGCTTGGGTTTGGCATTTTAAATTGATGTTAACGTCTGGTTTTGAAATAAAATTGCTCAGACTCCTAGTTCGGTAAACTGGTGCAAAATGATGTAGCAGGAGTATAAAAGATGTCTGAATCTGGACTTAACAAGAGTACTTTGGATAAACATGCATTGTACAAACTTAAATAACAATTGACTTGTACAATATTTTAATCAAATCCACTACTGATAAACATGGATTAATAATCTGGCACCAGAGTTAGAACTTACTTACAGTATTATTTTGTTAAAAGCCTGTTGAGATGACCTTAAGGTCAAAGTAAAGCTGGTCAAGAACTTTTTTTTTGATATATGACTGTCACATTTGTTTGTTTATAATTGCTACCATCAATGACGGGTTTTCAAGCTCTTGGCTTGAGTTTAGATTGTTCTCAAAATGAGATCGAAGATGACATTAACGGCATTTACACCTACAATATTGCATTTAATGTAAGTCTAGAACATATTGTTAGGATCACAGAATATAGGTTGGAGTGGTGATGCAAGAGACTATAATACATCAGCGACTGCCATCTCACCTAAGATGATAAGTCAACCCACGCACAATTTCATCAAGATGCAATTAGAGTTCATCAAACAAGTCTCACGTTCTTGTTTGTTATCATTTCGCGAATCTCATCAAACAAGCTAAGTGGTACTTGTGCATTTTCAAATGATATAACTCTTCCCTGTTTCCAGTGGTACCCTTTAAAGCTGTTTATCGCTTACAAACTGATAACAATCTTTTTAATATTGCATTTCAATTTTGGTTTTATGGATCGGATTGCTGCCACTTTACTTTTAAGTAAAGGATCATAGAAGCTTTTCCTTTGTCTATGCATTATTTCACCGTCTGAAATCACAATACATTCAAGAACCTTACTCCAATCAAGAAGAAGCAGATGTTTGATACTTGAATGAAACTTCCTTCTGACTACATTGGTTGCCAGACTGTGGCCAAAGTAGTCTTGGTTAGTCCATATACAGGTCATGTGCTAAAACTCCTGATACATATATTTACCGAATAAGGAGAGAGAGGCCTTGTGGCTATCAAGAACATTACAAAAATTGTAACTATCAACAACTTACATACAATAGTAAGGGAAGTGTTAATAAATGTGTTGGCATTTTATATGGTATCAGCATTTGTAGTTCTTTGAACAAACTTTGAACAGAAAAGGTAAAAGAAAAAAAATAAACCCTAAAAATCTGCCAGCAAATGACATAATTTTGCTGTATATGCTACAATGCGAGTATCACTTGCTGGTCTGGAGAGGATGCCATACTGCAATGTAGCAGCTGTCTGACCCACTAAAGTTGGATAAATGATGGACAGTAAGACAGATCAATCAGCTCCATAACTCATGAGTCTACCAGTTACTCCTTCAGAACTTCTAAGTGACTTTGTTTGTGATAGAATAGATATATCGAGGGCTCAGTGCAAAACTATTGTAACTACATATTTTTCAGAAATTCACTTTTTTGCATTTTCTGAATCTTAAGGAAGGGATACATCATGTGTTCTAATATTAGGTTTCAATTCTGTATACTTAAAAAGATATTTAGAATTTTAAAAACATTTTTCCTCTTTCACTTTGAGAAAGTCAATAAGTTTTTTCCCTCTCCTGTAAAATTTTACAAAATGTAGTTACAATAGTTTTGCACCAAGGCCTCGATATGAGCATCAATGTACACAAAACCTAAGGGGTATACCATTACCTAAGATCTTTGATTGCACTAACTGTTCATGTAGCTTCTCTCAAGTAACCAGTGTGTATGTATATACAAAACCTGATAATTATCACTAATTCAGATTTTAGTAGGATGTCATGATATATTACAAAAAGAAAAATTCCATCATAATTGGTGGTCTCATAAATCTTTAAATGGGACATGTGATTCTAATGAATTTAGAAAATAAATGCCTAAACTGGTTAGGACGGCAAAATTGCTCTATACAGTGTATTGTGTGATATAGCCACTAAAGAAGTATCGTCATTTTGATTTTTGTTGAAATGAACGGTGTCTCAAATTTGTGTTTAAATGAAGAACTAAATTTCATATATCGTCGGTGTAAATGCAAAACCTCGTATGTCGATTCCTGCGATTTTCAAAGTACAAAATTGTGTGCGCAGTTACAGACATTTCTTGCAGGTTTTGAGAAATTTAACTGATCAGTATTGATGACCAATCATTTGTGAACAAAATGTCCAAATTTCAAGTAAAACATTTCAGTATGGGAAAAATTATTACACTTTTTTCCCTCCCCTTTGAAATTTCCCAAAAACGAGATACGAGGTTTTGCATTTACAACGACGATATACTGTATTTAAAGCACTTATTTCATTCTACATATTTTTTGTTGTCGAATTCTGACATTTCACAGCTCAAAAGGCTACCGTCAACCTAAATTTAGATGGTTTTTTTTAAATCATTTTGCATGGCATATTCAATTCTATATCGGATAATATTATAGTGATACTTCAGATAGCTTTGTATAGAAAATGAGTTTTGTGCCAATTTAGAATAGAAAGATGAACGACTTTGACATTATTTAAATTACCATAACACAAACCAAATTTGAAACATGATAAAACAAAGATTTTTTATTATTCTCTCAAGGTATCCAACAAGGTGTTTGTACACATCATTTTAAAATCTCCATGACAAGCAACACATCCCAATCTTAATATCAAGTTATTGTTTATTTTAGTATATATATTTGTATACAAGAGTTTGTGTACAATAACAAAAAATACGTAAAATAACAGATATATTCACTATTTTTCATATCTGACCTTGAATTTGACCTTGACCTTGACATTGAAAGCACTTTAAAAATCTATCATAACTAGAAGACCTGAAGGTCTTGAGTCGCTCCACAGGCCTGAATTTCTTTAAATATTCAATCCAAGTTTTGATTAGATTGTTCAATAGTTGTGTTTCTAAGAGCAAAAAGAAAGTAAAACTAGATTGTACAAAACATGTGGTTCTTTGAGCAAAGAGAGTAAAACCCTGTTTGCCATTTGAGAAAGGGTAAAAGGAAACAAGAGAAAATTCCAGATCAGGATGATACTGGCAATGATCATTTTTCCTTCGACCAAACAGATCTAAACTATCATTGATTACTCCAAAATAGTTCATATTTCTAAAAATAGATTTCATTGTTCTAAAAATAGATTTGGGGAAATACCCTATTTATAAAATAACCAGAAAGCCCTGATTTTCTTGTAATTTCAAATCCAAGTTTTTACAAGATTTTTCAATACTTTTGGGTCTTAGAGCAATAACAAAGTAACTAGAAAGCTGAAAATACCTTCATATAAGATTTAATGGTTACCAAGATTTGTTTTGATTAGAGTGAATTTGACTGATCTAGTTTGATAATGAAGTCATAATTGGCAATTTTGTCAAATTCAAAGGCATATAACTGGGAATGTTATATTACTCTAAAGCTAAGAATCACACTAAAATAAGATCTTTGCCTCACTTACATTTTGTTTTAGGTTTTGACCTGATTGATCATTATTTGTGGTTGAAAAGAGAATGAAAATAAAGTTGAAAACTACAATTTGTCAAATTCAAGGGCAGATAAATCATGATTTACGATTCTAATGAAGCTGACAATTACATCCATGCAAGATTTTATGGACAATTAAGATTATAACAAAGTTTCCTGTTGATTGTTGGATATTTATAGTCGTTTGAGTAAAAATAAGGTCAAAAATGGTAATTTTGTCAATTTCAAGGGCACATAACTCATGATGCAATTTTCAAATCAAGCTGAAAGTTGCACCCAGGCAAGATCTTATAGTAACCATCATTCTGTCCAAGTTTTGTCTTGATTGGTCAATATTTGTAGTTGCTAGAGTGAAAACAAAGTAAAAATAAAGCCGAAAATGGCAATTTTGTCAATTTCAAGGGCACATAACTCATGATGCAATTTTCATATCAAGCTGAAAGTTGCACCCAGGCAAGATCTTACAGTCACCATTAATCTGTCCAAGTTTTGTCTTGATTAGTCAATATTTGTAGTTGCTAGAGTGAAAACAAAGTCAAAATAAAGTTGAAAATGGCAATTTTGTCAATTTCAAGGGCACATAACTCATGATGTAATTGCCAGATCAAGCTGAAAGTTGCACCTAGGCAAGATCTTATAGTCACCATCATTCTGTCCAAGTTTTGTCTTGATTGGTCAATATTTGTAGTTGCTAGAGTGAAAAAAAGCCAGAACAGCCATTTTTTAAATTCAAGGGCAGATAACTCCAGATTTTCTGATTCAATCAGAATCAATTGAAGGAATCTGAGAGAGGACCACCCAAAGATCATTCCTGTGAAGTTTGATTGAAATCCATTGAGTAGTTTCTGAGGAGAAGATTTTTAAAGAAAAAGTTGACGACCGGACGGACGGACGGACGGACGCACGGACGGACGCACGCACGACGGACACAGCGCCATGACAATAGCCCGCTGGCCTGAAGGCCAGTGGAGCTAAAAATGATCAAACACACTGCATGAAATAAAATCTGCTTTATTTGATATACAGATATACATTAAGTCAGTACAAACAATCATATAAGACAGCCCATTTGGTTTTCATTGTGGCGGCCATATTGGACACCATCTTGGATTTTGCAACAAATAAGAATATTTTCTAGTCTTACATGACAGTTTTATCTAGAATATGAGCATTGTGCTAATATAAAAAAATAAAGCAACACTTTGACATTAATTTTAAAGACCATTATGTATATCAAAATTATGGGAAAACTGGTAAAATACAGTTTTCCATTATTTTTCAGTAGGGGTCTGTAGACGCCATCTTGAATATCTCCATGGAAACACAAGATATCTTAATCTTTATGTTAAATTATTAAAGCCTATATATTGTAGTTTATTTTGGTATATAACATTCCTGGCTTTTTATGCAAACTTTTGAGTAATAAGAAAAGAAAACTGGTAGATGACATATTTTTTCGCTATTTTTCACATTTGACCTTGAATTTGACCTTGACATTGACATTGTGACCATTGTAAAATGCATCACGAGAAAGTTCAAACCTAGTATATGATATTAAACCTAGTTTGTATGATGTATAGATATACACTAAATCAGTACAGGCAATCATATACAACAACCCCTTGTTTTCAATTCTGGCGGCCATCTTGGACGCCATCTTGGATTTCTCAGCTCGTACCAACATCCAAGACTTGATATTGACTGTTTCATAAACTTCAGGATATGACAAACATTTTGGTATAGGTTAGAAAATGTGGTACTTTTGTGACCACCTACCCCATGAAATAGGCCACTTTTTCAGCGAAAGTCACTCCACTATATTTCATGATATCATGATGTGTTAAAATTGATATATACTCTGGTATAAATGACCAACTGATTCAGCTATCTTATAGAATCAGTATCCAGCAACTTTATATTCCTGGGGTTGCCAACGGCGGATCCAGGATTTCCGTGAGGGGGGTTCGTTTTTACAAACAAGAGGACCATGATGGTCCTATATCGCTCACCTGAACCAAAATGATATGAGCAACACTTTTGTTCAATTCAATTAATATTTATTACTTTAAGACTGAAAAAGAACTATTCAGATGGTCAATAAGGTTGTGAAAATCTAACTCATCCGAGATCTTAATTATAGTGCCAAACATTGTATCCAAGTTTTGTCTTGATTGATAAATAATTGTAGATTCTAGAGTATCAACAAGGTCGAAAACAGCCGAAAACAGCAATCTTATCAAATTCAAGGGCACATAACTCTCGACTTTCTGACCAGATAAGACTGAAAATCAAACTAATCCCAGATCTTATGGTCCCTAATATTGTGTCCAAGTTTTGTCTTGATTGATCCATAATTGTAGATTCCAGAGTGTAAACAAGGTCGAAAACAGCAGAAAACAGAAATTTTGTCAAATTCAAGGGCACATAACACTCGACTTTCTGATCAGATCAGACTGAAAATCAAACTCATATGAGATCTTATGGTCCCCAACATTGTGTCCAAGTTTTGTATAGATTGATCAATAATCATAGTAGATTCTAGAATGTAAACAAGGTCGAAACCACCGGAAAATGGCAATTTTGTCAAATTCAAGGGCACATAACTCTCGGCATTCTCATCAGATCAGACTGAAAATCGAACTCATCCAAGATCTTATAATCCCCAATATTGTGGTCAAGTTTTGTCTTGATTGATAAATAATTGTAGATTCTAGAGTATAAGCAAGGTCGAAAACAGCCATAAACAGCAATTTTATCAAATTCAAGGGAACATAACTCTTGACTTTCTAATCAAATCAACCTGAAAATCAAACTCATTTGAGATCTTATAGTCTCCAACATTGTGTCCAAGATTTGTCTTGATTGGTCAATAATTGTAGAGTCTAGTGTGTAAACAAAATCGAAAACAGTAAAAAAACGGCAATTTTGTCAAATTCAAGGGCACATAACTCTTGACTTTCTGATCAGATCAGACTGAAAATCAATCTAATCCCAGATCTTATGGTCCAAAACATTGTGTCCAAGTTTTGTCTTGATTGATTAATAATTGTAGATTCAAGAGTGTAAACAAGGTTGAAAACAACCGAAAATGGCACTTTTGTCAAATTCAAGGGCACGTAACTCTTGACTTTCTCATCAGATCAGACTGAAAATTAAACTCATCCAAGATCTTATAGTCCCCAACATTGTGTCCAAGTTTTGTCTTGATTGATTGACCCTTTCCCACACATTGACGCTTTTGGAGACCCCACAAAATAAAGGCTTTGGAAAACATTGTGGAAAATGAAGTAGCAAGCAATTTCTTCATTACCCACAATGTTTCCTACCAAGAAAGACCAAAAAATGTTAAATTTTGTTCAATAGAACTTGTCGTCAGCAACACCTATGACTTTGGACTAGACTAAAATTTTGTTGTTTGGTAATGGGTTAATAATTGTAGACTGTAGGGTGTAAATCTATTTATATCCTCTATCAAACGACAGGGCTACAGATTAGTGGGGGTAAGACATTCTAACTTTTTATTTCAATTCTAAACCCTATGTTGTGGGTACTCATTTGTATCGTCTTGACGAGACGATACACATGAGTACCCACAATAAAGGGTTTGATGAACAATAACAGAATTATTGCAGTTTAAAAATTCATCACTCCCGTTTATCTGGAGCTCTGAAACAAGATAACTCTACTTATACTAAAGGAAAGTAGTGTCAGAGTTCCTTCCCTTAGATTAACTCTTTTATGAATACAGCAAAAAAGTGGCAATTTTGCCCAATTCAAGGGCACATAACTCTCATCTTTCTGGTCAGATCAGACTGAAAATTGACCTCATCCAAGATCTTATGGTCTCCAACATTATGTCCAAGTTTTGTCTTGATTGATCAATAATTGTAGATGCTAGAGTGTAAACAAACTTAAAAACAGCATTTTTTGACATTCAAGGGCAGATAACTCCGCACTTTCTGGTCCGATCAGACCCATAATCGAACTTGTCCGAGAACTTATGATCGTACTTGTTTTGGCTAAGTTTGATCAAGATTGAGTAACTTTTGTGGATGCTAGAGTGTAAACACCCCAAATGTTGACGGACGGACGGACGGACGGACGCCGGACAAAAAGTGACCACAATAACTCACCTCGAGCACTTCGTGCTCAGGTGAGCTAAAAAGGGGGGTTCGTTTTATAAGTATTACCCAATTTTGACTGAATTTCTGCATGAAAATTAAATAATCAGGCTACATAGGGGGTTCGTTTGAACCCCCCGAACCCCCCCTGGATCCGCCACTGGTTGCATTTTCTTCTTTTGTCTGAATGTTTTCTCCAATAATTATAGAATGTCAAAACCAAGTCTTGTTTGGAAAAAGGTTATTTTAGCCTATAGAAAACACTTCTCCAAATGACTGCAATCAACATATGGGTGAAATAATCATCATTCCAAACATGTCTCACTCAACAAAACTTGATTATCCCTTTCCCAAACGACAAAATTTTAGGGTCATCCAATTTGAAAGCTGCTGCAGACGACAAAAATGATGATAATAAAGATAGGATTCGAGTGTGATAGAGTCAGGAAAATATTGAGACAAAAGGAGAAACTGCTGGTTATCAGCAGTTTCTTCTTTTGCCTCAATGTTTTCCCAAGCCTTTTCAATTAGGGATGTCAAAACCAGGTCTTGTTTGGGAAAGGGGTTTAAACCAATCAGGGCATCTGCAACAGTGGTACATCTAAAAATCTTGTCTTTTTTAAAAAGGGTTATATTAGCCTATAGAAAACACATCTCCAAATGACTGGCAATCAACAGATGGATGCAATCATCATTCCAAACATGTCCCCCTCAACAAAACTTGATTATACCAATCAGAACAATCAAATTTTCATTTCCCAGACAAACCCAAGACGGGCAATATTTATAACCCAAAGCCTAACCTAAAACAGGAAACGATTTTATCAAGCTATCCACATTTGAGTTTTTCGTCGGTGTTGTTAAATAAAATCTTGTGTAACTACGGCTTGACTCAAGCCGTAGTTACTAGATTTAATAACAACACCTACGGTTTATCAAAACATGACACTACTAAACCCAGTCTATCTTTACCACAAAATTCAGCGCTATTCTATGGTGAATTGTTAACTATAGGACATTGTGTCATCACATTAATGATCATGTTCATTATTTACAGAGAAATAATTGATCAAGAATTGGAATCAATCAATCGCCATTCCATCCTTATTTCTCTTCACAACCGCGGTGTTCCGAATGCTCCATACTTTATACAAATGACGTCATGATGATGTCATTTGTATATAAATATGGAGCATTCGGAACAGCTCGGTCAAAGTCTCGGTCTTAAAAACGCTTTATCCAAAACATCTAAAGAAATCTTAAAAAAATCTCGCTCTAAAGAACTGGTTTTGACGTCCCTAATAGAAAAGGCTTGGGAAAACATTGAAACAAAAGAAGAAACTGCTGATAACCAGCAGTTTCTCCTTTTGTCTCAATATTTTCTATGCCATATTTTACACTAATCCTATCTTTAATAACATCCATTTTGTCATTTGTAGCAGTTTTTAAACTGGACCACCTTAAAATTTTGTTGATTGGGATAGGGTTTCTATTGTCAAAAAGTTACAGCCGAGCCCGGATAGCTCAGTCGGTTATGTCGGAGTCTGTCAATCCATACTCTCTTATGAACAGAGCACATTATCTCTGCATTCCATTTCGATAGAATGAGCTCTGTTCTCGCGGGGTCATTTCATGTCTAATCTCGGGGCCTTGGCGGGATTTCAGTATCCAATCGTTGGCAATACACATCAAAACAATTCAAAAAGCTGATACAAACTTTCATTGGCTGACGCTTCAAATTACCGGCTTCAGCCAAAAATAGAAGCGACGTAATGTATACGTAATCAAACCAGATCAAACTGAATGATTTTGATTCGATAATTCAAATGTTACCGACTTCAGCCAAGAATAGAAGCGACATAATGTATACGTAATGATCATGCAAGATAAAACTGAATGATTTTGATTCGATAATTCAAATGGTGTGCTATAATTAGATTATGACGACCAAATAGGCTGTTGGCGTACCGAAAACTGCAGAGGTCATATTTGATGGTTTAATCAATAGAGCTCGGCAATGGAGAGTAGTCAATCCAGGGGTCTCGAGTTCGAACCCCGGCTCGGCCTGTATCCATTCTGACATTGGACAAAAGTCATTTGTCTCTCACCAATGGGTGTGAATCATCTATGTGAGAGAGCAGCTGGAGGCTCGGTTTGGATATTGTGGTTGAACTGGTGCGAGAAATACCAGGAACCCATCGTTAGGTGCTCCAGCCGCTGCGATATGACCCTCGTAGTTGAAAATGTCGTAAAACCCCAATAAACTCAAACTCAAAAAGTTACATGGGGATTACATGACAAACCCCAACATATTTATATTCTCTGATCCAAACCATGACAAAAATATCTGGCCCCGGTTTCTCGAAAAAACTTAAAATGACATTTCAGAATTTTTTGTTATAAATTTTACTTTTATTTTTATCTGAAAGAGCATATTTCCTTATGAAAATTCTGAAAATTTCAAGCCAAAATATTGCGCCGTTTACGAGAAATTTATATTTTTGTGTTAAAATTGAACAAATTGTTGTGGACAACAGTTCGGATTTATATGCAATTTATCGATTATGTCTCAACTTTAAATTCGTGTTTCTCGCTTATTGGCAACAACTTCTAATCAAAGGACTGAAGGTCCTGAAAGTCGCCATCAGGATGATACCATGATATTTTGGAACTTTGAATATTTGTGATCAATAAATCAGAATTTGAGACAAGAATAACCCGATAGTATTGTTAGCAGGCAAACAGATGATAAGAGATCACAGAAGCTCACCCAAGCACTTACTGATCTAAAAACAGCTGAATTTGTTCAGGTTGCTGTTCAATTTCAGATGCTAAGCCTTTTCTATTTATTCAGGAGTTCTGTTTGGCAGATTATAAGCAGAATCTGACTGATAAAATGTAGTTTTACAACACTTTTAACAGTATGTCATATTGTGATGGATGCAACACCTACACATCGATTTCCCACCACTATTACCACATCATCTCTGAGCATCCAGTGTTTTATTGCACTTAGGTTTATGATTATCATCAATTAACCAAACTGCGAAGTCTTGGGGTGATACAATCTGAAAAGAGTTGCAGACGACAAAATATATATTAACCCTTTCCCAAACAACAACATTTAAGGGTGGTCCACTTCAAAATCTGCTGCAGAAAGCAAAACAAAAGTTAATGCAGGTGTAATGGATGTACAATATAGCTCAGAAAATATTGAGATACAAGAGCTGTCACTGTAAGATGACAATGCCCCCGACACCGCTTTGATCGTCACAAGGTCAAGGTCATCCAGGGGTCAAGGTCATCAAAGTATGTGCCTTCAAAAAGGTAATGTGCCAAGGAATGTAGTACTAAAATATGAAGTGAATATGTTAAGTAAAAGGGAAGTTATGGCCAATGTTAAAGTTTTTTTGCCAATGTTAAAGTTTTTGGACTTTGATCGTCACAAGGTCAAGGTCATCCAGGGGTCAAGGTCATCAAAGCATTTTCAACACATATTCATGCGCATTTTCGAGTTCAAAGTAAGAACAGCGACCGAATTCTTCAGTATATTTTTATAACTACGAAAAAAAACAACATATGTTAATGGTGATAATTATATTAGAACTCGGAGTTTTTGTCGAAAAAGAACGCAAACGAAATGGATTACTTTTTTCAATATATGAAAAGGCCATTAATATTCATAATTTCTCACTCATTGATATTCAAGAAAGGACACTGGTGCTGGGGATTGAGTTAAAGGTCAACTACTACCTATATTTTAATTTTCATAGCGTGAAAAGTAGTTAAAAACAACATTTTTCACGATTCCTGTTTAAAATTTACCCCTCCAGTTAATAAGATGGAATATCTAGACAACTGACATATCTAACAAGAGGGCCATTGGCCCTGAAGCGCTCACCTGATATAATAACTTTTTTTTGTAAACCAATTTTCAGGTTGATTGGACAAAGAATGTGACCTCTAGGGTGCACACAAGGTTTATCTAAGATTTGACCTCGTGACCTAGAATTGATCAAGACAATCATTCTGATCAATTTTCAGGTTGATTGGGCAAAAAATGTGGCCTCTAGAGTGCACACAAGGTTTTACAAAGATTTTACCTCATGACCTAGTTTATGACCCCAGATGACCCAATTTCAATCTTGTCTGAAAACTGATCAAGACAATCATTCTGATCAATTTTCAGGGTGATTGTGTAAAAAATGTGGCCTCTAGAGTGCACACAAGGTTTTTCTAAGATTTGACCCCGTGACCTAGTTTTTGACTCCAGATGACCCAATTTCAAACTTGTCCGAGATTTCATCAAGACAATCATTCTGATCAATTTTCAGGTTGATTGGGCAACAAATGTGGCCTCTAGAGTGCACACAAGGTTTTTCTAAGATTTGACCCCATTACCTAGTTTTTGACCCCGTATGACCCAATTTCAAAATTGTGCGAGATTTTATCAAGCCAATCATTCTGAGCAATTTTCAGGTTGATTGGGCAAAAAATGTGGCCTCTAGAGTGCACACAAGGTTTTTCTAAGATTTGACCCTGTGACCTAGTTTTAGACCCCAGATGACCCTATATCAAACTTGTGCGAGATTTTATCAAGTCAATCATTCTGAGCAATTTTCAGGTTGATTGGGCAAAAAATGTGGCCTCTAGAGTGCACACAAGGTTTTTCTAAGATTTGACCCTGTGACCTAGTTTTTGACCCCAGATGACCCAATTTCAAACTTGTCCGAGCTTTCATCAAGACAATGATTCTGAGCAAATTTCAGGTTGATTGGGCAAAAAATGTGACCTCTATAGTGCACACAAGGTTTTTCTAAGATTTGACCCAGTGACCTAGTTTTTGACCCAAGATGACCCAATTTCGAACTTGTCCGAGATTTTATCAAGACAATTATTCTGAGCAAATTTTAAGTTGATTGGGCAAAAAATGTGGCCTCTAGAGTGCACACAAGGTTTTTCTAAGATTTGACCCAGTGACCTAGTTTTTGACCCCAGATGACCCAATTTCAAAATTGTCCGAGATTTTATCCAGACAATAATTCTGATCAATTTTCAGGTTGATTGGGCAAAAAATGTGGCCTCTATAGTGCACACAAGGTTTTTCTAAGATTTGACCCCGTGACCTAGTTTTTGACCCCAGATGACCCAATTTCAAACTTGTACAAGATTTCACCAAAACAATCATTCTGAGCAAATTTCAGGTTGATTGGGCAAAAAATGTGACCTCTATAGTGCACACAAGGTTTTTCTAAGATTTGACCCAGTGACCTAGTTTTTGACCCAAGATGACCCAATTTCGAACTTGTCCGAGATTTTATCAAGACAATTATTCTGAGCAAATTTTAAGTTGATTGGGCAAAAAATGTGGCCTCTAGAGTGCACACAAGGTTTTTCTAAGATTTGACCCCGTGACCTAGTTTTTGACCCCAGATGACCCAATTTCAAACTTGTTCGAGATTTCATCAAGACAATCATTCTGAGCAAATTTCAGGTTGATTGGGCAAAAAATGTGACCTCTATAGTGCACACAAGGTTTTTCTAAGATTTGACCCCGTGACCTAGTTTTTGACCCCAGATGACCCAATTTCGAACTTGTCCGAGATTTTATCAAGACAATCATTCTGAGCAAATTTCAGGTTGATTGGGCAAAAAATGTGGCCTCTAGAGTGCACACAAGGTTTTTCTAAGATTTGACCCCGTGACCTAGTTTTTGACCCCAGATGACCCAATTTCGAACTTGTCCGAGATTTTATCAAGACAATCATTCTGAGCAAATTTCAGGTTGATTGGGCAAAAAATGTGGCCTCTAGAGTGCACACAAGGTTTTTCTAAGATTTGACCCCGTGACCTAGTTTTTGACCCCAGATGACCCAATTTCGAACTTGTCCGAGATTTCATCAAGACAATGATTCTGAGCAAATTTCAGGTTGATTGGGCAAAAAATGTGGCCTCTAGAGTGCACACAAGGCAAAGTTTGACGGACGACGGACGACGGACGACGGACGACGGACGCCGGACGCCGGACGACGGACGCCGGACACAGCGGTATCACAATAGCTCACCATGAGCACATTCGTGCTCAGGTGAGCTAAAAACCCGACTAGAGTGATTGTTCTTGATAGATGTCAACATGAGACGTCATTCGAGTTCAAAAACAATAACAGCATTTGTTGATTATCGTCGTCATTTATGCCAGTTGCACATATATTACCCATTTAAACTCGAAAAATGTTAAATATGCTGATCAAGATTTGTTCAAAATGATAGAATTCAATTTAGAAGTTTTTGAGAAAGGAAAAAAAATCATTTGAATACAAGCAATAATGAAAGGGTATAAATAAACCATAACCTCTGGACAGACGAGTCAAACTGAACAGGTAAACCAGGTATGTAAACGTCGTGGTTTTAAAAAGGCGTTTACCGTTAGATGCAATCACAACACCCCTCTCACGTAGGACAGTCAATAGTTAAAAGTACATTTGAGTCTCAATGTTGATGGTGGCACTATAAACAAAGACTGCATGGAAAGTACACGTGCTTGACCTATGTTGATATACGAATTTGGTCATATGCAACGGTATACCTCACGATAAATGACCGGGCAGAGCAGCCAATGCTAATCGAATGGAATGCTCTGCCAGGTCAAATCTCGTCCGCTATATACAGCACAGAGAGGCATGTGACACTCAACGCCCGCCCACTAAAACATGCATCTCGTGGGGCATTAGGCATCCACGAGGATCTATGAAAACATATTACCTTATTTAGGAAAACTCGTAATACGTCACCACATGAATAAAAAAATTGCACGTGCGATCATGACATTTTATCGCGGTAAGAAAAATCCGATATCTTGACTGCAATGTTCAACGCGTAAACGCTTTCCATTGTGAAATGACCGTCAATGCATTATAGTGAAGCCCATTTTCAAACGATTTATGAGAAAACTAGAAAATCCTTTCATTTGGTCGTAATTGACCTTTAAAATTTATAGAATCCTCGGCGTACTAATTTTGCAACTCAAATTTACTTTTGACATCAAGATATCCATTATTAAGTTTTCATAAGATAGTGTTTATCTTCAAAAGGAAAAAAATAAGTCAAAGTATTACATTAAACAAACAATAAAGCTGCTTTTTTTAAATTGTCTGCACTACTTTTTGGTGTCATTTGGTCCGGTGCAAAGAGATAGAGTAAATCCCAGAAAAAAGTAGTTCTTTGCCTAAACCAGTATACAGACACCCTGTACACTAGATCACCATATACACCCTTCCAGCTAATCGCAGTAAGTCTGCCATTTTGACAAATGGCGACTTAAAAACTGATAGTATTTATACTCATTAGAATAACCAATATTGGCATCAAGACATACTTTAAAAAATTGAAATTGGAATGAAATGTCCCTTTAAGTATATTCTCATGAGAACATGCTCAACTTCAAAGGGATGCTCTCCAGCGTTGAAGGGTATTCCATTGAAGTTCACGTGGATCTCGTGCGATTTGAGCACGGTGCTCAGATTTGAGCATGCGATTATACTTAAGTTTTTTCGAGAAACCGGGGCCAGGTTGTCCAATTTGAAAGCTGTTGCAAAAAGCATGATGACATAATAATTGTGAATATAGTGCTACCACGATATTCTGAATCCTGCCAAATAATAAAACATTTATCAATTTACTAATCATAGGTTATAAAGATCAAAATGAAACCATTTTGATGATAATCAGTATTTTGATGTAATATTGACGAGACGATTTGCATGTGCGTCTCTACAATAACATGTTTTTATAGGTTAAAGGTTTGTTTATAAATATCAGAATAGCGTGGGACACATATACAGGTCAATCTTTCCATGTAATACTTCTATCTATTACATGTATAACCAATTTCTAAATGGACATAGTTATTTCCTACATGATATTATAGTGCCTCATAACATAACATGAGAATATCAGATTTCATTTCCAGACAAGTCTATTATACAATTCCCATCACAAGACTGAGGACAATAGCACCGGAGCAATGTGTCATCAAATCATCACATTACTTCCAATTCACTCTTTCATCAATCAAAGCTTAGAGCTGCAGTATACCACCAATATTATGCCATCATAGTATGTCACAATGTCAAAGTAACCAGATCATGCTTCATCAGGGACAATTATGGCACAGAAAAACACAAAGGGGTAGGTTCACTAACCATCAAAAATGGCCCAAACTCAAATTTTGCTGAAATTCTATTATTTGAACACTTTCATCACTGTATATGAAGAAACACAGTTATAAAAGGCATTCTACACTCATGGTTGCCATGGAAACCAAATCGACAATTTCTCCAAAAAATCTAAAATTCTAGACATATCTAACAACAAATCTTTTAAAAGCTTATTGTTTGCGTAAAAATATGCTCTATGAAAATAATAGAGACAAAGAACAAATTTTAAGGCACCATGCTGTCAAGGTTATAATGAGCGATGTCATGAAATTTATATTTCCATGGTGACCGTTTTTCAGGAAATGGCAAAATGTTTAAGTAGCAGTCCACCTAAGTATCATGCAAAAGGTGATTTATCCATAGTCACAGATTTTCATCTAATGTGTGTTACTTAATGTAACTTTAGTCATAAAACTCAAAAAAATAACTCACTGCAAGTCTTACTGTTGACATTGTTGTTAGGGGCCCTTAGCAACAAAGAAATTGCATTCCAATTTAGATCGAGAGGCATCATATTTTGATCCCAATCTTCTAGCATATCTTTGTCAATTACTTCAGAAACTGTATATTTTCAAGTAGTATGGTATCGTAAGAATTCATAAATCATAGAATAAAAAAGTTGATATTATTGCCCTTTGGTTACCATAGCAACCAATTTCAATCAAATTGACAATTCTAAAAATACTGAAAATACAGCATTTTACAGGATAATTTTCTAATTAGCATAGGGACATACAGCATAGTTGTCACTTACAATTACTTTCTACCATTAGTAGGCTTAAATATATAAAAAATAATCCACTGTAGCATATTATAGGTTTTTCAGAAATTTCAGTTATATATGGGATGGGTTTACGCAAAATCCTTGATTTCATTGCTCATACAAAACAAACATCACTACATGTTTAGCCCTAAAAAGACTAGATATGTTCACAGATAAAGACTAAAGATGTCTTCAATCCTTGCCAGTGATAAATATTATCTTATCTTTCCACAAATTTATATTTAATTTACCATGGGTATGGTTGCTAGGCAACAATATGGTGATGTTAATATCCCATTTTTCATAAACAATGGACACATTTAATGTTTTTGCAGCAATTTGTAACATTTCTAAAATTTTTATTGTAATTAAATAATAAATACTGCATTTTCTTTAACAAGGACAAAAAAGATGGTTATAAGTTTCAATTTTATAACATATGAATTATATACATTTTATTTCAAGAAATTGATAAGGAGGATATGAGCAATCTTTTTAAGGTCTTTGTAGAGTCATTCACCAACGTGAAGGTCTTTTTTCAAGGTCAAAATTCATAATATTCCTTTAAATATGCTAATATTTGCCAAATGAGTGTATAAAAATCTTATTTTTTATTTTAAAAGTGTGTAATTATAAGAAATAATTTCTTCAAATATAAAAAAGTTATAAACAGAAATTCAGCTATGTTGCCATGGTTATCATAACACTTTCTTAGAATGAAGTACAAAAATACAGTTTTCAACTAAACTGGTTAGAAATGAACAGTATTTAAAGGGACATTTCATTCCTATTTCAATTTTTTAAAGTATGTCTTGATGCCAAGATTGGTTATTCTAATGAGTATAAATACTATTAGTTTTTTGAAGTTGTTGCCAATAAGCGAGGAACACGCATTTAAAGTTGAGACATAATCGATAAATTGCATATAAATCAGAACTGTTGTCCACAACAATTTGTTCAATTTTAACACAAAAATATGAATTTCTCGTAAACGACGCAATATTTTGGCTTGAAATTTTCAGAATTTTCATAAGGAAATATGCTCTTTCAGATAGAATTAAAAGAAAAATTTATGACAAAAAATTCTGAAATGTCACTTTAATGGATGAAAGGGTAAATACGAGGGACAGTCGGAAAATATCAGGACTTTTCATGTTGTTGTCTCTCAACTTGCAGCTATATGAATGCATTATATATATTGATGAATGAAACACAAGCGTAACAAAACTTTCTAAACTATCATGTGATAAGATTTCGCTGATTTTTTCACAGTTCTACACCATTACACTTAGGACAAAAATGTTGACTTAGGATATTCAAATAACACTTATAGATCCATAACAGTCAATCTTATGTATCTCTGCTAGATAACTGATATGATTCTGGCTATTGATTAAATTGACACATAATTCAATCCTTTCTGAATATAATTGCTTTCTGAACAAAATTCAGACGGAATCCTACATGTTTTTTCTCAATATTTTGATTGATTGAATTGTGTGTGTGTGTGTGGGGGGGGGATATAATATTATATTCAAGCATTTATTATTGATAACTCTCAATCACCAATTCAACATGTTAAATGTACATTTTTAGCATTTATAATCAAAATCTCTCAATCTTAAAATTAGTGTATGAAACTTAAATAACGGTATTTTAGCATTTATAATCGATAACCCTCAATTACGAAATTAGTGTTACACTTGGAACATTGAATTTGGGTTGATTTAATTTCATAAAAGCGGGTCTTTTCAGATCTAACCTCTGCAGATCTTTCATGTGGCTGATGCTTGTAAAAAAGAAATCAGAACAAATTTCAATATTATATGACAACAAGAGGACCCTGAGGGCCCTAAATCGCACAACAAGAGGACCCTGAGGGCCCTAAATCGCTCACCTGAGTAATGTTTTAATAATGCCAAATAACTTTGCATATGTTACGCATTGTGGTCCCAGAGAAGAATTTGGCCATGTAGTTAAGGAGGAGATGTCGTTTAGAAAAATTGATGAGTTTTATGACATTTCCCATTTTCTGATGCCACAGCAACCAGAGTTTTTCATGGATTTAAATTCTTTAAGCATTTTTCAAAAGGGACCACCCAAGGAACATTTCTGCCAAATTTGGTTGATTTTAACCCAGAATTTAAGGAGGAGATGTCGTTTAAAGAAGTTGTTAAGTTTTTGTGAAATTTTCCATTTTCCGATGCCACGGCAACCAGAGATTTTCATTGATTTCAATTCTTTTAGCAATTCTTATAAGGGACTACCCAAGGAACATATCTGCCAAGCTTGGTTGATTTTAACCCAGAGGTTAAGGAGGAGGTGTTGTTTAAAGAAGTTGTTAAGTTTTTGTGAAATTTACCATTTTCCGATGCCACGGCAACCAGAGTTTTTCATGGATTTCAATTCTTTTAGCAATATTTATAAGGGACCAACCAAGGAACATTTCTGCCAAGTTTGGTTGATTTTAACCCAGAAGTTAAGGAGGAGATGTCGTTTAAAGAAATAGTTGAATTTTTGTGAAATTCTCCATTTTCCGATGCCACGTTAACCAGTTTTTTATGGATTTCAATTATTTTAGCAATTTTAATAAAGGACTACCCAAGGAACATTTCCGCCAAGTTTGGTTGATTTTGACCCAGAAGTTAAGGAGATGTCGTTTAAAGAAAATGTTGAGCTTTTGTGAAATTTCCCATTTTCCGATGCCATGACAACCAGAGTTTTTCATGGATTTCAATTATTTTAGCAATTCTTATAAGGGACCACCCAAGGAACATTTCTGCCAAGTTTGGTTGATTTTAACCCAGAAGTTCAGGAGGAGATGTCGTTTAAAGAAATGTTTGAGCTTTTGTGAAATTTCCCATTTTCCGATGCCAGGACAACCAGAACTTTTCATGGATTTCAATTCTTTTAGAAATTCTTATAAGGGACCACCCAATGAACATTTCTGCCAAGTTTGGTTGATTTTGACCTAGAAGTTCAGGAGGAGATGTCGTTTAAAGAAATTTTTGAGCTTTTGTGAAATTTCCCATTTTCCGATGCCACGGCAACAAGAGTTTTTCATGTATTTCAATTCTTTAAGCAATTTTTATAAAGGACCACCCAAGGAACATTTCTGCCAAGTTTGGTTGATTTTGACCTAGTAGTTTAGGAGGAGATGTCGTTTAAAGAAATTTTTGAGCTTTTGTGAAATTTCCCATTTTCAGATGCCACGGCAACCAGAGTTTTCATGGATTTCAATTATTATAGCAATTTTTATAAAGGACCACCCAAGGAACATTTCTGCCAAGTTTGGTTGATTTTGACCCAGTTGTTTAGGAGATGTCGTTTAAAGAAATTTTTGAGCTTTTGTGAAATTTCCCATTTTCAGATGCCACGGCAACCAGAGTTTTTCATGGATTTCAATTATTTTAGCAATTTTTATAAAGGACCACCCAAGGAACATTTCTGCCAAGTTTGGTTGATTTTGACCCAGTAGTTTAGGAGGAGATGTCGTTTAAAGAAATTTTTGAGCTTTTGTGAAATTTCCCATTTTCAGATGCCACGGCAACCAGAGTTTTTCATGGATTTCAATTATTTTAGCAATTTTTATAAAGGACCACCCAAGGAACATTTCTGCCAAGTTTGGTTGATTTTGACCCAGTAGTTTAGGAGGAGATGTCGTTTAAAGAAATTTTTGAGCTTTTGTGAAATTTCCCATTTTCAGATGCCATGGCAACCAGAGTTTTTCATGGATTTCAATTATTTTAGCAATTTTTATAAAGGACCACCCAAGGAACATTTCTGCCAAGTTTGGTTGATTTTGACCCAGTAGTTTAGGAGGAGATGTCGTTTAAAGAAATTTTTGAGCTTTTGTGAAATTTCCCATTTTCAGATGCCACGGCAACCAGAGTTTTTCATGGATTTCAATTATTTTAGCAATTTTAATAAAGGACCACCCAAGGAACATTTCTGCCAAGTTTGGTTGATTTTGACCCAGTAGTTTAGGAGGAGATGTCGTTTAAAGAAATTTCTGAGCTTTTGTGAAATTTCCCATTTTCAGATGCCACGGCAACCAGAGTTTTTCATGGATTTCAATTATTTTAGCAATTTTTATACAGGACCACCCAAGGAACATTTCTGCCAAGTTTGGTTGATTTTGACCCAGTAGTTTAGGAGGAGATGTCGTTTAAAGAAAATGTTGAGCTTTTGTGAAATTTCCCATTTTCCGATGCCACGGCAACCAGAGTTTTTCATGGATTTCAAATCTTTTAGCAATTTTTATACAGGACCACCCAAGGAACATTTCTGCCAAGTTTGGTTGATTTTGACCCAGTAGTTTAGGAGGAGATGTCGTTTAAAGAAATTTTTGAGCTTTTGTGTAATTTCCCATTTTCTGATGCCACGGCAACCAGAGTTTTTCATGGATTTCAATTCTTTTAGCAATTTTTATAAGGGACCACCCAAGGAACATTTCTGCCAAGTTTGGTTGATTTTGACCCAGTAGTTTAGGAGGAGATGTCGTTTAAAGAAATTGTTGACGCCGTGACGGACAGACGGACAGACGGACAGACGGACTGACGGACGCCGGACATTGATCGATCACAATACCTCACCTTGAGCACTTCGTGCTCAGGTGAGCTAAAAATACAGGCTTTCTAAATGTAATACAAAATGTTACACTTGGGACATTTTGGGAATGCATAGACATAACATCAGGATGACTTGATTATATTAAAGTAATTGCATGAAATCATACTAATATTGCACAGATGATATTTATCTTACAAAGCATGCCCATTTTGAAAGATGTCTGATAGCAAAATCCTATGATTTTCCAAAGTATTGTGATTTTATGGCTTTATCATTTTTAGGGTATGTCATTTTCTGGACATGGTTCAGGGACATTCTTTATTTTGTTCAACAAATTACTATAAGAAAACTATTGTATTGTTGCAACAGCTTGTATAATTGTATGTTGTGGAGTCTTTAAAAGGGAGTATTTTCTAAGATTAACACTTAAAAATTGGAGTTTGATACAAAAGTCACGCTAAAAGCGTTACACTTGGGACAATTTTGGACTCTAAAAATGCTATAGAATTAAAACAAAAGGTAATATTCCCCTTAAATTTTGTACACATTGTAACAATAACAGAACACATTTCCTGGCGTAAAATAATTATTTAGAAACCTTTTGATATGCACTGTAGATCAAATTTAAGAAAAGATGCATTATTTTGAAATCACCAATTTCTGTTCATAAAAGTTCAATTTTCAATTTGGGCGCACATGAGAACCAGCATGATATTTTGACAGTGTATCAGAAATAAGTCAAGCTTTGTCCAAAAAAAAGTATTTTTGTGGTTCTCCAATGCGCTCACATTTAATTTTGAACAACAATGCGGAAAAAATGGCTAAAATTGAGCAAAACGGCCAAATACTACGTTTTTGCCGTCATTTTGCGGTACTACTAGACCGAGGAAAGAATCAGTAAATGCCAGTTTCTGACAGTTAAAGGTCCACTACTATCATATATAGCATCAAAACAATAAAATTATCTAGTTCATTTTTTCTCAAAATTTTAGGCCAATTTCATGGATTAGTGAACCTACTCCTTTTGTATGAAATATCACGTAATCTATAGTGGCCCAACTGAAGGGGGTTCAAACAAACTCCCATCTGAATCCTGATTATTTCATTTTCATATAGAATTTCAGCCAAAGCTGTGTATATAATACAATTTGATGGCTAAGCACAAAACAGTTGTAACTGCCTATAAACATATAGACAGTTACAAATGTTTCGTGCTGAGCCATCGAATTGTACTAGGAAAATAAAAGCCTTTATTTGCCTGTTCAAACCCTCTTCACAGAAATCCTGAATCCACCAAAGACCTACACATTATATCATACTTCTATTATATTGTGAACAATTTTGTTAGTTCTTTTTCAAGGCATTCTGTACATCATTATATATTAAGCTCTTCATCACTGGTGTTGAACTAAAACAATTTTCGCTACAACAAGGTATAGATATTTTGCGTTTAATTGTGAGTTTATAGATATTTTTTCTAATGATGATGAGCTTGTTCTAAAAACAGACCAGGTTTACCATTTTGTATTGACAAACTGTCAGTGTTGTTATAAAATCTTGTAACTACGGCTTCAATAAAGCTGTAGTTACAATATTTCATAACAACACCGACGGAATACATTGATTGCGAAAAAAACATCCCTCGCTTTGGCCGAGTTCACCACCAGTCTTCATACGACTTAGGCCATCATCCATGACAATGTGAATTGACGAGGGTGTCCCTCATCAATTTCCATTGCCATGAATGACATGCCTGGGAATTGATGAGGTTATACCATCGACAATTTCATGCAGTTACCTCACATAATGACTAAAGTTGCAAAAAGTATCAATTGGTATATCCAATGATAAGATGGAATATCTTAAATCATTACAATAAGATTTGGATAAAGTTATAATATAATCTGTACACTGCATTTCAAAGTCACTTTCCCGTGGAACACAAGGGCCAGAAAGACTTTACAATTTCCAGTGATCTGAAGATTTTCTAACGAGCTAATTCAGCACAAAAAGTCTCGAATCTAGTGAAAATTGAAACAAAGAATTAAGTCCCTGATTGATGAATTCCCATTACAAGAACTAGAACATTGCCTTTTATCAAAAACCTCGTAACTGCAGCTTGTTTTAAGCTGCAGTTACGAGGTTTTTGTTGAAAAGCATCCATTAGGAACTTTATTCTCACGCTCTTTTCACACTTCCAAATTAAAACAACCAAATCACTCACAATTTTTTTTCAAATGGTCATAAACCTTTCCAAACAAAACCAATGTTTTGAATTTCCAAGGAGACATTTTTTCAGTAATCTTTGACGCAAAAGAAGAAAATTCTGACAACTAAAAGAACATTAGGAACATTATTCTCACATTCTTTTCACACTTTCAAATTCAAACACAAACAAATGGCTCCAAAAACTAAACTTTGGAATCCCTCTGATATCATCCCATGATTGCTCTGTAATAGACTGAGGCAATATATATGGTCTCATTTCAACAAAATCCTCGTAACTGCAGCTTAAAACAAGCTGCAGTTACTAGGTTTTTATTGAAAAGCATCCATTAGTAACTTTATTCTCACACTCTTTTCATTCTTCCAAATTCAAACACAACCAAACCACTAACAAATCCAAACTTTGGAATCCCTTTGACATAATCCCATGTAGTCAGGACAAAATTCTGAAAAAGTCGCTTAGTTTTGAAGGTATAGGCATTTCGTGAAGAAAAGGGTTTGACATCATTTCTAGGGGTATTTGGGTATGCTGAATCCGAAAAACAATGTTGCCAAGCTGAAAATTGACTCCTTCATCATCTAATTTGCATATTTTCAAAATGGCCGCCAAAATTTTAAAAAATGCAAAAATAATGTTGTTATTTATCATTTTTCGACATCTTTTGTTCTAATTATCGCACATTTCATGTTTAAAGACTAAACATAAATGATTTAACACGTAAATGAGAAAAAACTGATATTCATTTTTGGCAATTACCGTATAAATGACAATAAAGCGCATTTAAACAATAACATTTATCTACATTTTATTGTATCGCGCCTATGGCGCGATACATATTGTGGTATACATATTCTAATTTTAGAAATTACGTCATGAGGGATAATTATTTGTACTTGAAAGTCGTATATATAACCTACACATAAACTGTTTACACGGTATAATTTTTCAAGCAGTACTATAAGTATACATTGAAGTTCGTTTAATCTCAGACCACGCTGAAAATTCGTGTAAACGAAATTCTAGTATAGTTTTATACTTTGCATAGCAATGGAAAGTCCCTACTTCCGGTTTGCCCATGGTGGACATGTATTTTTCCTATCCGTTTAAATGCAACGCATTTATGCATACCATTTCGGGTTGGACTAAAACACGCAATGGACCTGTTTTTGGCGCAAAGGACGCAAAGGACATGAAGGTGACGCAAATGAGATTTATATCAGTCCAAACTCCTTAATCATGATTTTTTTATCGCATTAGATTGTTATATTCGTGTATTTTACGATTAAATCTAGTCAGTAATCTTTGTTTTGGGACATAAAGTGTCTGATTTTTGTGTTGAATCCGATTTAATAGGCTACTCACGGACGAAAAGGAGCTGGCTGCGGCGCAAAGGAGATTCATATAAGCCCAAACTCCTTTATCATTAATTTTTATCGAATTTAAATTGTAATTTTCACGTATTTTAAGATCATATCTAATCCATAATGTTTATTTTTTTGACAAAAGGTGTCTGTTTTCTGTATAAATTCCGATTTTCATATGCTAATCACAGGCGAGAAGGAGCTGGGTGGCGCAAAGGAGATTTGTATCTGTACAAACTTTTTAATCATACATTTTCGTCACAATTGATTGTAATATTTATGTATTATTAGACCATAGCTATTCAATAATAATTATGTATTCTTTAGAAAAAAGTGTCTGTTTGTTTTATTAATTCCGATTTTCATAGGCTATACTCACGGGCGAAAAGGAGCTTGCGGTGGCGCAAAGGAGATTCAAATCAGCATAAACTCCTAAATCATGAATTTTTATTGCATTAAATTGCTATATTCATGTATTGTAAGATCATATCTAATTAATAATGTTTATGTTAGAACATAAAGTGTCTGGTTTTTGTATTTATTCCGATTTTCATAGGCTATACTCACGTGCGAAAATGAGCTTGCGGTGGCGCAAAGGAGATTCATATCAGCCCAAACTTCTTAATTTTGAATTTTCATCGCATCAAATTTTTTTAGCCCAACCGTACCATTTCGAATCGCAATAAGAAATCAAAGAACGAGAAGTACCTTACTATTGAATGACCACTACATGTTCAATTTGGACTGGTCAACTTGCATTGTTACAAGGGATCGTATTATCTGACTAGATATGTATATTGCTAGTAGAACAAATGGGTTTTCTCAAGCGTTTTTCAAAATTGCATTACAATGTGAATTCCTACTTTCGGTTTGCACATGGCCTATCCGATTCACTGCATCGCTTCCTAAGAAATCAAAGCACGAAAAAGACTTACCCGGTAAGTATTGAATGAACACTGCATGTACAATTATGGATGATTCGATTCCATAATTTCAAGGGATCGTCTGAACTAAATAGGCATGTGTATAACTAGTAGAACAAATAGGTTTTCTCTTTTTTTTTCTAAAAATTACAAACTGTTAGGGGTTTTCACATAAAAGAACAACCCAATTTAATGTCTCAACAGTTTTTGACTGGATGGATTTCAAAACCGTTCAAAAGAATACTTTATGCGCAATCAATTCGCCGCCACAATCAAAACTTTAGTCCTGTACTTTTTGTTACACTCTAGTAAATCTCCTCGTATGTGTCGCTCGTTCTTTGTGTTTTTGTGTGTGATAAGTACAAATATAGGTCCCGATTTATGACCTGGCAGAGATGATCTGCCGGGTGAATTATTGAGACATATTCATGGTATTGCTTGTATTGTGTTACAGCTTAAATCCTAAACATTAGCGGCTGGTAGTTGTCACTTTATATGGCATTTCTGTATTTATCTTTTTTACATTTAATTTATTGCAAAAGTAATAAGGATCATATCCGTGGCATTGTGGCTGCTGTGCGTTCGTTCATCTATGTCTGTTATCATAAACGTTTCCTATTCCTGCTGTTATCAAAGCATTTTTAGATTCCATAGACTAAGATTAGCGTGCACTCTGATCTATTCAACACAGTCTGTTCTCTATTGAATGATTATACGAAGAACAAATAAGCTATAGTGGTCAAAATGTTCCGGTTTGGAAAATTTACTTGATACGATTTTTATATTCAGAAGGCTAATGGATAAACAAGTACTTTTTTCTATTTAATTAAAGTATTTTACCTAGATTCTGACCAAAGGCTAGCGGGGCTTATGCCACGGTCCTGTTTCCGGCGTGCGTTCATGTGAAAACTTCTCCAAAATTACTAGGCCAGTTTCAATCAAGATTCAAACAGGAATCTTCTAACATAGGAATCTAACAGGAATCTTCCTTGCATGGAGCCTTTCGAATTGTTTTTGTTTTCTTTTCTTTTCTTTTTTTTTTCGAAAAATATTTTCACAGTGAACTGTGGTTACTATGGTGCACTTTCAATTTATTTGTGTGTGTCTTTTTTTCCTTCTTTTTTTTTCAAAAGAATAATTTCACGGAGAAACGATTCAGGACCATCTTGGTCCTAATTCCTTGCTGAAATATTCGGTTTCTTTTCTTGTTTAAGTTAATTTTAATCCCCATTTATTCAACTGCAACATTTAACACTTTTGTATTTGCTTACTTCCCCTCCTATGCTGTTTGATTAATGTATAATCTGGCTGAACACACAAAAATAGACTAGATCTAGCACCAGCATATGCAGACATACAATCCTGTTTCGGTTTTCACTGCATGTTGACTTAACCAGACACTTGTACCATTCAGTACTTTGGTATAATTTTTTAAGCGCGATACAATTCATTTTGCTGTACATTACAGCAATTTTTTACTTGTTTTCACGTATGAAATGCAGTGAAAGTATTCAAAATACTATTTTAAAAATGTTTTTCATTAAAGGTAAAGTTTCAAAGGCAAATGTGATACAGAACGCAACTTTGAGCGCAAGTCCTTTTACCACATATTTAAGCTTTTAGCAAACCTCAAACATGCCAATTTTAAAACCATGTACATAATGTTTCACATAATTCTGCAAAAATAATGATAAATCTTATCCTTTATATTGAAATCCGAAATTGTTGCCAAGATATCTACAATTAATTCTTAAGAATATGAATCAGTGTCCAAACATTTTGGAAAACGGTTAACCGTATTCATTGTAATAAAATACAGTGTAGTGTTGAAAATTTCATTTTGTGGGAAATTCCACTTTTTGCACTTTCATATACATACACTCATGATTCCAAAATGATTCAGAGATAGTAACTAAAATCATTTTGATTTACATTTTTGATATCCTTAGAAATTAAAACGTGTATATTTGAAATCGAACACATATTAAACAGGTAATCAACTTAGGCATTGGCCAATATTAAAAAAAGTACCAATATCCTAGGTTTTCAAATTTTGTTAAATTACAAAAAATAATTGAGTGTGGCAAACTTAATTCACTATGGCACGTTGAGCTTGATTTTTTCAGAGGAAAAACTAGTTGTTTACTTTGACAATATTTCAAAGAGACAATTTATTTATCTAACTACGACAAAGAGAAGACTAGAATCTGGATATAGTCACTAATATACTATATAATACAGATTTTCTAGTCAACAAATGCACAGCACATAAACGTTAATGATTGAATTGGGTTAAATTTTCAGTATGATTACAGTGTCTGATGCACATTTCCATTATGTTCCTGACATTTTTTCGCACAGGTAAAGTACAAGATCCAATCAAAGTCAATAGCTGCTTATCACACGTACATGTAGATAATATGTAAGCGATTCATCCTTTGGTTACAGAATCTTTTTTTTGCAATACGTCAAAAATGATGTTGACACCCATGGGTTCGAACCAGTAAGCCCTGTATAGATAGTCTCTGATGTTATTTATTGAAGTATCGAAGCTATATCCGAAACTGTTAGGACTATATCATCTATTTAATAATAATATGTAAATTATTGACAGTTTCATCGAGAACCCCTATCATAAGTTGTGCGCTGTCGAAGGATAGACATGAAACATTTGTTTAAAAAATAGTCCCCTTTTTAGCTATGCTCGTGGTAAGGGTCATATCATTTGCCATGGATTGTCATAAAGAAAAAATATGAATTTCTTGGTATATACCTCCATGCTTTCAAAGTTGATACATCAAGTTAAAAATGAAGGGTCAAATATGGTTGCCATACCAGATATTTTGATAAGAATGGCTTAGACAGAGGCATTTGCGTCTTCAAGACTTAACATTTCTTCACACAGGGTAACCTCAACTGAAAGGCAAGTAAGAAGGAAATGGTTATGAATAGAGAAGTGGTTTTCCGCTTGATGCTGTACATAGACATGGATAGCTTCACAATCATAGACATGAAGGAATCAAATGCTGACATGTCAAGTTTGCTTTGTCATATAATCGGTTTGAAGAATACAGTCTGAAGCTTATGTTCAAGTATTAACGCATATTCTTCATATGTTTACGTCATTTCATCGGTTCTCATGTATGAATAATCTCAAATAGGTACACTAAGTCTCAATATCCAGCTCCATCTGTTAAGAAAATTTATTCCGAGTGACGGAAAAATCAGATACGTTACACGGAATGAAATATTGTAATGACATTTTTGCAAACGAACGTTAGGTATATTTCATATGATGCTATTGTACTGAATACAAATATTCTGTTCAATTTCTTTGATATTGCTGCACTTCGTTGCTGACCAAAGATTTGTAAAATGTATTTAAATGTGGTAAGTTTTAAGATGCGTTTTTAGTATTCTTAAAAATACAATAATCGACTTATCTGCATGTATAAAAAATGTTGTGTTTGTTGACATCGCCTACGTTATTTCTGATGAAGACATCTGACTTACATCTTCTGTTCAAAAGTTTCATCTTAATACTCCTTGAGATCAGTGTAGTTGTCATTTTTTCATGTGTGTTTCTAGACAACTGTTCGACGTCCTAGCAGGGGCCCATGCTAGTATGTCAAACATAATAACAGGTAAAATATATTTTTAAAAAAATATCGTATGGATTGGTCAACCTGTATATGTAGATACTTACTGTATGATAAAAATTCGCATAAAATTTATTTATTTACTCGTAGTTCTAAATAATGTTTGTATTTAACTTTACTTACAACATTGTTAGTTTCTAATAACGTTTACAAGAAACTGATCCTCGATGAAAATCTTAGTACCAACGATATAATCCTTTTTTGGCACGGAAAATATGATGTGCATACCTCTTAGCAAACTGTAAATGTTCCCATGTTGTTCTGATGCCTTAAATATCTAGCATGGCCCCATTTAATAGAAAGGGAGATGTCTAATCAACAGCGACAAAAAATTAATTTTGTACAGGATCGTTATACGCTAGCACTTACAGTTAGATTATATGAACGCAACAATTTCCTATTTGAAAATTGGACACATTCACTTTCTTAAACATGCAACTCAATTCAAAAACCGTATATAGGGTTTGTTATAAACCGTATATAGGGTTTGTTTTGGGCTTTATTGGAATAAGTACGGTATTTAGCTCTTATGACATTTTATGTTCCAAAGTCAATTCTGGTATCAATGAATTCAGACAAAAATTTCCCATAATGCAAGTGGGATTACGGAGCTCTTTCCGATCCAGTCATAAGTACCCAAGATTTGTTAAAATATTTTAGCCTTGCATTATTTTGAAAATGACAAATCATCTTACGTAGGCTAAAATTAAATTGTCCAAAATTTTTGGGTTAATCAAATTGTAAATGTTAACATCTAAAATGGTACTGTTGACAAAAGTTGTGTGTTTTAACAGCGCATTTTAAAAAAAATGCAACATGAAAGTGATATTCTGTATGTTTAAAAGGGTTTTATTGTCCGTGATACGGTAAAAAGATTATCAAAATAGTGCCAAAGAGGTTCTATTTACTTTAAGAATTATTCAATTATTTAAACAATTTATAGCATTATATCTGAACAATTTGGTTAAGATTATGCCAAAACCTTTGATATTATATGGTAGATTTGATTTTTTGGTGGCCATTTTGAAAATATGCAAATTAGATGATAAAAGAGCCATTTCTGTTCCTCGTTCTCCTAGTAAACCATTTAGTTTTAGTCTGTAAACATGAAATGTGGGATTTTTAGAACATAACATGTCAAAAAAAAATGATTAAAAAACAACATTATTATTGCATATTTGAGGTTTTGGCGGCCATTTTGAAAATATGCAAATTAGATGATGAAGAAGCCATTTTTCAGCTTGGCAACATTGTTTTTCGGATTCAGCATACCAAATTACCCCTAGAACTGATCTCAAACCCTTTTCTTCACAAAATGCCTTTTGGTGATAACTTTTCTGAATTCGTGCCTTGACTAATGATTGTAATAGACTGAGGAAATATATTTAGATGTTTCAGACAAGAAAATTGCCAAACCATCACCTGGGAGAATAGAGGTATCTCTTAACCCTTTCCAAAATGATAATTTTCTGGAACACCCAAAATTGGAAAATGTTGCAGATGACAAAATGGATGCTGATTAAAACAGCAATTACGTAAAATAAAGCATAGCAAATACTGAGACCCAAAGAGAAGATGTTGGTTATCAGCTTTTTTGTCCTTATGTCTCAATGTTTTCCAAACCCTTTCAACCAAGAATGTCAGTTTAAGCCCAACACATCATTAGACACATTATTCCCACACTCTTTTCATACTTCCAAATTTAAACACAACCAATTCACTCCCAAAACAAAACTTTGGAATACCTCTGACATTATCCCATGACTGTTCTGTATCAGACTGGTGCTATGGCATATATTAACTAAATGTTTCAGACAAGAGAACTGCCAAACCAATCACTTTAGAAAATATAGGTATTTCTAAATGCTATGAGAAAAATAGCATCTATGGCCCAAACAAACTAGGCAATGAAAATTCAAAATGCACAATAATCATCATTGACCCATTTACAATGTCTTGTGAGAACTTCTCGAAATCATTTACTACATGCACTATAAACCTATGAGGGTGTTTAGAGAGTTTTCAGCAGCTGTAAGAGTCAGTACTATTCAGAAAGTATATTGAGAACAAACATTTTTTGTGCATGCTTGCTTACTAACGATAATAAATATTTTCCCTACAGATACTTTACTCTTTATCAGCTCACAAACTGCCACATTTCCTGATTTTATCAGTTTTGTTTTAGCTCAGAATTCTTGTTGATGGATATTTTTGTTTCAGGCAATCTTCAGACTGTTTTGTGACATTCTGATCTCGGAAGGATCTCAAAATACTGTATTGTTTAAGTCCATAAAACTGCATCTTGCTGCCGTATTAACCAGCATTTCTAAATCATTTTTCTAAGGTAAAATTACTTTACACAACCATCTGATTGGATGAGACATATCATGTCTCGACCAATGCAATTCTATACATTAACTTGGAATAAGACAGGTTGGTGGATTGCCATTCCCCCACTTGGTCCTGTATGAGGGGAAAGGTGTAAAATCATAGGGTCAAAGGTAAAATCGATTGATTGACTCTATAACTCTCCTTTCTATCAATATTTCTTCCAGTCTCTCATTCCACAATCTAAAACATTCTCATAGAGGGTAAAGAATATCCAAGATGGGCTCTAAGCTATCAATCAAGTCTGTAAGTATCTACTTATTTACTTCTCCAGGGTAAATTGGGCATCAATATATGCATGAAGCACTGTCTATTCTTGTCTGTTCTAGTCTTGCACCTGCCAAAACAGTAGAAAGGTCAAAGGCTAAAGCTTTCCCAGACCAAAGAATCCAGTCCTTTACATATTACAGACAACAATTACATGTGAATTTGAAACTAAACATTTTTGGTCTCTCTTAACCCTTTCCCAAACGACAAAATTTCAGGGTGGTTCAATTTAAAAGCAGCTATAGAAGACAAAATTCATGTTAAATAGGAAGGTATTTGTGTACAATAAAGGGTTCAAGCTAAAAGCCCAAAGAAACAGTAATTGCTCTCAAATTCTCAAACAATGAAAGATTTAATTTACTCTTAATTCAATAGATCAGGGCTTGTATGGGAAAGGGTCAAAGGGCATAAAACAGACTCAATAATTGGTTGACTGATTGATTGGGGGTTTTGCCCTTTTCAACTGCTACTGTCATATTGTTGCGGCTGGAGCACATAACCATTGATGTAATTTCTCATACCAGTACTACTACAACATCCTAACATCACCTACAGCTGCTTGCCCACATAGGTTAATGATATCAAACCATTGATGGGAGACAATTTGTCTGAAGAATATTGGCCACAACCGGGGATCAAATTCAGAACCTCGCTAGTGAGCGTCTGATGTGATACCAACAGTGCCATGGCTGCATCAAGAGCCTCAAGAAACAATTTTTGGCTTTTCATCAAAAACCTCGTAACTGCAGCTTAACCCCTTCGCTGCCCTGAGTGACGGCCTGAGCCGTCCTGCGAAAATGTTGCTATACTGCACCCTGACGGCCTGGGCCGTCATGAGGGGAGAACAATGTTTTTTTTTTCAAAGTTTAAGGACAGAAAATGTACATGTATTTTCCAAAATGAATAAAAATAAATTCACTGAATAGCATTTTCAACTATCTTTCAGAAAATGTAAGGTTTTATATAGTTTTATTGAATAGTTTTTTTAGTTATAAGTTGATTTCTTACACTACCATCAATTTCTTGGAAAATAGCTTGGCAAATAGGATCCAATTTTCCAATATTTGTCTGGCAGCGAAGGGGTTAAAACAAGCTGCAGTTACAAGGTTTTTGTTGAAAAGTAGCTATATCTAGTAAATTGTTTATGAATGACATCATTCACAGCTACAAAAATTAGAACACATCTGTTTTTTATTACAAACAGAATAGAGGGAAGAAGAAAGAAATAGCACAAACCATAATCCTTTAACCTTTCCCAATGGAATTGAGCCAGGATCTGGAAAAATGTCCCGTAAGGCTTTTGAGCCCAACATAGATACGGATCAGCCTGTGCATACGCACAGTCTGATCAAGATCCATGTTGTTCTCTAATAGCTTCTTCATGACATGTAGTAACTTAAAGAGAGCAGCATAGGTGCATATTGGACTCCATTTGAAAACAGGCTGATCTTGAAACTCAATTTTTAACAAGAGGACCATGATGGTCCTAAATCGCTCACCTGAATCAATATGACAAGAGTGATAATGGCAATTTTGTAAAAATTCAAAGACATGAAACTTCTTCTAAGGACTTTCTGTTAGGAAACAATTAAGTAATAATTTTGTTCCAATCGATCCTGTAAAGTTTGTTGTGAAGAAAGATCTCCATCTGATAAGCTAGGTTAATCCCTTCTTATCTGTTTACATAAGATAAACATGGGGCCAGAGCAACAGATAACAGCTAAAACGAGTTAAGTGTATCAAATACGAACGAAAAATGTCCCTCTATAGTTTCGGTCTTAGATTTTTCACATTGACATATTTCGGTTTTACTATCAATTGACTACTTGAATTTAATAAATATTTAAAACATGACTTAAGTGTTTCTAATTTTGCGACATTTAATGAATAAAATATTTTATGGAACGAAAAATGGCGTAACGTAATTCACAGACACGTAATTCACAATTTTGAACATACAATAAAATTCCACAGGTAATAATTCTGAAGAGAAATGTTCTTCTTGGTTTATGTAATCTACACATGTGTAGGTACATGCCAAACTATGTATTTAACTTAAGCGTTGATTGTGTGAAATTTTAAAAAGCATTAACGTAATTCACATTTACTGCTCCTTGAGCGGGGTAGCTTCCTTCATTGCAAAGTTTGACTTACTATAATCTACTGCTACTTTCAAGAGTAATACAATGTGTTTGCACATGCTGTTGACTATTTATAAATGATATTTAATATGATGTATTCAAAACATGGTTTCGTTTTAGGATGTGTGTAAAACTAAATAACGTAATTCACACCAGACCATGGGACATATGCATAATTGTTTACAGAAAAATGCATTTATCTTAAATTTCTTTATTTCACCACTAAAACAATTTGGAAAAGCTACTGGTTGGGATACTAGGTATACTGTATATGTATTATATATGTACTCTCCGTACAAAAGTGATGAACTGGACCACCCCCGAGGTGGGACAGATGTTTTTTACCCATTTTCCGACTTATCGAGACATTACTCTCAACATATTTCATCAGATATATGGGGCTTTGTTATTATTTCTAATTGACCACCCCTATGACATTATGTTAAAGACGATTCTTCAATATAATTGTACAAACATAGCTTCTTAGGTCCATGGGACAGGTATTTCTCGTATTTGATACACTTAACTCGTTTTAGCTGATAAGAGAAATAGATAAGAGAAATAGGAAAGCCTTTCCTTTTTTATTATTCATATCCAAACCCTATGTAGAATTTATTTAGCATCCTAGCTTACAGATCAGCATCAATCAAGTATGCACATCTATTTGAACCAGGTCATGTCATTCCAGGCTTTTTTCTCCTTCTTTGGACGGGTCCGTAAAAATGACCCATTCCCAATGCCAAATAGGGTAATTTTTTCCCAAAATCTGGAAAGAAAATTCCCAATGCAGAAGTTATTCCTTCTTTTTAAATGAAAATTCAATTATTCCCTTTCATATGTCGACGTTTTCCACCTGGCGGAAGTGCTATATACAAAATGGCAAATCTGATAAGACCTGACAATGAAATTTATCAAATTCAAGGGCACATAACTATCATCTTTCTGGTCAGATCAGACTGAAAATCAACTTCAACAAAAGTAAAGAATTTTCTTCTGATTTATCTAAGTCCGATAAGCCCCTTTCTCCCTGCCACTGCCACATTTTTTGACAAATGTAAAAATTTGTGGACAAATTTTGAAAAGAGTGACTCAAGGCACATTCCTACCAAGTCTGCTTCAATTGGGCCCAATGGTTGATTTTTAAAGAATTTTCTTCTGATTTCTTTAAGACCGATAAGCCCCTTTCTCCCTGCCACGGCCACATTTTTTGACAAATGTAAAAATTTGTGAACAATTTTTGTAAAGAGTGACTCAAGGCACATTCCCACCAAGTCTGCTTCAATTGGGCCCAATGGTTGATTTTTAAAGAATTTTCTTCTGATTTCTTTAAGACCGATAAGCCCCTTTCTCCCTGCCACGGCCACATTTTTTGACAAATGTAAAAATTTGTGAACAATTTTTGTAAAGAGTGACTCAAGGAACATTCCTGCAAAGTCTAGTTAAATTGGGCCCTATGGTTGATTTTTAAAGAATTTTCTTATGATTTCTCTAAGTCTGATAAGCCCCTTTCTCCCTGCCACGGCCATATTTTTTGACAAATATAAAAAATTGTGAATAAATTCGAAAAAAGTGACTCAAGCCACATTCCTACCATGTCTGCTTCAATTGGGCCCAATGGTTGATTTTTAAAGAATTTTCTTCTGATTTCTTTAAGTCTGATAAGCCCCTTTCTCCCCATCTTCGCAAGCCAAGGGTTACTACCTCCACTTTGTTCCTTACGAACCCTTGGCCGCTCGCTTCTATTGAAATCGAAAGTACCACCATGCCACCTTTCGGCGATAAAGAGTCGCGGCCCTTTGCAGTTGCTATTTCTGGCCAATCAAAAGCCTCGTACTAAAACGTGTTAGGCGATGCATCAAATACGGATATCGATTTTCACGTCAGCCATGACGTTTTCGTTTTGACAAAGAGGGCTTGTTTAGTGTGTTTTGATTGGATAATGGGAAAGTTATCGCGTCCAATGAAATCGCACGGTGGTACTTTCGAGTTCCATAGAGGCGAGCGGCCAAGGGTTCGTAAGGAACAAAGTGGAGGTAGTAACCCTTGGCTTGCGAAGATGCTTTCTCCCTGCCATGGCCACATTATTTGACAAATGTAAAAATTTGTGAACAAATTTTGAATAGAGTGACTCAAGGAACATTCCTGCAAAGTCTGGTTCAAATTGACCCAATGGTTGATTTTTAAAGAATTTTCTTATGCTTTCTCTAAGCCGATTAGCCCCTTTCTCCCTGCCACGGCCACATTTTTTGACAAATCTAAAAATTTGTGAATAAATTTTGAGGAGAGTGACTCAATGCACATTCCTGCCAAGTTTGGTTCAAATTGACCCAATGGTTGATTTTTAAAGAATTTTATTATGATTTCTCTTAGTCTGATAAGCCCCGCCCTGCCACGCCCACATTTTTTGACGAATCAAAAATCCACAAACAAGTTTTGAGAAGGGTCACCCAAGGAACATTCCTGCCAAGTTTGGTAAAAATTGGCCCATTGATATAGGAGGAGAAGATGTTTAAAGAAATTGTGAACGGACGGACGGACAGACGGACGGACAGACGGACGGACAGACGGACGGACGACGGACAAAAAGCGACCACAATAGCTCACCTTGAGCACTTCGTGCTCAGGTGAGCTAAAAATGCTATAAGGGAAGTTTTTCCAGATCCCGGCTTAATTTTTTTTTACTATTCCAAGTTAAGGTAAGGCCTGGGTAATCAGTTATGGAACAAAATCTGTATGGTGCGAATGGACAATTTTAATCCTAAGACGATTTTAAAGGGAAGTAATTTTCATTGCTCTCAAATTTTGAATTTTTGACTTACTTTGGTTTTTTTGCCGACTCTTCAGACAATTAAATTTAGAAACATTTTCAAAAAAATTGTTTAAAATATTCACCGGAAATCTGAGCACTCTCAATTATTTCTTTTGTTACGAAAACAGTCGATATTGCATCTAACGGTTCTTTAAAAATGCTCGGACTTACGGACATCACGGAATAAGTCGAAATATAACGATTATACCTGAAGTGCATTACCCAGGCCTTACCTTAAAAGCTGCTGCTGCAGGCAACAATTGGATGTTATTACTGTTGGGATTTGTTTATAATTCAGAAATAATAAGACAAAAGGAGAATAATATTATGCTGCTTATCGGCAGTTTCATTTCTCTCAACACTTTTCCAAAGATTTTTTAATAGGAACATCAAAGCCAGGTCCTCTTTGGGAAAGAGTTTAATGGAAACCCTCACTCTTGGACATAATGTACGGCAAAGTCTAGTATTGTCCAAAGCTCAAAGATCTTTGAATTTGGACAAGTCTAAAATACCACCATATAGTAATCGGTTAACCTTTTCCCAAACAAGACCTAGTTTTGACGTCTAAAACTGAAAAGGCTTGGGAAAACATCGAGACAATAGAAGAAAATGCTGATTATCAGCATTTCCTCCTTTTGCCTCAATATTTTCTGTGCTATTTTATACACACATTCTCTATCATTTATTAACATGCATTTGTCTTTCACAGTTTTCAAGTTATATCATAGCAAATTTTCCCCGGTATGGCAATGGGTTAACCCTCTCCCGAACAAGACCTGGTTTTGACGTCCCTAATAGAATTGGCTTGGGAAAACATTTAGGCAAAAGAAGAAAATGCTGATAATCGGCATTTTCTCCTTTTGTCTCAATGTTTTCTGAACTATATAACTCACAAATTTTACCTTTAGTGATATTCATTTTGTCGTCTGCAGCAACTTTCATATTGGACCACCCTAATATTTTGTCGTTTGGTAATAGATTAAAGTAGGTCAAATTGCGTTGAGACAGCTGCAACAACTTGTGAATGACATTATTTCAAACAGGCGCTTCGATTTCCCAGCATCTGTTTTTAATTCCAAGTGGGCGCATAATAATTTGTATTTCTTGGGAATATGTTCTCAAGAACTTCTTAGAATTAATCCTAAATTACAAAAAAATTAATTAAAAGAAGCAGACTTTGTTGTCTTCTTAAGCCAAGGATTAAACAACATTGAGGGAAGAGGAGAATATTGGTGCTAAATTGATTTCCCAATAATTTTGTAAGCCACCTTTTGATTTCCAATGGAACAGGCTACTCTTTCCCACCCAGTAGGAAGCAATTTTATGGGGGGGGGGGGGGGGGGGGGGGGGATCGAGGCGGCGAAAACCCCTCTACAAGCACAGTGTCTGAATATTGGAGGGCCGCTAAATAAATTGAATTTTCCAAAGATTTTCAGTGTAAAATACTGAAAATTCAGCATTTTTGGCCAACTTTGAGCTTTGAGCACACACCCCACCACCCAGGTTTCACAGGCCTAAATCTATACAAAATTTTGTCTTTCATCATCAGGGCATTGAATCAAAAGGTCAAACATAAGTGGTTGTTGTAATGTTGTACATAATAATTGAAAACCGGAAACTGAAACATAAGTTGGAGAATTTGTCCTCCTCTACTTCAAACTGTATAGCACATTGTATTAATCTCTTTCCAGACAATTAAAGTCTGATCTTATTAAAAAATTTTGCACATTGCCCATTGGTTTCATCAGGAAATTGAGTCAAAAGGTCAAACTTAAGTACTTGTTGTAATTTTGTAATTAAGGGGGCAAGAGAGTAAAACACAAGTAACATAATTATCTTACTAGATCTTGTTAAATAAACTAAGTTAGTATTGCTGATTTTATTTGACATGGCACTGGCCTTTAGGCAAGACATCTTCATATTTTGAAAATAGCCTTACATATACACTAAGAAGACTTAAATCATAACACATGCTGTTTGGAATGGATTAATATAAGAGTTAGAAACAGACCTATAACACACATGATAGAACAGATTGTTTCCTAATTTTCTGCTCTGTTGAAACAACTGTTACCTGTTCTTCGTTCTCCGAGTAGAAAAAATCCAGTCTTAATTTTATGATCTAGTGGAAAAGCACTGTAAGTGCAAAGAAAACTAATATTTATTACCCTTAGAATGAGTTTTAGATTAGACTTTAAAGTAATGCTAAAAGAAATCAGAGTTTGGTTAATGCAACATTTTGCAATTCTAATCTGCTCTTATTCCTACAATGTCAAAGAAATTGCATACATGGGCATGGCCAAAGATATAGGATATTTCAGGAACACGAAAAGAAAATTAAATGATTCCTTTTTCACTCCATGGACTTAGCCCAGAGTTGACTGGAAAGGTTTGTTATATCCACTGATAACGCAGAGCTACTCAAAGTAGCTGTTTTACTGCATAAGTCCTAGGACTATTTTTATGATGTTTTTAAAACTTTCATGCTCTTAAAACTTTCCATGATGAGGTAGAGGAATATATACCGTAACTCTTCTGATAAATGCCCATATTCTAATACACACCAATATCCCCCATAATAGATCTGAAAATTGGCCTATATCAAGCAGTTTCAGGAAAATATGGCGATCCTAATAAATGTCCATCCCTCAATGTCTGAGAAAAGATTATTTCAAAATGCGAAAAAAAAATAGAGAGATTTTTCAGTTCCCAATCTGTTTAGAACCCTGACATATCTTTTCAAAGTCATATATCACAGTACTTTAGTAACAACACTCTACAATATTTTAATTTCTTTAATTTAAGTCGTACAATAGGTACTTAAATGCTAATGATGAAATACCTCTTATCATAAATGCCTGATGGACCCCATACTTTTTCTTTGACCAAGTTTCTAATACACATCATGGCCACCTGGGCACTTACTAGAATAACTACGGTACTATCACTATATATCTCATGGGAATGCTAGTTAACCCATAACTGCACAGTGATGCCTTTGGACTCTCTCACAAGAAAACACTTTGGAAAACACTGTGGAAATTTGCTTGTAACAAGCAATTTCTTCATTTTTCACAATGTTTTCTAACCCAATATTTAAAGTTTTTTGAAATTACATCAACTTGAAATTGTTGTCTGCAACACTTTTCAAATTGGAACTGTCCAAAATTTTGCCGTCTGGTAATGAGTTAGCCAGAGATGGGTCTTTAGATAAGGACAACACATGATATGTAAGTTAATACTATACACATGTACATATGATCCAATTATCTCATTAATTAACAGATCTCACTTTCTATTTGATTACATACACCAGAGTGTTTACTAGAATAACTACGGTACTATCTCTATATCCCATGGGAATGCTAGTTAGCCAGAGATGGGTCTTTAGATAAGGACAACACATGATATGACAGTTAATAAAATACACATGTATATATGATCCAATTATCTCATTAATTAACAGGTCTTGAATTTCTATTTGATTACATACCACAGAGCATCAACTAGAATAACTACGGTACTATCTCTATATCCCATGGGAATGCTAGTTAACCAGAGATGGGTCTTTAGATAAGGATTACACCACGGGTGGTAAACAGAGAAACTAGCTCCAAAAAGAGGTAGTTGCATAGAGCGAAAATTTGTAAGTCACGAACACATTTTCTAAAATTATCTCTTTTAAAGCGAGTTTTTGAGAAATCCAGCGATGCTGTAATATGAAGAAATGGTCGAATTTTGTTGTGCACGAGAGTATACGGTATTAGTAGCAGGGTTTTAATACAATCCTTGAAAAACATTTCAAAATCGAAAGTAAAGAAGTTTTTACTTTCGATTTTGAAATGTTTTTCAACGATTGTATTAAAACTCTGCTCACTAACACAGTATATTCTCGTGCACACCAAACTTTGACCATTTCTTCATATTACAGCATCGTCAGATTTTTCAAAAACTCATCATAAAAGAAATAATTGTAGAAAAAATGTGTTCGTGACCTACCTTTGTTTACAGATTTTCGCTCTATGCAACTACCTCGGTAGAGGCCGGATGTCACGAGGAAACGAAATACCGTTGACTCTTTTTGGAGCTAGTTTCTCTGTTTACCACCCGTGTACACATGATATGCCAGTTAATACAATACACATGTATATATGGTCCAATTATCTCATTAATTAACATGTCTAAAATTTCTATTTGATTACATACACCAGGGCATTTACTAGAATAATTACGGTACTATAACTATATCCCAGGGGAATGCTAGTTCACCAGAGATGGGTCTTTAGATAAGGATTACACATGATATGTCAGTTAATACAATACACATGTATATATGATCCAATTATCTCATTAATTAACAGGTCTCACTTTCTATTTTCATTATACCAGGGTGTTTACTAGAATAACTACAGTACTTTCTCTATATCCCATGGGAATGGCAGTTAACAAGAGATGGGTCTTTAGATAAGGACTACACAACACATGATATGTAAGTTAATACAATACTCATGTACAAATTATCCAATTATCTCATTTTAATTAACAGGTCTCACCTTCTATTTGATTTAGGCCATCAAGCATGATGAATATATTATGTCTTAGTAATTCTGACTCATTATTATAGCTGTTTGATTTCTTGAAACATTTCCAAGAATTAATGAATTATATATGGATAAAAATTAATATCCCATGAATATAGTAATGGCAGGATTCATAGGTATTAGTATTGCAACATTACGATGGAACAATCATGGCAAGCTTTATGGAATTTGAGAATAACATGGATCCAGATCAACTTTTGCACATGCACATTCTGATGAAGACCCACATTGTGTATCCAATAGCTTCTGACTATGAGTGTATTAACTGTACAACAGCATCATGAGTCCTGATCAGCATGCACTTAGGCAACATCTGATCTTGAACGGTGAAAGTCTAAAATACTATATAAAGTACTGGCCCTTTTTCCAGATTAAGTCTCATTTGTACCTTTCTCAGGTTAAGTCAGTGCAATCATATAAAATATATTCAACAGCATCTGATTTATCATTTGAACAAACAATGCGTTCTTTGATTGAAAAAACAACAACAAAAAAAACACTTTTCAATTTCGCCATAAAAGCTTCAGGGGAGAAAGTTGAAGACAAAATATACCAATGAAAGCCAAAGATAAAGCTGTGGGCATAGCACAATAAAAAGTTTTTAATCCTTTCCCAAACAAGGCCTCACCTGGATCCATATTAGATAAGGCTTTGGAAAACTTTGTGGCAAAGGAAGAAAATGCTGGTGACCAGTATTTTCTTCTTTTGCCTCAATGCTTTCTGTGGAATATTGTACACAAATTTTATCTTTATAAACAACTGTTTGTCATCCACAGGATTTTTAAGCATTTGAATTAGGCAAACCAAATATTGTTGCTTTTCAACAAAACCTCATAACTACATATTGGTTAAGCTGAAGTTACAATGTTTTCATTTAAAAGCAGCGATATTTCGTTGTTTGGGAAAGGTGTTAATGGATTATAAAACGATTTCCCAAACCACATTATCTCACCTTGTGCAAGCATGAAAATTCCAGGAAAACGAACTAATCTCCGATTTATCAATAAGATTATCACATGAAAAGTTTTGTTTTTTACATCAAACTTTTTTCCACTATTCACTCTTACACATATCTAGATCTAGTTATTACACTATCAGAATAAGATAATTATCTGAATAAGTTCTCAAACTCGAAAATAACTTTCAGTTATTTCTTAATTAGAATCAGATAATAAAAATTCTCAAAATAACACTAAATGTTTTGTTTTTCCACAGAATTAACGAAAATTTCTAAGTAACAAACAATACTTTTATCCCACACTGTATAAAATGTCTACAAAACCAGTCTACAGAAGGATGGGGAAATATTTTTGGAACCAGTCCAGACTATGTGGTGATGTATACCAGACTACAGAGGCTTGCTATCTACTGTTCCAGTATAACAGGACTACTACAGAGTCTCTCATTGAATGGTTCCAAAATCCACTAACCCGTTACCACTTAAAAGCCTTGCTGAAAATTAAGAACCAGCTTGTAACAAGACAAAGGCTTTAAAAAACCTTATGGAAAATGAAGAAATTTATTGTGACAAACCAGACTACAGAGGCTTGCTAACTAGTGTTCCAGTATTATAGGTTATTGCATTAATATAGGAATATATTGTGTCGAACAAGTTCTTTTGGCAGAGTAACCCAAGCTTTCGATGGTTACTACGACAAATGAACAAGTTCGACACAATATATTCCAATAATAATGCAATAACCTTTTTATCATATACTTTGATATTGTTTTAGAAAAGATGTCATAAACCAAATTCATAAGAAATAGTTTTTACCCTCTCGGGTAGAAATTACTGAAATGGTTTAAAACGTCTTTCGGTTGAACGTATTTTACGTGGGAAAAGTAATGTCAGTGTATGATTACGTCGACGTCACTAAGGAAGTATAAACAACTTTGAATGGCAGTGGCCATTATTTTCGACAAGGACTGGAATCATTGTAAAAGGTAATGAATTTCAGGTATTTGTTAGATATATTTGGTATCAATCTTCCTAAAAATATATACCCCGCCACAAAAGAAGCAGAGACTTCAGATAAGTCTCTGTACTTCAAATGTACCTCTGATATACTTATAAAGTACTTCAAGTCATGAAGGTCTGCTTCATCCGAAGTCCCAGAGGCTTCAATTAGGCTTCCAAAATATACTTCTGTTTAAGCTCGGAGACTTCAAGTGAGCTGCTCTATCACAATGGAAACTTCTTCAGAAGTACCAAGTACTTTAACTGTACTTCAGAAACTTAAATTATTGTATATGGGACTTCTTAAGAAGTACCAAGTACTTTAAATGTACTTCATAAACTTAAATTATTATATATGGGACTTTTTAAGAAGTACCAAGTACCAAGTCAGAAATTTAACTTACTGTAGGTGGGACTTCTTTAGAAGTACCAAGTACTTTAACTGTACCTAAGAATACTCCCAGTCTATAATTTCAGTCCAGTTCCAGTCTATATATGAGGTCACTTCCTCTTTAGAAAATTGGAGGGAATTTTACTTGTCTGACATTTTTTGAAAGAAAATGTTTATGAGCAGAATTTCCAACTTCACACTTATGGATTATTATTATATTAAGGGACTCACTTAATGGAAAGACCAAGTAGAGATCTAAGGCAACTTTGGTGAGTGTTCTTCTGACTAAATTTTACAAATTTTAAAAGTTCTATTTTTTACCATTCCCCACCCACATATTGCAATCATTTGTTGTACATCATATGTGGAAGCATCTTTGAAGCACCAGCTTGAGCACTGATGAAAATTATGCTTTGAATGTACTTCAGTAGTACTTCCTGTGAAGCTTCTATGATATGCTTCAAATGTACTTCAGGGTGTGTACTTTAGTGGTACTTCTGCCTAATTAGCATATTTCAGACGCGCTTCAAAAGAAGTATGGGGCTTTAGTTGTACTTCGGAGTACATTTGAAGCATAATTAGCATATTTCAGACGCGCTTTAATAGAACTTTAGCTGTATATTTAAATATGTACATTTCTGATAAAAAGCTTAAGTACAGAAGAAGTATGTGCTTCTATTGTACCTCACTTATACTCCAACAGAGGACTTCATTTGTACTTTTAATATACTTTAAAGATACTGAATTTGTGGCTGGGTACATTTGCCGTTTTGTATATTTTCATTTGTTGAAATTTGTTAATTTCGCATATTTGCAATCAGAGTTGACTTGCTTCACAAAGTCATTATCCGTGATATTTTGAAGGAAAATCTATTTTGTTATTCTCCAATTAACTTTTGTTGAGCTCTCATAGCACTTGTAATGGTCAATATAGATTTATAAGTGAATTATCAGGTTTGAAAGTTGTGAAGCGGGAGAGATGCCTGGAATTATAGTTCCGTCCTTGGCGACTGCGCATGTTAAAATTCCCGTGCAATATCAAAGTATGCAATATCAAAAAATATTGCATACTTTCCTCCTGTTCAAATACATAGGGACAATATCAAAGTATATAATAATATAGGACTATCACATATCCCTTCATTCAATGGTTCCAAAATCTAATCAACACTTTCCTTAATAATACAACTATGTCTACTTTTACCTCATGCTGTACTTCAGTGGCTGATCCAGAGGGGGTTCAAACAAACCCCTCTGTAATATGATTATAAAAGTTTCATACCGAAATTCAGCCAAGATTGTCAAATACTAGTAAAACAAACTTCCCTTTTTATATGTTCAAACCTTGTTTAACATACTAGTTTACCCGAGGAAGAGGAAATATTTTTGGAACCATTTCAGACAATGTAGTGATATATTCCAGACTATTCAAACTTCCCAACAACTTTTTTTCCTGCCAATCAACCTTTTACCAAACAACAAAATTGAAAGATGTTGCAGCCAACAATTTTAAGTGAATGGAATTTTGGATCTGTTGGCTATTCTGGGCAGAAAACATTGTGGAAAATGAAGAAGTTACTTGTCTAAAGCAAGGTCTTTCCTTTCCACAATATTTTTGAAAGTCTTTATCTTGTGGGGCCTTAAAGTGTCACTGTTTATGAAATGTTCTAACAATTTCTTGAAACTGAAAAGAAGATTAATTTATAAATCAGAGCTACAAATAAGTGGGTGTAAAGACATTCTACCTTTGTTATTTTAATTCCAAACCCTATGTTGTGGGTACTAATTAGAATTGTCTCACAATTTTCCGATAATCTTCAATAATTTTATAAATACTTGACGGATTTGAAATGGGTTTGAAGCAGAGAATGTGGACAGACATTACACACTAGATGGACATGGTTGATTTTTGAAAAATCAACTGATAAACAAGAGGGCCATGATGGCCCTAGATCGCTCACCTGAAATTTCTTGCCTTGTTGAAATAAACATTTTGACCTGTATAGCAGCAAATTAAGAATTTTGCAATAAAGTCCCTTTTCCTTAGTTTTTCAAAAGAATGAAACAAAATTCAGCCTTTTCAAAAGTGTTTGCTCTTTTACCCTTTTTCTGATGCCACTGCACTAAGAGCTTTGATATTAATCAAATTCTTATAACAACTTTGAAAGCCCTTCACCCAAAGATCATTCATGTGAAGTTTTAAGAATATTGGCCCACTACAATGTAGTAAGCCAGAAGATTTTTAAAAGATTTGGCTATTTTCCCCTTTTCTCGTGCCGCGGAAGTCAAAGGCTTTGATGGAATCAAAGTCTCTCAAAAACTTTGAAAGCCCTTCACCAAAGGATCATTCATGGAAGTTTCAAGAATATTGGCCTACTAGTTGAAGGCAGAAGATTTTTACAAGATTTGGCTATTTTCCCCTTTTCTCATGCCGCTGCAGCCAGAGTCTTTGATGGAATCAAATTCTTTCAACAACTTTGAAAGCCCTTCACCCAAGGATCATTCATGTGAAGTTTCCAGAATATTGGCTTGCTAATTAGGCAGAAGAAGATTTTTAAAATATTTGGCTATTTTCCCCTTTTCTCATGCCGCGGCAGCCAGAGTCTTTGATGGAATGAAATTCTTTTAACAACTTTGAAAGCCCTTCACTCAAGGATCATTCATGTGAAATTTCAAGAATATTGGCAGACTGGTTAGGCAGAAGAAGATTTTTAAAAGATTTGGCTATTTTCCCCTTTTCTCATGCCGCGGCAGCCAAAGTCTTTGATGGAATCAAATTCTTTTAACAAATTTGAAAGCCCTTCACTCAAGGATCATTCATGTGAAGTTTCAAGAATATTGGCCAACTGGTTAGGCAGAAGAAGATTTTTCAAAGAGTTGGCTATTTTCCCCTTTTTTCATGCCGCGGCAGCCAGAGTCTTTGATGGAATCAAATTCTTTTAACAACTTTGAAAGCCCTTCACCCAAAGATCATTCCTGCCAAGTTTCAAGAAAATTGGTCCACTGGTTTGGGAGGAGAAGATCTTTAAAGAAATTGTGGACGGACGGACGGCCGGTTGGACGGACGGACGGACGACGGACAACGACCGATCACAATACCTCACCTTGAGCACTTTGTGCTCAGGTGAGCTAAAAAGTTATTGTAGATAAACCAAAATTTTGGTTTATCTTCAATAACTTTTTTATCAGTTGATTTTTCAAACATCCAACACGTCCTGCTTATTCCTGGCATTTTTCCGCCTTCTCTGCTTCAAACCGAATTCAAATTGGTCAAGTATGACAAAAGATATTGAAGATTATCGGAAATTCTGAGTCACATGATTATACACCGTGAATGTGCTTGTCTCCAGCAATTTCTGCATTTTCCACAATATCATTGTCTTTATCTTTATCTTGTGGGCTGTCAAAAAATGTCTCTGGGAATGTCTTAACAATTTTTGAAACTGAAAAGGAGATTAATATATTCAAACGCCACTGTAAGGGATAATCATGATTTTACGTTACCAAAGTACAAAGCGAGATATTATCTAGGTCAAGGTCACCATTTTCAAGGCCAAGGTCATATTTCTCCATAAGGTAACCATGGATATCGGAAATGGTGGTCAAATTGTTCTGTGTAATATGAGACAAAATCTCGTCTGCTAGATAACTTGTCTCTTGGACTTGGGCCAGAATGTACGCTATTTGTAGTTGCTATGGAAACAAATACATTAAAACAATCAATTCATTAATGATAAACCCTGCCCCAATAAATGACTGGTTTTGATATGAAAACTTGCATAGATAACATGAAAATAATTTCCTTCTTTTCTCTCAATGTTCTAATGGTGTTCTGAATAAAATAATGTCTCATTTGAGCACCAAAGCAACAGATAAGAGAGGATTACCCCGTGTGAAAACAGTTCAAGAACTTATTTTAGTTCTAGAACTGTTCTAGAACATTCTTATGTTCTAGAACAGTTCTAGAACTAAAATAAGTTCTTAGACTGTTTTTGCAGGGGAAGATATTATAACATAACAAGCAAATTCGTTGAATTGATATCCCCCGCCGAATATATTTTCATTGTCAATAAAGTAGCGCGGAAACGAATATAACTCTGTATGTATATGGCTTCAACAGAACGAATATCACTCTGTATGTATATGGCTTCAACAGAACGAATATCACTCTGTATGTATATGGCTAAAACAGTCAGGGGCAGTAACTCTAAATTCGACGGTCGAACCGGGTAACCCCGACGATATGCGCATGTCCTCATTGTAGTAAAGCTGTGTGCCAAGTTTCATTGAAATCCGGTGTATAATTTTCAAGAAATAGCGCGGAATCGAATATCACTGTATGTATATGGCTTAAACAGTCAGGGGCAGTAACTCTAAATTCGGCGGTCGAACCGGGTAACCCCGACGATATGCGTATCCCCTCATTGTAGTAAAGCTGTGTGCCAAGTTTCATTGAAATCCAGTCTATACTTTTCAAGAAATAGCGCGGAAACGAATATCACTCTGTATGTATATGGCTAAAACAGTCAGGGGCAGTAACTCTAAATTCGGCGGTCGAACCGGGTAATCCCGATGATATGCGCATGTCCACTTTGTAGTGAAGCTGTGAGCCAAGTTTCATTGAAATCCGATCTATAGTTTTCAAGAAATAGCGCGGAAACGAATATCACTCTGTATGTATATGGCTTAAACAGTCAGGGGCAGTAACTCTAAATTTGGCGGTCAAACCGGGTAACCCCGACGATATGCGCATGTCCACTTTGTAGTGAAGCTGTGTGCCAAGTTTCATCGAAATCCGGACTACAGTTTTCAAGAAATAGCGCGGAAACGAATATCACTCTGTATGTATATGGCTTAAACAATCAGGGGCAGTAACTCTGAATTCGACGGTCGAATCCGGTAACCCCGACGATATGCGAATGTCCTCATTGTAGTGAAGCTGTGAGCCAAGTTTCATTGAAATCCAGTCTATAGTTTTCAAGAAATAGCGCGGAAACGAATATCACTCTTTATGTATATGGCTTAAACAGTCAGGGGCAGTAACTCTAAATTCGGCGGTTGAACCGGGTAACCCCGACGATATGCGCATGTCCACTTTGTAGTGAAGCTGTGTGCCAAGTTTCATCGAAATCCAGTCTACAGTTTTCAAGAAATAGCGCGGAAACGAATATCACTCTGTATGTATATGGCTTAAACAGTCAGGGGCAGTAACTCTAAATTCGACTGTCGAACCGGGTAACCCCGACGATATGCGCATGTCCGCATTGTAGTAAAGCTGTGTGCCAAGTTTCATTGAAATCCGGTTTATAGTTTTCAAGAAATAGCGCGGAAACGAATATCACTCTGTATGTATATGGCTAAAACAGTCAGGGGCAATAACTCTAAATTCGGCGGTTGAACCGAGTAACCCCGACGATATGCGCATGTCCACTTTGTAGTGAAGCTGTGTGCCAAGTTTCATCGAAATCCGGTCTATAGTTTCCAAGAAATAGCGCGGAAACGAATATCACTGTATGTATATGGCTAAAACACTCAAGGGCAGTAACTCTAAATTCGGCGGTCGAACCGGGTAACCCCGACGATATGCGCATGTCCACTTTGTAGTGAAGCTGTGTGCCAAGTTTCATCGAAATCCAGTCTACAGTTTTCAAGAAATAGCGCGGAAACGAATATCACTCTGTATGTATATGGCTTAAACAATCAGGGGCAGTAACTCTGAATTCAATGGTCGAACCAGGTAACCCCGACGATATGCGCATGTCCTCTTTGTAGTGAAGCTGTGTGCCAAGTTTCATCGAAATCCGGTCTATAGTTTCCAAGAAATAGCGCGGAAACGAATGTCGGACGGACGGACGGACGGACGGACGGACGGACGGACGGACGGACGGACGGACGGAAGGACGGACGGACATGGCAAAAACAATATCCCCCCCGAAAAATTTTTTCGGCGGGGGATAATTATTTCATTTCCAAACCCTATCTTGTGGGTACTCATAAAATTTTGAATTGTCTCAATGAGAACCTACAAAATTGGGTTTGCTGACATTATTGCAATATGGAATTTTTAAAAGCAATTACTGCTTCTTATCTGTATTTCTGCATGCAATATTCATCTTTTAATTTAGAACAGCATTCAATTTGGACATGTTTAAAAAATTGTCGTTCTGTGATGAATTTAACACTTTTTCAAATGTCAGTTTGAGTTTGAGTTTATTGGGGTTTTACGCCATTTTCAACTACCAGGGTCTTATCGCGGCGGCTGGAGCACCTAACCGTGGGTTCCTGGTATTTCTCGCACCAGTACAACCACAATATCCAAACCGAGCCTCCAGCTACTCTCTCACATAGATGATTCACACCCATTGGTGAGAGACAAATGACTTTAGTCAAATGTCAGAATGGATACTGGCCAAGCCGGGGTTCGAACTCGAGACCCCTGGATTGACAGACTCCGACGTAACCGACTGAGCTATCCGGGCTCGGCTTCAAATGTCAGAAAACTGGACTGTTCCAATGTGAAAGCTGCTGCAGACGACAAAATGACTGCTTAGAAAGTTATAGGATTTGCGTATATTATAGCACAGAAAATGCTGGGCATAAATATTTTATAAATGTCTTTTGCCTTAATGTTTTCAGAATCATTTTCTTTGGGAGATGTCAAAGCCAGGTATTGTTTGAGAAAGGGTTAATATCATTAATTTTGTCAACAGCTTTCAAATTTGAAAGTTCTACAATTCTGCGTTTTTGAAAAGGGTTAATCCTTTCCCAAGCAAGACCTGGTTTTGACGTCCCAAATAGAAATGACTTGGGAAAACATTGAAACAAAAGAAGAAACTGCTGATAACCAGCAGTTTCTCCTTTTGTCTCAATATTTTCTGTGTCATATTTTACATAAATTCTATCTTTATTAACATTTATTTTGTCATTTTGTACAGTTTTTGATGTGAATCACCGTAAAATTTTGTCGTTTGGGAAAGGGTTAAGGTGAATATTGTCTCATTTTCCAATAATTCCTGAACATTTTGGTTACTGTTCCTAGACTGTAATACTGTGTGCAAGAAGAAAGAAATTTGTTACTTGCAAGGGGAAACACTCAAATCTTTAGGAGTTTATAACAAGTGGGTTGTCTCCCTTAATATTCTATTGGTCACTTATAAGACTGTGTTGTAGTATAGAACATCTCCTTTTCAATTATATATAGATATTTTCCTAGACAGTTTAAGAAATATTGAAGCAAAAGGAGAAAATGCTGATGACCAGCATTTCCCACATTGCTCCAATATTTTCCATACCATAGCATTGATGTTTGTATATTTTTTGTCTTTGATGAAAATAATACATCATTTGCATCAACTTTATATTTGGACCAGGTTTGTTAATGAACAACTAATAAAATATTTTCTCATTTTGCTTCAATCTTTTCAAATTAACCGTTTTTGAAAACCTTTACTACACCATTTATTTTGAACCAGTCTAATAATTTGTTAACAAGAGAAGGAAAGGATTAACATTTTCCCAAATGACAATATATTAGGGTGGACCAATTTGAAAACTATTGCAGGCGACACATTTCACATTTATAAATCAAAGTGCTGTCAGCACTGTATATTGGGCATCACTGAGAAATTGATGTTGTGACAAAAGGACAATATGCTGATTTGCAAAATTGCCCCATTCACTATTCGATGTTTTTAAGCATTTTCTATGAAGCGAGTAAAAAGGCGTCATCGTTTGGAAAATGGTTAATTAATGTGTAGGCAAACGTGCATAGGTGATAAAAAAAGTTGAATGTACACTCTTGAGGTGAATCCAAAATGTGAGGCTGTTTGGGAAAAAGGAAAATGTTACACTTTACCAGATTTTACATTAAATCAACACGTTGGATTATTTCTTATTCTTAGCTAATCAGAATAATACCAAGTACGGACCCATTGTAGAGGCTTAGCCTAACTGATCTCTGATCTGCAAACATATTTCTATTAAATAGAATGCACTTGTTCATTGGTCCAAATGATCAGTCTAAGAACAGTATATGAGGTTAAAATGTTAAAATTCTAGAAAACGGCAAATTTAAGATGATGATCTTACTTTGATCAAAATATTTTAAAATCACGGTGTCTAAACTAGGAGGTTTTGTCCGTACCCCAGAGTGAGTGTGACTAAACTCTATAGGCTAGCCTCTAACCATTCGTCCTTTTCCAAACAAGACATTGTTATGAAGCAAATAATATGAAACATACAAAGATAACCGGAATTTTCTCCTTGTCCCAATATTTTCTGTGCTTCATTGTACATGACATGATTTCATCTTTATCGTCACCCGTTTCGTCGTCTGCAACACTTTCTAATTTGAAAAACTCTAAGATATTGTCGTTTGGAAGAGCCTTCAACACAAGAGTTGAAAAAAAAAACAATAAAGATAAAGTGAATGCAGATTCCTTAACCCATTACAACACAACGACTCTTTTTGACTCCTCACAAGATAATGCCATGGGAAAGCATTGTGGAAAATGAGGAAATTGCTTGTGACAAGCAATTTTTTCATTTCCCACAATGTTTTCTACCCAAAAAGACCAAAACATTTTAAATTTCATGCACTTAAAATTGTCGTCTGCATCTTCTTTGAATTTGGACTAGTCCAAATTTTTGCCGTTTGGTAATGGGTTGACCAATTATCAGTCGCCGATTTCAAGCAAATAGATCGTTACATTGTTTGGTCTTTCTAGGAAGAAAATATTGTGGGAAATGAAGAACTTGCTTGTCACAACCATTTCTTCATTTTCTACCATGTTTTCCAAACACATATATTTCATGGGAACCTAAAGGGGTCAGAATATAGGAATGGGTAAAGCGCACACATTGTATCTAGGGAATGGGTTAAGGGTACACAGTTGTAGTAGGTCAACCAGTGACCCAGTTAAACACCTGTTGACCAGTGCTTTCACTGGTAGGCTAAATGACTGTAGAAAAAATCAGAGCAGTAATATTTTAACTACATGGAATTTATCTTAGAGTTACACTATTTTGCTTTCAAGCTCTTTACTCAACCGAAAAGATTGTAAAAACGCTGAAAATTCTAACAGGTATTCAATCTAAGCGAAAATTTCATCAAATGTAATTATTAACCCCCTGCTTATTTGTCGCAGAAGTGAAGAAGATGAAAAACGTTTAAGATAGTGAATGATAAAGGACGCTTCTGTGGTGTTTGAAATAACGTAGTCTGGCTTGAACACATAGCTCAGCGGGTTAGAGTTAGAATGTAGTGTCTGGAGTGATGTCTGGGGGGATCAAGAGTGAAAAACTGGTTATAATATATTGGGCTATGCCCAATATAAAAATAGAATTTGTGAAAAATGTGTCATAGAAAATATTGAGGCAAAATGAGAAAATGCTGATAATCAGCATTTTCTTCTTTTGCCTCAAAGGTTTCCCATGCCTTTTCTATTAGAGACATCAAAACCAGGTCTTCTTTGGGAAAAGGGTCAAGGAAAGGAAAGGGTAAAAATCACTCACCATGACCTCCTCTGATATTGGGTTCTGACTTCTGTCGTGAATTACATGGTCAGTTACTCCAGGTGGATCAACCACACTGTCTATGGAGAGACTCATCCGTCCTGCCGTCGTGTAAAATACCTCCTTGCGTGTCGTATATTCCTGCTCTGCGAGTTTGGATTTTGTTATCGTCACAGATGATTCTTCTTTCTTGGTTTTTATTTTGCTAATTGCTCCAGTTTCATGGCTTTCTTTCACTTTGTTATCACTTACACCATCAATCATTTCTTCACTGTTCTGATTATTTATTTTACTAGCTTCTTGCTTCATATCTTTATCATCTAGATCTGAATCTACACTTTCATCATTAATTCCACTGTTATCATCCACTAACTTTTTCTCGGTACTTTTATATTCATCAAGAGCTTTGTTTGTGGCACCCGTTTCTACATCTCCATCATGGTAAGGCTTTGATTGATTATCATCAAATTGTTTATCGCTATCCCCCTCTTGGTCATCTCTGTCTACAGAATCTTCAGTGCTTATGACAATGTCAATATCAGGAATTATGACAATGTCAGGTATGATTGTATCCTGTCTCGGTAAAGTTGAAACACTTGGATCTGATTTGTCTGCAACATTAGTGGTGTCATTAATGTCACCATCTGACTTGACAACTTTATCTGTAGCGGAGGATTCCAAATGTTCATTATCTACATCTCTGTGCCCGTCAGCAATTTCCTTTTGACTTTCTTCTAAACTGGGTTGCTTATCAGTCACTGTACTTTCCTGAATGTCTTGTTTCATCTCACTATGCAGTGTTTTGTTTGTTTCATTATTAATCACCATTTCATCAACAGCTTCTTCCTCTTCTAAGTCCTCATTTGCAGATTCCTCTATCACATAGACTTCCTTAGATCTCATTTTCTTCATATGTTCTTCTAGGACAGATTCAGACTCAGGTGTCATGATCGGTGAACTGTTTATCCTGTAACTCCCTTCCGTTGTGGTGGAACTGATATCTGAATCTTCGCTTGATTCTGACGATTTATCATCCTCATCATCTTCCGTTTCGTCGCTTTTCTTCAAAAACCTCGTAACTGCAGCTTGTTCCAAGCTGCAGTTATGAGGTTTTTGTTGAAAAGGGACAATATTTTCTTTATCTTCAATGTTTTCATATTCTTCCATCATTGCATCAGCTATTTCTCTAACAACATCCGTGTCATCATGTATGTTAATATCATGGACAGTTTCAAATGCTCCCTTAATTGCCTCGTTAACTAAACCATCAGCCATTACAAATAAGGTATCATCTGTTGCATTAGAGTCCTCATCAATTGAGGGCTTTGTATCAGTTGTAGATACACTCTCAAATACTGAAAGATCAGACTTTTCATTCTCATCCGTATCTACGCTACTTTGGTTACGAAGATCGGGGATCATTGGATTAATTTGGTATGACAGTCCTACTATGTCATCGTTGGGACTTTCAGCTGGGGAGAAAGCATCGCCAATTTCAATATTTTGTAAAACTGTTCCCTGTATCTCGGAATTCATTTCATAAAATCCTGTGTTTCCTCCATCTGTATCAGAATTCTCTGTCTCAGTGCTTTCAGTCATGGATATGCTTATTTCTGGTGTATTATCAGTCTGAGAAACACTCATTCCTGCAGCATTATCAATCACATTTTGTGAATTTACATCAGAAAATCCAGTAAATTGAATATCCTTTGATGTATCCGTAAATGATGCACTTTCACTTGCTACAACACTCTCGGTCATTTCATTCATATCAGGATTAAACTCATAAAAGCCAGTTTCATTTTCTCCTAGATTAGTTTCTACAAGAGATCCCTCCAGTTCATCACCCTTGACCTCTGGATTGACCTCATAGAACCCACTTGCGTGTTCATGATCTGGGGTCTCTACTGGTGAGATGGTTTCTATAGTCAAAGTACTTTCAGCTAGCTTATCATCAAGTTTATTATCATACAGACTGCTAGCCATTAGATTATTTTCTGTTTCTTTAGTCATATTATCCAATGTCACATTCTCTTTATTTGTTACTTCACTTTGAACGTTTTCTTTCTCAATGTCCTTCATTTCTTTCTTTTTATCTGTCGAATCATTAACAATATCTGATGGTTTCCTATCAGAGCAAATTTCTTCTTTCAAATCATTAACAATGTCTGATGGTTTTCTATCAGAGCCACTTTCGGTGATTGTTTCCTCAATTTGTCCAACAAGTTCAGTTGGACTAGAATCAATTATATTCTCCCTGACAGTAATCAAGTCCACCTCGCTGTCAGAGGAAGAATTAAAACTGTTGCTAGAGTCAGGACTAATACTACAAGCTTCAATGTTTATTTCCACAGGCTTGTTTGTAGAAGAATTAACACCTTCTATCAACAGATCACTTGGTGGAATCACTTGTTCTTGTGGCGGCATGTTTGTCAATCCCACATCTGGTGGAAAAGAAGAATCTGTAATGGCTTCATTAGCAGGAGTTTTGTCCTGGTGCAGAAAAGTAATGCCATCTGTAGTTAGACCTTCATTTGATAATGCTCTATCATTTATCCCTTTAGAGCTATTATGGTTTTCTGTATTCACAAAATCAGGGTTTTCTGTATCAACAAAATTGGCACCAAATGAGGCAGTTTTATCCATAATCTCTTCCATACTTTCTGATTCTTTCATTAAATCAATATTTTCTATGTCACCAGTAAATATCTCCTCTTTATTTGTGTTTACAACATTCATACTATCAGTTTTGGTTTCATTTCTAGAATCTTCAGACTTGTTGAGTATTTCATTACCATTTGAATGTTGTCGTGTTTGTTCTTCAATGTTCAAACCAAGCAAGTTTTCTGACTCTGTAGCACCATGGCTTGGTATAGCTGGAAGAACTGTTAATTGTTCAGAAGTTACTTCATCTGTGGGGATGTCACAATCTTTGCTTTGTTCAAGATTTTCTGATATTATCATGTCACTTATAGAAGTTTCAGTGACCTCAGCGACATCTTGAAGTTCGTCAGCAGCGACAGTTTCGTGAGGGATTTCATGACCGACCTCAACACTGACTCGTCTGAATGATTCTTCTTCCACAACCTGGAATGGACAAAATATCAACCTTTATTAACCCATTACTAGATGGCAATATTTTGGACTGGTCCAAATTCAAAGATGCTGAAGACAACAATTACAAGTGATTGAAATTCAAAATATTTTGAGTTTGTTTGGTAGAAAATGTTGTGGGAAATGAAGTAATTGCATGTCACAAGCAAGCAAATTTCTTCATTTTCGACTATGTTTTCAAAGCATTTATCAAGGTCATTAATATTGACTATATTTCATTCAGAATACAGATAAGAGGCGATCAAGACTTTTCAAAATGTAAAACATATTTCAAATTCATCAAACTCCATGTTATGGATACTTCTTCTTATCAAGATGATTCAAATGAGTATCCACAACATAGAGTTTAGATTTGAAATTACAAATTTAGCATGTATTTACAAACTCTTATCTGTAGCTCCGTTTATTGTTTAAGTTAACCCTTTCCCAAATGGCAAAATTTTAGGATGGACCAATTTGAAAGCTGCTGCAGACAACAAATCAATGTTCATAATGATAGGTTTTGTGTTTGTAATTGCTCAGAAAATATTGAGGCAAAAGGAGAAACTGCTGGTTATAAGCAGTTTCTTCTTTTGTCTCAATGTTTTCTCTAGCATTTTCTATTGGGGACGTCAAAACCAGGTTTTGTTTGGGAAAGGGTTAAGAAAGGACTAAACACCATCTTTTATTGCACAGAAAAATAATAAATTTGTCACCTAATCAATAGTTAATTACATCTTTTATAGCAAAACATAAGTTTTCCATTAACTTCAAAGCTACCTTTATAAATTAGTTATCAATATTTTCTCCTTTTCTGATAATGATTATCTTCAGGCTATTTCAAACCATAGTATCAGAAGATTGTGTTCACATTTTTTTAAGGTTGTCTGTCTGTCCATCAGTCAAAAACATGATGTTTCAGGGGACATTTGTATTGAAGGTAGTGCACCATAAATGAGCTAAAAGGGATGTCAGAATTTTTTTGGCTACATTGTTAACATGCATTTCGTTTCTGATCTATTTGGGCATGTTCCACTGCCGAATGTTTACAACTTAGCCAAAATAATTCCAACATAGCGTGAATCTCATTGTGGCTGGACTACCTTGACAAACACATCTTATTTTGCTAAGAAAAGCATAACTTTAGAATTACAGGAAATACCATAGGAAAACATTCTGGCGAGACAACAATATATTGCACATAAATTGTTCAGCATACAGTACAGCTTGTGCATTTTTTTGCCTATTTCCACGCATCGCCATGATTGGATTTCGTTGGAATCGGGTGGAAAATTAAAACGCCATGGCCGCGGCAAGGAAATTTTTTCACCTGAACCGCCGGAATCGCCGCAATTTTTGAATTGCACAGACAGGTAATTTTGGTTTTACCTGGCATTTCCACCCAAACACAGCGATTCGCCATGATCACTACAGTTTTCCATCCATCGCCGCGATTCGCCATGAAGGGCGGAAATTTCCATTGGAAAAATATGGTGGTCGCAATGGTAAATCACTGCGATATTCCACCCAAATTTTTTTTGTCCGCATTCAGCGAGTGTATTAGGCAAAAGACGCCCGAGCTGTACTGTAATAGCATACTTTTCAACCCAATACCAAACTACAAAAACTTAGACTGATCCGAATTCAAAGATGTTGCATACGACAATTTCAAGTTAAGGAAATTTAAAATCTTTTGGTATTTTTTGGAAGAAAACATTGTAGGAAATGAAGAAATTGCTTGTGACAAGCAATTTCTTCATTTTCTACAATGTTTTCCAAAGCCTTTATCTCTTGTAGAGTCAAAAAGAGTCACTGTGTAGTAATGGGTTAAATGGACAGTCTGATCACATGACCTTGGTCTTGCCCATGAATGACCTAATTGGCTATTGTTTTGACATATATATGTAGCCACATTGGCAGCTAAAGAGTTAACCAAATACCAAATGGCAAAATTTTAGACTGATCCAAATTCAAAGATGTTGCAAAAGACAATATCAAATGAACATTTTACATTTTACTGTCTTTTTGTGACAAAAACACATTTTTACCTTTACCTTATTCCGTAATATAAACCATCTCAATGCACTATTTAAAGCATGTCTACAATTAGTTTGTCTTATACCAGATTAACAATGTTTTTCAAAACCTTTATAATGTGGGACATCAAAAAGTATTAATCCTTTCCCACACATTGACCCCTTTCTACACCCCATAAGATAAAGACTAGGGCCTATTGGAAACATCATGGAAAATGAAGAAATTGCTTGTGACAAACAATTTCTTCATTTCCATTTCCCAAAACCGTTTTCTACTCAAAAAGACTTGATTTCATTCACTTGAAATTGCCATCTGAAACATCTTTGAATTTGGACAAGTCTAAAATGTTGCTGCCTGGAAATGGGTTAATAACGCACATTATTACCTTGACCTAGTCCTTACTGTAAACCACCTCACAACAGTTTAAGACACTATTTAAAGCATGTCTACGATTTTGTCTTATGGTGGCCTTGAGATCAATAATTGATCATTGGCTGCCAGGGCTGTGATTCATTGCAAAACCGATATATATTGCGCAATAACTGATAAACATGTACAACTTTTTTACAATATACCGTCGTGCAGACTTTTTTTGTTTATTGGCTATTACAGCTAGAGCTGTGATTCATTGCAAAACCAATATATCCTCGCTTTTCAAGCTGTTTTAAGCTGCAGTTACAAGGTTTTTGTTGAAAAGCCACAATATATTGCACAATAACTTGGAAATCTGTACAGCTTTATAGCAATGAGCCTGTCCACAGACTTTTTTGTTTATTGGCTATTATTGATTTGGCCTTTCCCTTATGGCAAAATTTATGCTTCTCTGATTTGAAAGCTGCCAAGGACAAAATGGACATTAAATGAAATTGAATTCATATTCAGTGTACTATAGAAAATAATTAAGGAAAAGAGGAAAAGACGAAACTGCCGGAAATTTAGCTTAAGCTGTGATTCATTGCAAAAACCGATATATCCTCGCTTTTCAATGAAAACCTCATAACTGCAGCTTAAAACAAGCTGCAATTACGAGGTTTTTGTTCAAAAGTGACGATATATTGCACAATTACTTATGAATCTGTACAGCGTTATTGTAATAAGCCTGTATGCATACTTTTTTGTTCATTGGCTTTTATTGATTAAATCTTTCCCTTATGGCAAAATTTATTTTGTTCCGATTTGCAATAATCTGCTTTTGCCTCAATATTGTCTATGATATGTTTTGCAACCAAATTATATATTTTTTTCCCTTTCCTTTTTGCTGACATGCATCTTCGCTAGCCAAGGTTGAACCCACCTACGTTTGTATTCACCCTTGGCGGATTTAGTCCGATTTTCTTAAAATCGCGAAGCGCCGCCTAGCGGTTGTTCTGCTGGTTGTTTACGTCCATTATTGATGACGTCATTAACGCGCATTGTCTTTCCCGTCATACGTCATGCGGATTATGTAAAAGTTAGCTGCTTTTTTGGTCGAATTGTCGAAAGTATAATAATTCGTTGATTAAAGTTAGGGAATTCCTGTCTATTGCAGTGAAACTCTTAGGAAAAATCGCCCATCTTCGCGTTCTTGAGTTGCAAATGCAATGCGAGACCTCGCTGGAACCAATGAAAACGCTTTCCAGGAGACCAAGAAAATCGGACTAAATACGCCAAGGGTGAATACAGAAACGACGTTACGTCGTAGATGTCACCATTGGCTTGCGAAGATGGCTGACATGTAGCAGCTTTCCAATAGGACAGTATGATTTTTTTTGTTGCCCAAACAAGCCATAGTTTTGACATCCCTATTATGATAATAGCCTTGTTGTCTCATTTTTCCTCATCATTGTCACCACTGCCATTCAAGTTGTTTGCTTGACATTAAAGTTGCAGGGTAATAAAACTCATCAATGGACCTTGCCCTACATTGATTTAACACTAAATTCCGTATTCAAGTCTCAAGTCAGTTACAGAGGGTCAAATTAAAGTTATTTAGTATACAGAAATTGTCTGACACTCTGAACTTTTTATGTCTGGAGAAATAGCCTGATCTTTCAACATTTATGTACTTTTACAACATAAACAACACAAGGTCAAGTACACCAGTGAAAACAAATTTGCTTGAAATCTGAAACATTGTTCAATTTCAACAACCTTAAAATCTTTCAGTCTGGTAATCATTTAAATCTTTTATGAATCATTGAGAACTATTTTTTCCAGGCGAGCCAGTGTAGAGTTAAAGAAAATTGGATCTTATTCAAAATGACTAGGGTCTATGTTATTTAGTGTGAAATAAAATTTGCATATTTTCTGATTTATTTTTAAGGAAGTCTGCAAATTTTGTTGAAATCGGAGATCTCAGATATTACCAAGACATGTTTGTGTAAATACAGTGCAGCTTATAACCCATAATCAGATGGCAAAATTATTGTAGACTGATCCAAATTCAACAATTTCAAGTGATGGCAGTTGACATTTTTTGCGCATTTTGGGAGCAGAAAACATTGTAGGAAATCACAAGCAATTTCTTCATTTTCCAAACTATTTTCCAAAGCTTTTTTGACAAGAGAATCAAAAGGCATCAATGTGTGGTATTGGGTTTAGGTAGTCCACCCCTAATGAGACTCACATGACGTCAGAATTATTCGGATGCCATAAAAAACACTCCAGGGTGGAACTCTACACCGCCAAATGTTTAGGACCACTCCCGAATAGGTTCGGATATGTAACGAATCCGCTCGAAAAAAGCCGAAATATCAAGGCCTTCAACGTTGGAGAGTATTCCATTGAAGTTGAGCATGCACTCATGAGTATGTACTTAAGTTTTTTCGAGAAACCAGGGCCAGGTTGACCAAATTTTTATGAGATGCAACGCCAATACCAACACTAGGGCTAAGACATTAGGTCCCCAAACATCAAGTCTTGGGTCAATGAAAATGTTGAATGCAATACAACTAAATAACTATAATCACCTCCTTTCCTGCATCCGTTTCCACTGATTGAACCGAAGCTGACGGCGACGTTACAATGTTCAAGTTCCCTTGGAAAGGATCCATATTGGGCATATAGTCGGTTTCTAGAGAATATTGTGAGGCGGGAACACGTCGCGGGCTTCTTGGGCTACGTGGTGGGGCCCGGGCTACTGCTGAAAAAGTTGTAAATTAACCCTATATAAATCCTTTCGTTAGCAACATCAACTTTATGGTCTGCATCAGCTTTCAAATTGAAAGTCTAAATTTTTGCCTTTTAGGAAAGGATTTATCTATTACCATCCTGCAAAATTTTAGACTTTTCCAAATTCAAAGATGTTGCAGACAACATTTTCTAATAAATTAAATTTAACATTTATGGATCTTTTGGGATAGAAAACATAGTGGGAAATGAACAATTGCTTGTCACAAGCATTTTTTTTCATTTGCTACAATGTTTCCCAAAGCCTATATCTTGTAGGATGTCAAAAGGCACCAATATTTGAATTGTACTGGATATTGCTTTGTTTAAACTTACTTGCAGCCGTTTTCCATCAAAGTTCTCTAATGCAGTTTTCAAAGACCTTTCCCAAACTAGAGCTGGTTTTGACATCCATTTGTAGGAAAAGCTACAAAAACATCAAGGCAAAAGAAAATGCAGATGAGTGATAACCAAAAAGCCTTCGAAAAACAATAAGGCAAAAGAAGCATTTTCTCCATTTGCCTTAATATTTTCTGTAATATATAGGAGCAACATCTATCTTATTAGTCGCACTATCATTCAAATGTTGTCGGTTTTATTGCAAAACCCCGTAACTCCAGCTTAATTAAAGCTGGAGTTACGCGGTTTTGCAATAGCACCAACTATATGAAGTCCTTTTTTGCTGTTTGGGTAAGGGTTATAAACCTTGCTAATGTACATAATTTGGTCTCTTGGGGTTTAACACAATTTTCAACTGCTATGGTCGTATCGCTTCAACTGGAACACCTAACCATGGATTCCTGTCGTTTCTCAAAATACAACATCTTAACAGAGCCTCCAGCTACTCAATAGATTAACAATATCAAATCATGGTCATAATTTGAACCAATCTAGAATTCTGATATTTGAAAAGACCAGTCTAAAACTTAAAAGAGACAAAGTTACAATACAAAGAGTTTATTTTGCTTATTTGAAAGTTTTTTAATAGCCAGGGATGCTCTGCTAGGTCATTTACTGCCAGCTATAGATTATTATGATCATAACTGTTAAGTATCCTAGCTTTCATTACAGGGAATTTTACACAGCAGAGAATCCTGCGCCACAACATCAACAATCACAGAAAATCTTCAATAATTTGGTTAATTAATACAAAGTAAATATGAATTTGGTTTGTGGAAGAGGTGTAAAAATAATGTCATGGATTTTCAGGATGTGGTGGAACTTTGAGCTGAAAACCCTTTTTGTTTTTTCACCAGTTGTCAATAACTTTTTTATCATGTGCTGTGTAAAAGGTCCACTACATCGGCAAACTTGTTATTCACAAATAAAAAGAGCATTATTGTCAAGCAATAGACTTTTGTTCCGGGGAGCTTTATCCCATTCACACATACTGACGCTTTTTTATGCCCACAATGGGCAATTGACATTGTTTACATTCTAGCATCTACAAATATAAGCCAATTTCTTCATTTTGCACCATGTTTTCTACATAAAAATTCGCAAAACTTTAAATTTCGTCACACAGATTTTTTTTTTAAATTTTGCTGTTTGGCAAAGGTTTAATGATAATCTTCATCCATCTTCCTCTGGTTGTTGTTGTTGTTGTCTTTGGCCTGGCAATATTACTGATTTTAGGTTAAAGAACTTATTATTTATTATGTTACATAATTCCATTGATAACTCATATTTCACTACCACACAGCAGTTAGTGACTCTTTTTGACTCCCCATAAAATTATGGCCATGGAAAACATCGCGGAAAATGAAGAAATTGCTTGTGACAAGCAATTTCTTCCTTTTCCATGTTTTCTTACCAAAAATGGAAATATTTTGAGAATTTTGTCAACTTAAAATTGTCCTCTGCAACACCTTTCAAATTGGAACGGTCCAAATTTTTGTTGTCTGGTAATGGGTTAAACCTTAACCATATTGTCAGAGCTAAGAGCAGGCAATAGCTTTTCAAAATGCAATATTTCTTGAGTCATTTATCAAAGCCCATGTTGCGGGTACTCATTGGAATAATCTCATAGAAATAATCTAAATGAGTACCCACAACATGAGTTTGCATTTAAAATAACAAATTTAGAATGCCTTTACCCCCTCTTATCTGTTGCTAAGAAATGGCAATATGTTAGAGTAGTTAAGTTTAATTAAACAGCTTCAGACAAAAAAAATAGTGCCAATTCAAGAAGAAAATGTTTTTGTTATGGCATGGACAACCATAAAGGAGGTAATGCTGGTTTAACAAGATGTGTTTGTGAAAAGTGAATGCCCCCGAAATAGCCATTTTTCTAAAATGTTAAGTTTTCATGTAAAGCGTTGATAAGGGTTAACGAATGACCTTGAGAAAGGTCATATTGCATGAAACAGATAGATATCATTGAAAGGAAGTTACATACCAAATTTAAGCTTTGTATGTCAAATACTTTTGGACAAAAGGCATATAATTAAATTTTCGGACAGACAGACGGACACAAGTAAAACAATATGCCCCCCATCTTTCTATACCGGAAGCATAATAAAAATGTTCAAGACCATCAAAAGTGTGAACCAGGGTTTGTTTGGGAACACAAGAATAAGGGTTAACGAATGACCTTCAGGAAGGTCATATTGCATGAAACAGATAGATATCATTGAAAGGAAGTTACATACCAAATTCAAGCTTTGTATGTCAAATACTTTTGGAGAAAAGGCCTATATTAAATTTTCGGACAGACAGACGGACACAAGTAAAACAATATGCCCCCCATCTTTCTATACCGGAAGCATAATGAAAATGTTCAAAACCAGGGTTTGTTTGGGAAAGAGTAAACAATGTAATCTACTCTATACACATGAAAGTGTCATCAGGTTAAAACCATTTGGTATAGCATACTCATTAATCCTTTCCCAAACAAGACATTATTTTGACGTCCCTAAAATAAAAGGCTCAGGGAAATGTTGAGGCAAAAGAAGAAAATGCTGATTATCAGCATTTTCTTCTTTTGCCTCAATATTTTCAATGCCATATTGTACAAAAAGCCTATCCCTTTCAACATCCATTCAGAAGCTTTTAAATTAGACAGCCCTAAAATTTTGTCATTTGTGAAAGGGTTAAAATCAATTGGTATAGGATACTCATATAAATTATATTTGATCAGCTGCTTTACCACAAATTGCTTCAATTTTATGTACAAATATGAACCATCACATTAAATGGGACCAATTTCTAAGAAATCCCAGGATAGATTGATTGGTGAATAAGGCTTTTTTCAACTGCAATGGTCATATGGCACAGCTAGAGCACCTAACTATGGATTCCTGTTGTTTATCATACCAGTATTACAACAACATCCTTACTGGGCCCCAAGCTGCTCGCAAGCACAGGTTAATGATTATCAAACTATAAGTGGGAGACAAATTTGTCTAAAAGGAAGTGGTCAATGTGATGGCACAAAAGGAATGTTTTGATTAGCTTGTTAGAAAAGATTATTTAACCCCTTCGCTGCCCCGTGACGGCCTGAGCCATCATGCGAAAATGTCGCTATACTGCCCCGTGACGGCCTGGGCTGTCATGAGGGGAGAACGATGTTTTTTTTTCAAAGTTTAATAACAAAAATGTAATTTCCAAAATGAATAAAAATATATTCACTGGATAGCATTTTCAATTATCTTTCAGAAAATTTAAGGTTTTATATAGTTTTATTGAATATTTTTTTAGTTATAAGTTGATTTCTTACACTACCGTCAATTTCTTGGAAAATAGCTTGGCAAATAGGAACCAATTTTCTAATATTTGCCTGGCAGCGAAGGGGTTAAGTAAGATTGCTTGAGTAAGATTGTTAGAAAACAACAACAAATAGACTACCTTGCTGGGGTGAATCACTTGAACCAATTCCAGAGTCCCCTGATCCTTGATCCATCCAATCAGAGCTAGAGTCTGTCAATATCTCCATGGTAACGCATTCAGCTACATCCGGATTTGTCATATCTGGGAATACATCCACTGCATGGTTTATCAGTTCACTTGTTAACGATTCAGAAAAATCCTGGACAACTTCAGACTCCACTTTTTGTATCATTGACTCTTGTCCTAATGCATCTATTTCATTTAATTTTGACTTTGAATCTACATTTATCACATTTGATGGGTCTTTTGTACCCATTTGCTGTTCATCCTGTGTATCTGGAAATGTTGTTGTTGTTTCAAGACCTAACAAATCTTCAAATGTAGTAATGTTGTCTGGTACATGTTTTGTGTTATTCTCTGATATTTGTTGTTGTTGTTCTTGTTGATGTTTATTGAATGATTCTTGTGGTCCACCATCTAACAAGTCAATATATGTATGGCTGTTGTTTTCAGTCAGTGGGTTTATATCACATATTGCAGCATTTGTATCACTAACCTTCTCAGAAACCATTTTTTCATCAACATCTAAAAGTTTGCTACCATTATTTTCTGTATCTAATCTATTGTCAGCATCTACCAGTTCAGTCACAGAGTTATGACCAGTGTCGCTTCTGTCCCTTCTGATATCATTAAGTCTATCAAACAGTTCTGTACCAGTGAAATTGTCTCGATTCTGCATGAATGCAGCTCCACTTGAATCAACAAAACTGTTGGCTGGGGTATATGGCACATTTACAATGCTATCTCCTCCAACGCCATCCACAGAATCTTTATCAAACAGACACTCATTCTGATCATCGAAATCAGAATTGTCCACACGCTCTTGATCTGTATCCAATACCAACTCATTTTGACCAGCAAAGTCTGAAGTATTTGGTATAGGACCATCAAATATATTGTTAGTATTTGTAGCACTTTCATCTTTTGAATCATTTAGGCCTAGAAAATCCTCTTCAGCAGACGTAAAATCTTGAGCAGTTATGAGAGAGTTTCTCTTTTCTTGTATCGTAGATTCCATCTCAGGGGAATCTATATCCGGTAATATCAGATTTACGCTCGGTATCGGGGCATCGTCATGGAAACTGTTTTGTGGTGTATATGGAACACTAACTTTTCCTTCTTCTTCTTCCGTTTTATCAGCCAGATCACCATCTGCCACATCACCTAGGTTACCTATATTACCAAGTGAAGCCTTCTTCCTGTGGATCCTTTCTACCATCTCTGCATTGTTGAAGCTAGGCAGATCATGATCTCTTGTATCAAATCCAGTTTCCTCCATAACACTGTTCGGTGGGGTAGATAGACTGGGAAAGCCAGAAACTCTGTTAACATTCGGTGTTGGTATACCTTCAAGAGGGGATGACACACCAGAATTTATAAATGGACTGTTCTCTCCTGAGTGTTGAATATCAGGGATTTTATCGAAGAAGTCTGCTTCATTTAATTCATCAAGCTTTTCTTCAGAATGTTGGTCTATTTCCACAATTAAGCTGATTGATTTGCGAGCTTTGGGCCTTGAAGTCTTGCTGCCTTCGTTGTCAATGTCTAGATAATCCATTTGGAAAGGGTTATCACTATCGGGCATATCCTCAAAGTGGCTTTCAGTGGCTAAAGTTGTATCCAATGGAAGATTGAAGGGATTGTCTTTGCTTAATCCTAACTGAGCATTGCTTGTTATATCAAATGGATTGTCTCTGTTGGTGGCTTCATTTCCAAGGAAACTTGAATTGTTACTTTGATTTGTGTTGTCTTGTGAACTGGGTGTATCAAAAATTCCAAATGGATCATTTGAGTCAGCGTTAAATCCATTCTTATTTGGGTCTATATCAGTTACTCTTGTTATATCTTGGTTTTCTACATTCCCACTGGCACTTACAGTCACAGCGGTTGAATCAAAATTCATGTCTAACAAACCAGACTCACTGTTTTGGTCCCTTTCATCTCGATTTGAATCATTTTCTGAATTCAATTGTCCTACATTTTCAGGAAGAAGAAATGGGTTATTCACAACACTTTGAGTATTCTGTGGTGCTGAATTCACACCAAATGGATTAGAGTCACTCATCATATCATCAAATATGTTACTATTGTTAGTATTAGAACTTGCTACTTCGCCACTAGTGTTTGTTAAATCAACAAGAGTATTCACATCAACTGAAGCTGAACTAGGTTGTGCCGTGTCATGAGCATGTTGTGAAATGTCAGTAGTAACATCAAAGAAAGGGTTAGTATCAATCAACTGGGGGTGAGAGGAATATGTCCCTTCCGTTGCATTGCTTCCATCACTAAAATCTAGACGTGGCTGATTCTGATTCTGGGTTAATCCAATATCACTTGACACACTCTCTGTTTTATTAGATTGGTTAGTTAGAGCAGGTGTAAGATTTTCTTCAACAGAACTGAATGGATCAACTAGTTCACTATCAGATGGCAGAAAGTCTAGCATATTACTGGAGTTAACAGAAGATAGGTTAGTGGAAGAAAACTGAGAGAAAGGATTATCAGACTTGCTTACATTTCCTACATCACTTTGTTGTATGAAAGATCCTAGTCCTGTGTTGTCGTCATTTTGTGTGGCAAAGATGTCAAAAGTTACACCTGGATTAGTTATCTGTGTGTTTACAGTAGCCAAATTTGTCTTTATATTGACATGTTCTTTCTCCTGATCTATAACTTTGTCAGTGCTTTCAGGAGAATCATTTTCAAGAGCATCAATTGAATCTAGGTTAAACAATACAGTTTTTGATGGTTCATTTTGTGATACTTCATTGGGATTTGAATCTGTACCATTTTCCCCTGATTCTAACAAATTAGTAAAAGAAGTAAATCCTTCAGTTGTCATGGATACAGATTGTTGAGGAACAAATTCCTTGCTTGTGACATCCGGAGTGACGTCCCCTTGTAGGAAGGACTTCAGGATGGGCATCACCTTTTTTCGGGAGGCTTTCACGTTTCCTTGCTTGAAGACGGAGATTGAATCGAATGGTGGAAAGCTGGGTTCAAGCTCCAGACTCTCGTCTGCTGTATTGTCTAGGACGTCTGCTATCTGAAACGAGAAGAAAGGGGGGAATCACACGACCAGAAAATGCTGATTATAAGCATTTTCTTCTTTTGCCTCAATAATTTCCCTAGCTTCTTTAAAACTGTCGTTAAAAGTAGGTTTTGTTTGGGAAAGGGTTAAATACATAACATTTTTAGCTGGTCTTTGTAAATTCTGAGTACACTGCAATTTGGCGTGAAGGTGTTATCATTGCTTGGTTAAATACATAGAATTCATACCTGGTCTTTATATATTCTATTGAGTGAGTACACTGCAATTTGGCGTGAAGGTGTGTCCTCATCGTCTGTTGTTAGAGTCATAATAACAAACACATCTGCTCCTTTTTCCACAATGAATTTGTTTCAGAAAGAATTAATTACATGAAGTTAATTAATATCTGGTCTTTGTTTATTCTATTGAGAGAGTACACTGCAATTTGGTGTGACTGTGTTATCATTGCTTGGCTAAATACATAAAATTAATACCTGATCTTTGTATATTCTATTGAGTGAGTACACTGCAATTTTGCGTAAAGGTGTTCTCACTGCTTGGTTAAATACATAAAATTTATACCTGATCTTTATAAATTCTATTAAGTGAATACACTGCAATTTGGCGTGAAGGCGTGTCATCAAGGTCTGTTGTTAGAGTCATGATAACAACCACATCCGCTCCTTTTTTCGCACTGAATTCTGCCAGATCTGTCTGAAAGTTTGGTCTTCTTAATAACTCCTGAAACATAATATAGCATACAGTATAGCTCGCTTGTTTTTGCTTAAAAAACTCACCAACTGTGGAAAAATTAAATTTTGAGTGGAAAATTAAATTTTGAGTGGAAAATTGCTGTGCCCATATTCCATGCAAAGAACCATGGTTTGCAGTGATTATCACGATACTCACAGTACTACAGAAAGGCTAATGGAGACAGGTCATAATTCGCCATGGAAAAATCTAAGTGATTCCAAGGATTTGCCTGTGGATCACTGTGCCAATCATGATTTTCCACCCAAAACCCCTCCAAATCAAATCAGGGTGATGCATGGAAATAGGCAAAAACAAGATGTGTTTGTGAAACACTAATGGCCCTGAAATGGCCAATGCTAAGTTTTCACGATAACTTTTCAGACTGACAGACAAAAGGATGGATGGCATTCAGGTTATAGCGTAAATCATAATGAAAAAGATAAACAAAAGGCTGCTATCCAGTTTCTTCTTGCCTTCATCCTTTTTTTTCCATTCCCTGATTCTCAATTTTGTAGTTGACACATAATGAACACACCTTATATTCACAGAATATTCAAAAGACAATGTAATTTCTGGATACATATCACATGGGAAATCATGCGACAAATTGGCAACATTATCGAGTGATTACTGAAAAGTAGTATTTGTCCATTTGGGACAGCAGAAATGTCAGAATCTCTTATTTATGATTCCTCTTATTAACCCTTAATTTCCAAACAATGATGCCTATTGACGCCCGATAAGAGAAAGGCAGTGGAAAACATTAAAGAAAATGAAGAAATTGCTTGTAACAAGCAATTTCTTCATTTCCCACATTGTTTTCTAAAGTGTTTGCATTGTATGATATCAAATGGCGTCATAATGTGAGAATGCTTTCCTCCTTTTCCAACCAGTAATGCTTTTTGACGCACCTAACACTTAGGTGCGTCAAAAAGGCATCACTATTTGGGAAAAAGTTAACCCATTCCCCAAACAATTTCTTCATTTCCACAATATTTTCTACCCCAAATGACCCCCCAAAAAAATTTAATTTCATAACCTTTAAATTGTCATCGGCAATATCTTTGAATTAGAACCAGTCTAAAATTTTGCTGTTTGGTAATGGTTTAATTCACAAACTATTACCTCCATATCCATGGTAACAGATGCCATAGCAATGGTCATTCCAGAGCCAGGTACCATCTTGAGGTCTTTTTCTAGTATTTCCATGTTTTCTAGACCTGAAATCATACAACAATAATAATTTACTTGTATCCATGGTAACGGATGCCATAGCAATCGTCATTCCAGAGCCAGGTACCATCTTTAAATCTTTTTCTAGTATTTCCATGTTTTCTAGACCTGAAATCATACAACAATAACAAGAGGACCATGATGGTCCTATATCGCTCACCTGAACCAAAATGATATAAGCAACACTTTTCTTCATTTCAAAAAATATTTATGACTTTAAGACTGGAAACGAACTTATGGTCAATAACATTGTGAAAATCGAACTCAACCAAGATTTCATCGTGCCCAACATTGTGTTCAAGATTTGTCTTGTTTGATAAATAATTGTAGATTCTGGAGTATAAACAAGGTCGAAAACAGCCGAAAACAGCAATTTTGTCAAATTCAAGGGCACATAACTCTCGACTTTCTAGTCAGATCAGGCTGAAAATCAAACTCATCCGAGATCTTATGATATCCAACATTGTGTCCAAGATTTGTCTTAATTGATAAATAATAGTAGATTATAGAGTGTAAACAATGTCAAAAACAGCCGAAATCGGCAATTTTATCAAATTCAAGGGCACATAACTCTCACCTTTCTGGTCAGATCAGACTGAAAATCAAACTCATATGAGATCTTATGGTCTCCAACCTTGTGTCCAAAATTTGTCTTGATTGGTCAAAAATTGTAGATTCTAGAGTGTAAATAAGGTCAAAAACAGTCAAAAACGGCAATTTTGTCAAATTCAAGGGCTCATAACTCTCACCTTTCTGATCAGATAAGACTGAAAATCAAACTCATCCCAGATCTTATGATCCCCAATATTGTGTCCAAATTTTGGATTGATTGATCAATAATTGTAGATTCTAGAGTGTAAACATCGTCGAAAACAACCAAAAATGACAATTTTGTCAAATTCAAGGGCAAGTAACTCTCGACTTTCTGATCAGATCAGATTGAAAATCATACTCATCCGAGATCTCATGGTCCCAAACATTGTGTCAAAGTTTTGTCTTGATTGATGAATAATTGTAGATTCTAGAGTGTAAACAAGGTCAAAAACAGCCGAAAATGGCAATTTTGTCAAATTCAAGGGCACATAACTCTTGTCTTTCTGGTCAGATCAGACTGAAAATCGAACTCATCCCAGATCTTATGGTCTGCAATGTTATGTCCAAGATTTGTCTTGATTGATCAATAATTGTAGATGCTAGAGTGTAAACAATGTCAAAACTAAGTATTTTTCGCATTCAAGGGCAGATAACTCCTGACTTTCTAGTTCGATCTGACCCATAATCGAACTCATCCGAGATCTTATGGCCATACATGTCTTGACCAAGTTTGGTCAAGATTGGCTTATATTTGTAGATGCTAGAGTGTAAACACGAAATTGTGGACGGACGGACGGACGGACGGACAGACAGACAGACAGACAGACAGACGGACGACGGACAAAAAGTGACCACAATAGCTCACCTTGAGCACTTCGTGCTCAGGTGAGCTAATAATTTACTTGTATCCATGGTAATGGATGCCATAGCAATGGTCATCCCAAAACCAGGAACCATCTTTAAGTCTTTTTCTAGTATCTCCATGTTTTCTAGACCTGAAATTATATATTTAGAGAGTTAAATTAATATTTCTCTTGTAACCAAGGTAACAGATGACATAGCAATGGTCATTCCAGAGCCAGGTACCATCTTTAAGTCTTTTTCTAGTATTTCCATGATTTTTAGACCGAAAATCATAAAGCAATCATTTTGGAGTATTTAGTTTAATGTCTAACTGGCATCCCAAAATATATTAAGAACATCAAAACCAGTTCTTGTTTGGTAAAGGTTTCATCAGTTTCCAGATTAGAAGCCTTTTGACATTCTACAGGATAAAGAATTTGGAAAACATTGTGGAAAATTCAGAAATTGCTTGTGACAAGCAATTTCTTCATTTTCCACAATATTTTCTAACATGGAATTCTACCAGAAATGTACAATTCCATCCACTTTAAATTAATGTCTGCAATGTTTTAGAATTCAGACCAGTCCAACATTTTGCCATCTGGTAGTGGGTTAAAAGATGACAGCTACAATTATTATATGGATATGGGAAAGATAAATTACTTACTACAGAGTGTGATAATGTAATTAAGTGAGAAGACAAGGAAATGCAGCCAATTATTTTTCTTCTTAAACCTTTCCCAAACGACAAAATTTTAGGGTAATCCACTTCAAAAACTGCCACAAATGACAAAATGGATGTAATTAAAGATAAGATATGTGTAAAATATGGCACAGAAAATATTGAGACAAAAGGAGAAACTGCTGGTTATCAGCATGCAGTTTCTTCTTTTGTTTCGATGTCTTCCCAAGCCTTTTCTATAAGGGACGTCAAAACAAGGTCTTATTTGGGAAAGGGTTAATCTTTTCCCAAAACAGCAATTTTTTACAGATCAATTTTCAGAGCTGATGCTTATATTATTACAAAATAGATGTTCATAAATTAGAATTTGTGTATGATAAATATGGTGGCAAAAAGGAGAGGATGCTGGCTGTTGGTGTTTTAACATTTTCCCTAAAAGTCTCACCAAGATGTTTCTGTAAGGGGTGTGAAAATCTGTCCATGAAAAGTGTTAAGTCCGAAGACTTCCAAATGCATGACAATTACTCATCTTAATCCCTTGGGAAACAGTTAGTTCTCCTATGTCCCTACCTTTTTTTGGCTTTAAGAAACGGATAGAGCAAAAGGATGAAGTACTGATAACAAGCATTATTCCCCTTTTCACTGAATGTTCTCTATGTGATACTATTTTTTCTGTTTTTAGTAGATCTACCATTTATTTTAAAATCTGCATCAATTTAGGTACACGTTTGGTAAAAGCTTAACCCTTTCCCAAATAAGACCTGGTTTTGACGTCCCTAAAAGAAAAGGCTTGGGAAAACATTGAGGCAAAAGAAGAAACTGCTGATAACCAGCAGTTTCTCCTTTTGTCTCAATATTTTCCGTGCTGTATTGTACACTAATTGTATTTTTAACAATATCTCTTTTGTCATCAGCAGCAGCTTTTAAATTGAACCACCCTGAAATTAGGCCTTTGGGAAAGGGTTAACCCTCTCCCAAACAGCAAAATTTTGGGGCAATCAAATATGAAAGGTGCTGCAGACGACAAAATGGATATCAATAAAGATAGGATTAATGTACAATATAAGAATGGAAATTAATGAGGCAAAAGAAGGAAATGCTGATTATCAGCATTTTCTTCTTTTGCCTCAATGTTTTCTCAAGCCTTTTCTATCAGGGACATCAAACCAGGTCTTGTTTGGGAAAGGGTTAATCTTTTCCCACACAGACATATTTCATACAGTTCCATTTTCAGAGCTGCTGCTTATGACAAAATTGGCGTTGATGAAAATAGAATTTAACCCTTTCCCAAACGGCAAAATTTTAGTGTGATCCACTTCAAAAACGGCCACAAATGACAAAATGGTTGTTTTTAAAGATAGAATTTGTGTAAAATATGGCACAGAAAATATTGAGACTAAAGGAGAAACTGCTGGTTATCAGCAGTTTCTTCTTTTGTTTCAATGTTTTCCCAAGCCTTTTCTGATAGGGACATCAAAACCAGGTCTTGTTTGGGAAAGAGTTAAGGACAATATAACCCATTAAGTATAGAGGCAAAAGGAGACAATGCTGGTTATTATCAGTTTTTCCCTCAGTATTTCCTGAAGTTGTTTCTATAAGGGGTAAGAAATCCTGTTATTATTTGGGAAAGTGTTAAGTCGGAAGACTGTGAAATGCACGACAATTATTCATCTTAATCCTTTGGGAAACAGTTAGTTTCCTTCCTTTTTTTGGCTTTCAAAAACGTCGAGAGCAAAACGATGAAGTACTGATAACAAGCATTATTTCCCTTTTCACTGAATGTTCTCTATTTGATAGAATCCATTTTTTCTGTTTTAGTGCCATTTATTTTAACCCTTTCCCAAACAAGACCTGGTTTTGACGTCCCTAATAGAACAGGCTTGGGAATTTTGATTTTATTGGGGTTTTACACCGTTTTCAACTTCTATGGTCATATCACGGCAGGAATAGGCTTGGGAAAACATTGAAACAAAAGAAGAAACTGCTGATAACCAGCAGTTTCTCCTTTTGTCTCAATATTTTCTGTGCCATATGTTACACATATCTTATCTTTAATAACATCCATTTTGTCTTTTGTGGCAGTTTTTGAAGTGGATCACCCTAACATTTTGTCGTTTGGGAAAGGGTTAAAATCTGCATCAATTTAGGTACATATTCTGGAAAAGTTTAATAATCCTTTACCAGACAGTGACAAGATCTTTTAAAGACCCCTCTGAATACAGGTTTAGAAAACTTTGTATGAAAAGGAGAGAATGTTAATAATCATTGGTTTTATCTTTGCTTTGAAATAGAGCTTTTAACCCATTACCAAACATTGACACCTTTTGACGCCCTTAAAGAAAAATTGTTTGAAAAATATTGTGGAAAATGAAGAAATTGCTTGTGACAAGCAATTTCTTCATTTCCCACAATATTTCTAAACAAAGACTCCTAAAAATGTAAAATTCCATGCACTTGAAGTTGTCGTCTGCAACACCTTTTAAATTGGAACAGTCCAAAATTGTGTTGTTTGGTAAAGGGTTAATATCTCATCATTCTGTAACTCATTTTAATTTGGACTTGCCTATAATATTGTTGTTTGGGAAAGTGTTACAAAATTGATTTCTGGACAACAGCTTGACTTACTTAGTAATTAATTGTAGGCAAATGATATATTGCTGCTTTTCAATACAAACCTTGTAACTATAGCTGAAAACTAACTGCAGTTACAAGGTTGTTGTTGGAAAGCGACAATATACTCAACACCTACCACTGATTAATTTTAAACAAATATTTGAGTCAGGATCTGTAAAAAGGTCCCTTGTGCCCTTATTTGAGAACATACTGATCTGGATCAGCCTGTGCATATGCTTCTTTATTACCTATAGTAGCTTTGACCCTTTCTCATTGGCAAACAAGATGTGTTTGTGAAACACAAATGCCCCCGAAATGGCCATTTTTCTAAAATGTTAAGTTTTCGTAGAGTAAAGGGTTGATAAGGGTTAACGGATGACCTTGAGGCAGGTCAAATTGCATGGCACAGATAGATATCATTGAAAGGAAGTTGCATACCAAATTTGAGCTTTGTATGTCAAATACAGACAGACAGACAGACAGGCACGAGTAAAACAATATGCCCCCGATCTCTCAATATGGGGGCATAAAAATAGGGTAGTCTAATCTGAAAGGTTTAGTAAGTGAGAAATTGGATATTGATATATGTAGGATTTCTGTGCATTATTACAGAGAAGATATTGAGGCAAAAGCAGAAAATGCTTATGTTCTGCATTTTACTTTCTTTTGTCTCAATGTTTTCCACAATCTTTTGCTAAAAGGTAATCAAAACTGGACATTTTCTCCTTCTGCCTTATTATTTTCTGTGCGATATCAACCACAAATCTTGATTTAATCAACCTCCATTAACTTTCGCCTTCTGTACAAAACATTGTTGGAAATGAAGAAATTGCTTGTCACAAGCAATTTCTTTATTTCCTACAATCTTTTCCAAATCCTTTAAAATGGGAGCAGTCTAAAGGTGTGCCATTTTTGGAAATAAGTAACCCATTTCTGCATGATGATGCCTTCTGATGCCCAACAAAAGTAAGGATTTGGAAAACATTGTAGGAAATGAAGAAATTGCTTGTGACAAGCAATTTCTTCATTTCCAACAATGTTTTGTACACGAACCAAGAAAGACCCCCCCCCCCCCCCACACACACACACACACACAAAATTCATTCACTCGAAATTGCTGAGTGTGACACCTTTGAATTCGGACCAATCTCTCAATCTTTGCCGTTTGGTAGAGGATTAACCCTTTCCCAAACAAGACTTGGTTTTGAGTTTTGACGTCCGTGTTAGTTAAGGCTTGGGCAATCATTGAGGCAAAAGTCAATGCTGATAATCAGCATTTTCTCCTTTTGCCTCAATAATTTTTGTGCTATGTTAAAGACAAATCCTATCTTTATCAACATCCATTTTGTACTCTGCACAATCTTTCAAATTGGACCATGCTAAAATTTGGCTGTTTGGGAAAGGCATAAGCCATAACCAAACAATAAAATTTTAGGGCGTCCAAATTGAAAGATCCTGCAGACGGCAATTTCAAGCGAATGGAATTTTTCATTTTTAGGTCTTTTGGATGGAAACACAAGCAATTTCTTCATTTTCCACTATGTTTTCCATGGCCATTATTTTTCGGGAGTCAAAAAGAGTCATTGTTTGGTAATGGGTTAATGGATAGATAAATCTATGAAAGGACATTGAGAAAAACCTTTTATCTAATCAATACAAGGAAAAGGACATTTCTATCTAGTCATTTTACAGCCTTTTATTGCTGGCCAATAAGTCCTCGTATTTCTAGTATTTCTCAAGGTTCTTGCCATTTTTCAAGGGTTTTGTATGGTTTTTATATGCACTTAAGGTTTATTTACAAACTGAGAATGAAAACACCACTTTCTAGCCATACGAAATGCATCAAATTACACACACTTGTAAATACACTTCACATAAGTTGATTCACCAGGCCAGATTTCAAGATTATGCTTTAAGAAGAAAATAATTTACAAATACTATTTTACTCTATTTTCATATGCAAGGGAGGTAATTTTGAACATTTTTTGTCAAATATTTCCATAAGTATGCATTAATTCAAAATTCTAAACCATACAAAATGCTTATATTTGTATTTGGAATTGAAATGTAACAAAGATTAGGAATTACTGGCACTTTTCAAATTTCGCCTCTGGCTCTGCATTTCATTCTCAGTTCGTAAACCTTAACTGTTTTTGAAACAGTTTTGATGTCACTAATTGGAAAAGCTTCAAAAATATTTGAATAAAAAGAACAAAATAGTAATGACCAGGAGCAGTTTTTCCTTTTGCCTAAATATTCTTTTATCCTGTCTTTATCTACATCTTTTTTGTCATTTGCAGCAACTTTCAATTTGGATTGGTCTTAAATATTTTCTGTTTAAAGAGTAACACCTTCTTTTAATGTTTCCAATAAAGAAATCTTTTATCTTTTAGTAAGAGACCATGGCGGGAATCACAACAACAACAATTGCAGAAAATCTTCCATAATTTGATTAACCTTTTCCCAAACAAGACTGGGTTTTGACGTCCCTGAAGAAGAGAGGGTCAGAAAGCATAGAAGGAAAGGAAGAAAATGCTGATTTTTTTAATATTTTCTGTAATTGTTGATTTTGTTGTGTCACATGATCACCCAACAATTTGATGTTCTGGAAACAGAAATCTTTTGTCATCTGGTATGGGATAATGTCTAATTAACCCTTTCCCAAACAAGACCTGGTTTTGACGTCCCTAATAGAAAAGGCTTGGGAAAACATTTAAACAAAAAAAGAAACTGCTGATAACCAGCAGTTTCTCCTTTTGTCTCAATATATTCTTTGCCATGTTTTACACAAATCTTATCTTTAATAACATCCATTTTGTCATTTGTGGCAGTTTTTGAATTGGATCACCCTAAAATTTCGTCATTTGGGAAAGGATTAAATACATGAAAACCTTTTATTTAATCAATAAAAGGAACAGGACATTTCTATTTAGTCATTTTACTGCCATGATTCTTTCATTGGTGACAGATCATTTCTTTAGCTCAATGTCATTTCAAATTATCAATGTGCTATTTGCTAGGGTTGAATAGCGAGAACCGATACCAGAACCAGACCGAAAACTAGAAATCTATCACTGAAGGTGATCACCTTTGTTCGGACAAGCATTTTTGTTGAATCAAGAGCCTAAAGTCAGAAATTGTCAATCTGATTTTCTTGAAATTTAGTCAAACCAGGGGCCATAACTCAGAAAGTATTGGTCCTATTTTCGTAAATTTTGCATCTTTCAAATACAGGTGCTAATGCACACCTGTGCCAAGTATGAAGCAAATCGGACAGTAACTGAAGGAGGAGTTGTCCGGACAAGCATTTTTTGGTCAAATCAGGGGCCATAACTCAAAAAGTATTGGTCCTATTTCTGTGAAATTTACGTCTTGCACATCTACAGGTCACAATGAACTAAATTGGTCCACAAGTATAGGAGAAGTTATCTGGACAAAGTTTTTGAGACAGACCAACCAACCATCCAACCAACCAACCAACCAACCACTGGACCGACAGGCTGATTCCAGTATACCCCTCCAAACTTCATTTGCAGGGGTATAATTATTTTGAAAAGTGCTGGTATAAACCGTTTTGAAAAATCTCAGATGGACAGAAAGACTAACAGAATGAAACACGGACGGACAATGGCACTATATCTTTCCCAATCTTTCACTGGTATACAAAATCCTTTTGAGCCTTTTAAGTCCAGACTGGTCCAAAAAAAACAAAACACTTACCACTCATGTCAAACTTTGCAGCCTGTAATATCTTGAATAAATTATCTCCCTTTATTTCTGGTATAATGGTTTGTAGTTTGTCCAAGACATCTTGGTCTCGCGGAGTTATCTTTCCTGCACTCGGAGATCTATTTATAGTATCAACTAGAATGGTGCCTGTAATATACGAGTTTATCGTCGCCTTTAAAGCAAAACCTCGTAACTGCAGCTTGTTTTAAGCTGCAGTAATGAGGTTTTTGTTGAAAAGCAGCATTGTATATAATATCCTGCCTACAGTGGCTTATTGTTCAAAATTTTATTATAAGTAACTATTGGTTTCACTAACATATGAGTGTTCTGATTGGCTAGTTGTTGTGGTAAATTACTCCAAGAACTTAATTTTGACATTGTAAAAACTTCGTTCGGTGCAAAAACTTAATTGTATCAACAATAATGAATATATATTTCGTGTAAAAATCTGCGTATTACATTCGTTTTGTAAGATAAATCTCTGATTTTATTATTAAATTTCACTTTATTTGTAAATATTGTTTGGAAAAGAATTAATTCAAGAAAATCTTCATCCATGCTTTTTTGGAACATTCATTTTGTCATTACAACTTTTTTCTTGTCTTTGAATTGCCAGCAATTTGATAATCAGCAATTTCTCCCTTTGCATAAATATTTTCTGAGCTATATTAAACACAAATTCGATCTTTATCAACATACAATTTGTGATCTTTCAAATTGGAGAATCTTGAAATTTTACTGTTTGGGAAAGGGATTATGATTTAAATACTTGGGTACGGTTTCATCAAATCTGGTCATGACAACAACAACTCACCAAATAACAATTCTGCTACTGTTTTATCAATGCCAAACTCTGGGTCATCCAGGAGCTCCTCTGCCACTAAAGTACAGCATGATCCCACAAAATCAAGCTTCACTCTCACTCTGAAATGAAAATTAAACAGTTTCTAAAACATCATAAGTACTAAAATGTTCTAGATTTAAACAAGATGTGTTTGTGAAACAACTATTCCCCCGAAAAGGCCAATGTTAAGTTTTTGTGTTAAATTCCTGACTGCCAGATCGACAGACAGATAGACAGACAGACAACTGTAAAACAATATATTCCCCCAATCTTTCCATATGGGGGCAAAAAAAATACTGCAGTGAGACAAAATGGGCGTTGGTAAATCCAAAGTTTTATTGTTTAGGAATGGGCCAAGATATTGCAATTACACAGTTCTGAGAAATATTGAAGTTATAGAGCTAATAAACATACATCTTCGCTAGCCAAGGTTGAACCCACCTACGTTTGTATTCACCCTTGGCGGATTTAGTCCGATTTTCTTGAAATCGCGAAGTGCCGCCTAGCGGTTGTTTTGCTTGTTGTTTACGGCCATTATTGATGACGTCACTAACGCGCGTTGTCTTTCGCGTCATACGTCATGCGGATTATGTAAAATTAGCTGCTTTTTTGGTCGAATTGTCGAAAGTATAATAATTCGTCGATTAAAGTTAGGGAATTCCTGTCTATTGCAGTGAAATTCTTAGGAAAATTCGCCTATCTTCGCGTTTTTGAGTTGCAAATGCAATGCTTTTTCCCGCCCGTTGTTATGATTTGGTTACTCATAACAAATGTATCAGTCGACAATCTGATTGGTTCCAGCGAGACCTCGCTGGAACCAATGAAAATGCTTTCCAGGAGACCAAGAAAATCGGACTAAATACGCCAAGGGTGAATACAGAAACGACGTTACGTCGTTGATGTCACCCTTGGCTTGCGAAGATGATAAACATATAGAATTCCCCCAGTTACACCTCAAATATCATTTTGTACAGCTAAATAGGGTAATTATATAGAGAACCATTTCCAATTAATATTTGATAACACTTGAAGTTTCATGAAATTGATTGAATGGTTTTTAATGCCTCTTTCAACTGTTATGAATGTTGATAAAGATGAAATTTGTGTACATTATAGCACAGAAAATATTGAAGTGAAAAGACAATGCATGCAGGTAATCAACATTTTCTTCTTTTGACTTAATGTTTCACATGCTCTTTATATCAAAGACAGCAAAATCAAAACCCTGAACTATGAGATTTCAAACAAGTCCAAATTGTAAGATATTGACAAATTGAAAATTTATTGGAAAAAGAAAATCTGAGTGAAATATATCAAAGTAATCTTTGAAGGAAAAGGAGAATTTTTTCGTAACGGACCAAACATAATTATCTTGGTCATTTGCAGAAGGAAAGATGCAGCAAATTTGTATCTTAACCATTTCCCAAGCAGTGACACCTTTTAATTCATCAAAAGAATGGGTTGAAAACCATTAGGGCAAAAGAACAAAATGCTGTATACCACCAAAATTTCTCTCATTGCCTCAATATTTTGCGTCTTAAATTGTGCAAAAATCTTCCCATCGTCAAAACTTATTTCTGTCATTTGCAGCAGCTTGTTTGTATATATAAAATCACCCTAAAAGTTTGCTGTTTAACCCAATGTGGAGCTGATCACAGCATATTCCGATTGCTTTGGCAGATAGACTAGAGCAAGATCAGCCTGCACATTCTGTGCAGACTGATCTTACTCTATTCTATCTGCTTGCTAAAATTCAGCAAGACAAGGGTTAAGAAAATCATTAATTTGTTCCCCCTGGGCAATTTCTTTCTCAATCCAATTACGGAAAAATCTCTCTCGGAATAAAATTCTCTCTGACAGATTATGGAATCGAATATTATGTTATTGGCCTTACGGGGGAAAATATACTGCAAATTTAAAGTACATGTCTTTTTTAATTCCAAGAATTTGAAATCCATGCTTGGCGTCTTTTGGTATCCTTGCCTTCGATTTAATTGTGACAGCCTATAATTTCATTTGGGAGAGGATTAAGAAAATCTCTTCTGGATAAAAGCTATTTGATGGATTATGGAATGGAATATCATATCATCAGCCTGATGGGAAAAATTCACTGAAAAAGTCAGACATAGTCCCGTTTTTTAACAAAATAAGATACAATCATTTTTAGGGTAAATTATGATTTTGCATCAAGACATCTGACCAGAAAAGCGAAATCAGATTGGGCCGATCAGATTGGTGATTTGTAATTACTTTCAATTTTACATGTATTGGTCACTGGTGGTGCACTAAAACAATTTTCGCTACAACAAGGTATAGATATTTTGTGTTTAAATGTGAGTTCATTGATTTTTTTTTCTAAAAACAATGAACTTGTTCTAAAAACAGACCTTGTTTACCATTTTGTATTGACAAACTGTCGGTGTTGTTATAAAATCTCGTAACTACGGCTTCGATAACGCCGTATTTACGATATTTTATAACAACACCGATGGAATACATTGATCGCGAAAAAACGTCCCTCGCTTTGGCCGAGTTCACCTTCAGTGTTGTTGACCAAACAAAAAATGCATTTGGTCATCAATATTCTTTTTATCAGGTGCTGTTTAACCCTTTCCCAAATAAGACCTGGTTTTGACATTCCCAAAAGAAAAGGCTTGGGAAAACATTGAAACAAAAGAAGAAACTGCTGATAACCAGCAGTTTCTCCTTTTGTCTCAATATTTTCCATCACATAATATTTTACACAAATTATATCTTTAATAACTTCCATTTTGTCAATTTTTGCAGTATTTGAAGTGGATCACCCTTCAATTTTGCCGTTTGGGAAAGGGTTAATAATTACATTTTTCACATTCAGCAAACCCTGGTATTTTTGGGACTTCTGAGACTGCATGAAACTTTTTTCAAATTGGTCATACATGTATATAGCAACAGAGTTATAGAAAATTTTGCATCATAAGATTTCCCGCCATGCTTCAAACATTTTACAGAACGAATTCAATTAATTTCCCACTCTCTCACTCAAAATGACATTAAAATAGACATGGCTTTGGCTTTTTCTCCGTTATTTTTCCCCAGAAATAAACAACATCATTGTGATACCCTCGAGTCATGATTGCCAACAAGTAAAGTGTCATTCTGCCAGCATAGTCTGTCCATTATCCCTTTCCTAAACGGCAGAATTTTAGACTGATCCAATTTCAAAGATGTTGCAGACAACATAATTCAAGTAAATGAAATTTTACATTTTTTGGTCTTTTGGGGTAGAAAACATTGTGGAAAATGAAGAAATTGCTTTTCACAAGCAATTAATTCATTTTCCATGATGTTTTCCCAAGTCATTTCTTGAATAGCATCAAAGAGCGTCAATGTGCGGGAAAGGGTAAACAGAGGTATAATTGAAAAATTTGTATCACGAGATTCCCCGCCATGATTAAATAAGCTACAAACATTTTGCAAAATAAATTGAATAGATTTCCCACTCTGTCACTCAAAATGACATTAAAATGGACATGGCTTTTTCTCTTTATTTTTTCCCCAGAAATAAACTACATCATCCACATTATCGTGATACCCTCGAGTCATGACCATCAACGAGTAAAGTGTCATTTTGCCGGCATAGTCTGTCCATTATCCCTTCATCAAATGACAGAATTTGGAATGTTCTGATTAGAGAGGTGTTGCTGACCACAATTTCAAGTTAATTTAATTTTAGGATATTTCCATTTTAAGGGTAGAAATCATTTTGGAAAATGAAGAAATTGCTTGTCGCAAGCAATTTCTTCATTTTCCACAATGTTTACCTGAGCATTTCTCTTTAAAGGCCTCAAAAGGCGTATCTGTGTGGTGATTGGATAGCTTAGCTCAATAACCCATTACTGCACAGTGACGCCTTTTGACTCCCCCACAAGAAAGGGCTTGGGCTTTTTCTCGTTATTTTTTCCTAGAAAAAAACAACAATTGATTTCCCACTTTGTCACTCAAAATGACATTAAAAGAGATATGGCCTCTTTTCGTTATTTTTCCCCAGAAATAAACGACATCATTGTGATACCCTCGAGTCATGATTGCCAACAAGTAAAGTGTCATTCTGCTGGTATTGTCAGTCCATTAAATCAACCCATTACTGCAAAGTGACGCCTTTTGACTCCCTCGCAAGAAATTTAAGGGCTTGGGCTTTTTCTCGTTATTTTCCCCAGAAATAAACAACATCATCATCATCATACGATACCCTCGAGTCATATTTGTCAACAAGTAAAGTGTCATTTTGGTGGCAAAGTCTGTCCATTATCCCTTTCCTAAACGGCAGATATTTAGACTTATCCAAATTCAAAGATGTTGCAGAAGACAATTTCAAGAGGACAAAATTAAAGTTTTTTTTTGTTTTTTTTTTTCTGTTAGAAAACATTGTGGGAAATGAAGAATTTTATTGTCACAAGCAATTTCTTTATTTTCCACAATGTTTTACAAAGCCTTTATCTTGTGGGACTTCAAAAAGCTTATCTGTGTGGTTACTGTAATTGGATAGCCAGTCCATTATCCCTTTCCCAAACAAGACCTGGTTTTAATGGCCCTGACAGAATAACCTTGGGAAAGTACCAAGGACAATCAACTTGAATGAATCTGCAGAAACAAAATGGATGTCAATAAACATAGAATCTTTGTTTAATATAGCAGGTAAAAGAAGACAAGAGGGCCATTGGCCCTGAAGCGCTCACCTGATATAATAACTTTTTTTTGTAAACCAATTTTCAGGTTGATTGGACAAAGGATGTGACCTCTAGGGTGCACACAAGGTTTATCTAAGATTTGACCTCGTGACCTAGAATTGATCAAGACAATCATTCTGATCAATTTTTAGGTTGATTGGGCAAAAAATGTGGCCTCTAGAGTGCACACAAGGTTTTACAAAGATTTTACCTCATGACCTAGTTTATGACCCCAGATGACCCAATTTCAATCTTGTTTGAAAATTGATCAAGACAATCATTCTGATCAATTTTCATGGTGATTGGGTAAAAAATGTGGCCTCTAGAGTGCACACAAGGTTTTTCTAAGATTTGACCCCGTGACCTAGTTTTTGACTCCAGATGACCCAATTTCGAACATGTCCGAGATTTAATCAAGACAATCATTCTGATCAATTTTCAGGTTGATTGGGCAACAAATGTGGCCTCTAGAGTGCACACAAGGTTTTTCTAAGATTTGACCCCATGACCTAGTTTTTGACCCAGTATGACCCAATTTCAAAATTGTGCGAGATTTTATCAAGCCAATCATTCTGAGCAATTTTAAGGTTGATTGGGCAAAAAATGTGGCCTCTAGAGTGCACACAAGGTTTTTCTAAGATTTGACCCTGTGACCTAGTTTTAGACCCCAGATGACCCTATATCAAACTTGTGCGAGATTTTATCAAGTCAATCATTCTGAGCAATTTTCAGGTTGATTGGGCAAAAAATGTGGCCTCTAGAGTGCACACAAGGTTTTTCTAAGATTTGACCCCGTGACCTAGTTTTTGACCCCAGATGACCCAATTTCAAACTTGTCTGAGCTTTCATCAAGACAATCATTCTGAGCAAATTTCAGGTAGATTGGGCAAAAAATGTGACCTCTATAGTGCACACAAGGTTTTTCTAAGATTTGACCCGTGACCTAGTTTTTGACCCCAGATGACCCAATTTCGAACTTGTCCGAGATTTTATCCAGACAATAATTCTGATCAATTTTCAGGTTGATTGGGCAAAAAATGTGGCCTCTAGAGTGCACACAAGGTTTTTAGCTCACCTGAGCACGAATGTGCTCATGGTAAGCTATTGTGATACCGCTGTGTCCGGCGTCCGTCGTCCGGCGTCCGGTGTCCGTCGTCCGTCAAACTTTGCCTTGTGTGCACTCTAGAGGCCACATTTTTTGCCCAATCAACCTGAAATTTGCTCAGAATGATTGTCTTGATGAAATCTCGGACAAGTTCGAAATTGGGTCATCTGGGGTCAAAAACTAGGTCACGGGGTCAAATCTTAGAAAAACCTTGTGTGCACTCTAGAGGCCACATTTTTTGCCCAATCAACCTGAAATTTGCTCAGAATGATTGTCTTGATAAAATCTCGGACAACTTTGAAATTGGGTCATCTGGGGTCAAAAACTAGGTCATGGGGTCAAATCTTAGAAAAACCTTGTGTGCACTATAGAGGTCACATTTTTTGACCAATCAACCTGAAATTTGCTCAGAATGATTGCCTTGATAAAATCTCGGACAAGTTCGAAATTGGGTCATCTGGGGTCAAAAACTAGGTCACGGGGTCAAATCTTAGAAAAACCTTGTGTGCACTCTAGAGGCCACATTTTTTGCCAAATCAACTTAAAATTTGCTCAGAATAATTGTCTTGATAAAATCTCGGACAAGTTTGAAATTGGGTCATCTTGGGTCAAAAACTAGGTCACTGGGTCAAATCTTAGAAAAACCTTGTGTGCACTATAGAGGTCACATTTTTTGCCCAATCAACCTGAAATTTGCTCAGAATGATTGTTTTGGTGAAAACTTGTACAAGTTTGAAATTGGGTCATCTGAGGTCAAAAACTAGGTCACGGGGTCAAATCTTAGAAAAACCTTGTGTGCACTCTAGAGGCCACATTTTTTGCCCAATCAACCTGAAAATTGATCAGAATTATTGTCTGGATAAAATCTCGGACAAGTTCGAAATTGGGTCATCTGGGGTCAAAAACTAGGTCACGGGGTCAAATCTTAGAAAAACCTTGTGTGCACTCTAGAGGCCCCATCTTTTGCCCAATCAACCTGAAATTTGCTCAGAATGATTGTCTTGATGAAAGCTCGGACAAGTTTGAAATTGGGTCATCTGGGGTCATAAACTAGGTCATGAGGTAAAATCTTTGTAAAACCTTGTGTGCACTCTAGAGGCCACATTTTTTGCCCAATCAACCTGAAAATTGATCAGAATGATTGTCTTGATCAATTCTAGGTCACAAGGTCAAATCTTAGATAAACCTTGTGTGCACCCTAGAGGTCACATTGTTTGTCCAATCAACCTGAAAATTGGTTTACAAAAAAAAGTTATTATATCAGGTGAGCGCTTCAGGGCCAATGGCCCTCTTGTTCTAAGATTTGACCCCATGACCTAGTTTTTGACCCCAGATGACCCAATTTCAAACTTGTACAAGATTTCACCAAAACAATCATTCTGAGCAAATTTCAGGTTGATTGGGCAAAAAATGTGACCTCTATAGTGCACACAAGGTTTTTCTAAGATTAGACCCAGTGACCTAGTTTTTGACCCAAGATGACCCAATTTCGAACTTGTCCGAGATTTTATCAAGACAATTATTCTGAGCAAATTCTAAGTTGATTGGGCAAAAAATGTGGCCTCTAGAGTGCACACAAGGTTTTTCTAAGATTTGACCCCGTGACCTAGTTTTTGACCCCAGATGACCCAATATCGAACTTGTCCGAGATTTCATCAAGACAATCATTCTGAGCAAATTTCAGGTTGATTGGGCAAAAAATGTGACCTCTATAGTGCACACAAGGTTTTTCTAAGATTTGACCTCGTGACCTAGTTTTTGACCCCAGATGACCCAATTTCAAACTTGTCCGAGATTTTATCAAGACAATCATTCTGAGCAAATTTCAGGTTGATTGGGCAAAAAATGTGGCCTCTAGAGTGCACACAAGGTTTTTCTAAGATTTGACCCCGTGACCTAGTTTTTGACCCCAGACGACCCAATTTAGAACTTGTCCGAGATTTCATCAAGACAATCATTCTGAGCAAATTTCAGGTTGATTGGGCAAAAAATGTGGCCTCTAGAGTGCACACAAGGCAAAGTTTGACGGACGACGGACGACGGACACCGGACGCCGGACACCGGACACAGCGGTATCACAATAGCTCACCATGAGCACATTCGTGCTCAGGTGAGCTAAAAATGCTAGTAACCAATATTTTCCCAAGCCTTTTCAATAAGGGATGTCAAAAGCATGTCTTGTTTGGGAAAGGGCTAACTTGGATTAGTCTACTCTTAAATTATGCCAGTAGACAAGGATTAATTCTATTCACCATTGGTTCTTTTTTCTTTCGTACTTCAAGCTTGGCCAATTCTACTCTACACGCAATCCAATTATGGCCCATCAAAGACAGCCAATGAAAGTTCATGCAATCCTTAATTAGATGTCTTCCTTTGACTTAGAGTGGTAGTGGATTTGATTGATCCGGTAGTAGTAGTTGCAATAATGTAACCGAAACCTTTCTGAATTTTGATCTGGGTACCCAATAACCAATACCCATCATCAAGGTTGTGGCTACGATATCTCAGCAAGGGGTGTAGCACAATTTTTAACAGCATGCTATGGTCATATTGCTGCAGCTGGAGGGAACATTTAACCATGGATTCCTGTTGTTTCTCACACCAGTATTGCCACAATATCCTTACCTAGCCTCCTGCTGCTCGGAGTGCTCGCCTACATAGGTTAACGATTATCAAACCATTGGCGGGAGATAATTCTGTATGAAAGGATATTGGTCGCAGCCATGGATGATCACACCAGACTAGGAGAGTCAAATGTGCTTACTGCACTATGGCCACAGTCCTTGACATTAAGTTTTGGCAACTGCTTCACTCTTATTTAAAATCCTTTCCTAAACAACAAGAAAATCAGGTAGGTCTAAATTGAAATCTGCTGCAGATGATAAAATGGATATTAATTTTGATAACATTAATTTTGTATACAATATAGCAGAGAAAATTTTGAGACGAAAGGAGAAAATGCTGATTATCAGCATTTTTTTCCTTTTGCCTCAATGTTTTCCCAAGCATTTTCTATTTTAGACGTCAAAACCATGTCTTGTTTGACAAGATTAATCCTTGTATAATCTAGATATATAAGTTCCATCAAGGCACCTCAGATCTTGTCCATCAAATCTCATTGATTTCCAGCTCTCCGATGACAGAAAATTCTCGTTAATTTTTCCCTAGAAATAAACGACATCTTGTGATACCCTCAAGTCATGGCTGTCAACAAGTCCTCTGTCTTCATGACGTCGATTTTCATTGAAAACCTCGTAACTGTAGCTTAAAACAAGCTGCAGTTACAAGGGTTTTTTTTGAAAAGCGACAATATATCAGTTCCAACAAAGACCTCAGATCCTGTACATCAAATCTCATTGATTTCCAACTCTCCGATGACAGAAAATTCTCGTTAATTTTTCCCTAGAAATAAACGACATCATGATACCCTTATGTCATCAGTGTCAACTCAACAAGTCCTGTACCAATCTATATCTTCATGTCGTCGCTTTTCGACCAAAACCTCGTAACTGAAGCTTAAAACAAGCTGCAATTACGAGATTTTTGATGAAGAAAAGCGACGATATATGATTTTTATCAAAGCCCTCAGATCTTGTCCAATCAATCTATTTGATTTCGAACTCTCAGATGATGGAAAATCTAAGTTCCATCAAGGCACCTCAGATCCTGTCTATCAAATCTCATTGATTTCCAACTCTCAGATGACAGAAATTCTCGTTAATTTTTCCCTAGAAATAAACAACATCTTATGATGCCCTCAAGTCATTGATGTCAAAGACAACAAGCAATGTGTTGACCATATCAAGTGCATGAAATTTACAACATTTTGGTGCCCTTGCTTAGAAAACATTGTAGGAAATGAAGAAATTGCCTGTGACATTTCTTCATTTTCCACAATGCTTTTCAAATCTTTTACTTTGTAAGGCGTCAAAAAGCGTCACTGTTTGGAAAAAGGATAATCCCGATATATCATTTTCATCAAAGCCCTCAGATCTTGTCCGTCAAATCTCATTAATTTCCAACTCTACGATGACAGAAAATTCTCGTTTATTTTTCCTTAGAAATTAATAAAATGCAAATGCTGATGATCCACATTTTGATCATTTCTTTCAATGTTTTCACAATTTTCTCAGATGACAGAAAATGTTCATTAATTTTTCCCTAGAAATATACGACATCTTGTGATACCCTCAAGCCATGGCTGTCAACAAGCAATGTGTTGACCATATCAAGTGCATGAAATTTACCACATTTTGGTGCCTTTGCTTAGAAAACGTAGGAAAAGGAGAAATTGCTTGTCACAGGCACTTTCTTCATTTTCCACAATGTTTTCCAAATCCCGTACTTTATAGAACGTCAAAAAGCGTCACTGTTTGGGAATGGGATAATCCCGATATATCATTTCCATCAAAGCTCTCAAATCTTGTCCATCAAATCTCATTGATTTCCAACTATCCGATGACAGACAATTCTCGTTAATTTTTCCCTAGAAATAAACGACATCTTGTGATACCCTTAAGCCATGGCTGTCAACAAGTCCTCTGTCTTCATGACGTCGATTTTCATTGAAAACCTTGTAGCTGCAGCTTAAAGTGACATTTCACATTTATTTCATTTTTTAAAAGTATGTCTTGATGCAAAGATTGTCTATTCTAATGCGTAGAAATTCTATCAGTTTTATTAAAGTTGTTTTTTATAAGCGAAAAATACGCCTTCAAAGTTGAGACAGAAATGACAAATTCTATATAAATCTAACTGTTGTCCACAACAATTTGTTTAATTTTAGCACAAAAATATATATTTCTCGTAAACGGTTCAATATTTTGGCTTGAAATTTTCAGAATTTTCATAAGAAAAATGCTCTTTCAGATAGAATAAAAGTAAAATTTATGTGAAAATAATTGTGAAATGTCACTTTAACCCTTTCCCAAACGGCAAAATTTGAAGGCGATCCGCTTCAAAAAGTGCCACAAATGACAAAATGGGTGTTATTAAAGATAGAATTTGTGTAAAATATGGCATAGAAAATATTGAGACAAAAGGAGAAACTGCTGGTCATCAGCATTTTCTTCTTTTGTTTCAAAGTTTTCCCAAGCCTTTTCTATAAGGGACGTCAAAACCAGATATTGTTTGGGAAAGGGTTAAAACAAGTTGCAGTTACCAGGTTTTGGTTGGAAAGCAACAATCTGCTATTGCCTATAATCCAATAGGGAATGATTTTATCCAATTAATGGTGACATAATTTCTGACAAACAATAGTATTTCTGAAGGTGTTGTTATAAGATCTCGTAACTACGGCTTCACTGGTCGTGAACTAAAACAATTTTCGCAACAACAAGGTATAGATATTTTGCGTTTAAATGTGAGTTTATAGATTTTTTATCTAATGACAATGAACTTGTTCTAAAAGCAGACCGGGTTTACCGTTTTGTATTGACAAACTGTTGGTGTTGTTATAAAATCTCGTAATTACATTTTATATCAACACCGACGGAATACATTGATCGCAAAAAAACATCCCTCGCTTTGGCCGAGTTCACCACCAGTGAGCTTGAATCAATTGATAGTTTAGGATTAACATTTTGTGTATACCCATAAATTAAAGTGCACAGAAATTTAATTGATAAAATATAGCACAGAAAATATTGAAACAAAAGGAGGAAATACTGATTTTGCCTCAATGTTTTCCCAAGCTTTTTCAATTTGGTACATCAAAAGTAGGTCTTGCTTGGGAAAGAGTTAATGCCTGTTAATTCTGTCCTATATTCAATTAAGATCCATCAAAGACCATGATATCACAGATTACAGGATTGATTTGTGTCATCAAAGATTATGTAAACCTTTTTCCAGGTATCTATTTTCCCTTTCCAATTAAGAGCACAAACTTTTAGTTTAGTACAAACTATATTTATTCTACATTGATTTGGACGAATGCTTAAAGCTTATTTTAATCACTCTCAATTCAGCTTCCTGGAATTTGGAAAATACACCAGTACTCACGCTGAATGTGTGGGCCAATGAGAAGTTAAGAGCAACCTCTGCTACCGGGGATCGAACTGTAAATTAAGTGGCCGCTCTACCTCTCGATCACGAACACAAACATTCACGTTAGCACTATCTCTTTTATCAACTTGCACAATCCATTAAATAAGCTTTTCTCTAAAAGGTATTGAATAGTTTTCATGGTATTTTAAGGTATCCAATCTTCCTTCATTAAACATTTACAAATATACATGTATACTTTTTATTCCCGATCTTATCTTCTAGAAATTCCTAAGAGACAATACAGCTGAGATACCAGTACATAATTATGCGACCCATCACATTTAAAAGGACTTTATCGGATGTGTGAAAAATATCGACCATAGTCTGCGCAATCTGCGCAGACAGACTTGGGCCGATAATTTTCATTTTTTGGTACTTTTCTGAATTTGGAATGTTTTCCATATTTTACTAGATGTTCATTTTTCACATACGGAATCGGTTGACATGTGCCGAGTCAGATCACTTTGTACAATTTCTTTTTTTATTCCTGATAATTAAGGCAGGGGTGTGGAATTCACATGCCCGACTTGCCCGACCTGGGTTTTGTGGTGGACGGGCAAGGGCTTTTTTCAAGTGAGCTTGTCCGTGGGCAAGTGCATATCAAGGGGATCAAAATGTGATAAAAACGCAATTTTAATCTTATTTTGCTCAAGATCCGTCTGAAAAAATCCATTTCAATCAAATCACATTTTAATTGTAAAAGGTAAACATGTGTTTGAATTGTGTTCATTAAGTTTTATATGTTAACTGAAAATAGAGTTAAAATTAAGTTTAAATATCATTTTCCTGTCTAGATGTTGTTTTTTCTGGACAGGTAAACTTTGCCTTCGGACAAGTAAAAATTTGAGTTGGACAAGTGGAAAAATTCCATATTTCCACACCCCTGATTAAGGTCCCTTTTAGCATGGCCTGTCACATATTATCAACCCTTTTCCAAAGAAGAAAATTTTAACCCTTTCCCAAGCAAGACCTGGTTTTGACGTCCCTGGTAGAAAAGGCTTAGGAAAACATTGAAACAAAAGAAGAAACTGCTGATAACCATCAGTTTCTCCTTTTGTCTCAATAATTTCTGTGCCATATTTTATACAAATCCTATCTTTAATAACATCCATTTGTCATTGGTGGCATTTTTTGAATCACTCTAAAATTTTGTCGTTTGGGAAAGGGTTCGACAGGCTTTCCTATGAGGGACATCATAATCAGATCTTGACTGGAAAAGGGTGTGATATTCCTAAATCTATTATTTTGTGGACTGAGGAAAAAAATCATACAGATACACCCTATAATTTGTTAGGCTTTTTTTTTTCAAGAAAAAGTCAGCTTTCAAATTTTGACATTCAATTACAACACATAAAAGTCTAAAAAGGCCTTACTTTTACATTTTGAATTGCTATTTTAATATTCCATTTACTGTTTTGTTTTCCTATTATAGTACATAATTCCATAATTATGTACCTTCCCCTGCCAAATAGTTCAAGAACTGTCCTACAAAATAGTCTCTAGAATGTTCTTGAACCAGTTCTTGAACTCAAGTTCTTGAGCTGAAGTTCTAGAGCTGCTACTTAATGTTCTAGAACTAGTTCTTGAATGTTCTAGAACTGGTTCTTGAACTAGTTCTAGAACCCATTCTTGAATGTAAAATGGCAGTTCTAGAACTCAAAAGTTCTAGAACTGATTCAAGATCTAGTTCAAGAACCAGTTCTTGAAGGTTAAATGGCAGTTCTAGAACTCGATGTTCTAGCACTGGTTCTAGAAACAGTGTACTACACAATTATATGTACCTAGAAACTATAGCTTCCTTAGACAATACCATATCGTTGGTGGGGAGTCAAAACCTCGTAACTACAGCTTGAAAAAGCTTGAGTTACGAGGTTTTGACTACCCACCGACGATATAACTTCAAATACACCAATTTTAGCACATGGGCACCTTACCTTACATTGCTACTTAGATCAAACTATTCCTTGAATTGATTTCTTGTCTTTTCATAAAGATATACTAAAAAATTCCATCATTTACTGACAGCCATGCACTTATAATAGTCTCCAAACAATAACACTTCCATTATAACAAGTTATAACACATAAAGACCATACTTTACAATGCTATTTGGATGGTGCTTTATTCCACATAACAATTCAGATAAACTCTATAATTTCACTGTTTCCAAGAAAAGTTTCAAAACACGCAATTTAACTTTAAAACAGAAAAGACCTAACTTTTAATATTGCAATTTAAAATTTCCCTGAATTATTTTGTTGTCCTCATAAAAAATTCATAAAGATACACTCTATGATTTCCACATTTTCCGAGAAAATTTTAACCCTTGTCCTGCTGACTTTAAATTCTGTTTCAAACAAATTGCCAATTTTACAGACATTTCAAGCAATTCATCTCAAGTTTTTGCCACAATTATGCAGGGTTGGCGCTGCTGATCGCCATTGTCGCCAAATGCGACAAAAAATTAAAAGTGGCGCAAGAATTTTTCATTTGGCGACAATGCCTGGCGCCAATAAAACTCAAGTGGCCCCAAAAATTATCAAATGGCCCTAAATACACCATCATCAAATACCAATAAGAATATACATAACCAGACTGCAAAATATCAACAGCTATCGAGCGCCGTCGCATGTCATTATAATCAAGCGCCTTTATATCGGTGGTTACGCTAAAATAGCCGTAACTACAGCTTATTCAAGTTAGTTCAAACTGTAGTTACAGCTTTATCGAACATTACCTACGATATATTATCTCGGCACGCGACACGACAAATAGCGCTAACTGTTAAATTACCTTTAATTGGCATCGATATCCAAACACATTATGACATAACAAAGCAATGGGAAAATCAATAAATACACAGTAGACAAGATTCGGGTAGTTTACTAGTGCCGTGTGCAATAGAGCATAACACATTACATATAGTGGGCGTGTACTTTCGATATTGTTTTAACTTGATAATGACAGGTCGAGTTAATTCTTTACTTTACGAAAATTTCACTTGACATGGAGTTGTTCAAAGCCAAACTTGTAGCAATCAATTGTTAAGATCGCCGTAGTTACGTCATTCGCCGAAGTATGATGTTTCAGGTAAGTTAATTTGCGTAAAATATGTGGAATTAACTAGACTTATGTTTCGTGCTTTTTATCGCGAGAATACGGATCCCTGTGAAGTTAATCATTGGAAGACAATAAAAGCTAGCGAGTAACGTCATGGTTCCTATTTAAATCAAAATTTAATCGGTACCCGGTGGGGGTTAGGGGGAGGGGGCGTGGCCCTTACTTTCATTGATTTGGCTCAAACTTTTGATATTTGGCCCCAACTTTTGGAACTTGGCGAAAGTGATGGCGACAACTTTTTTGGAGCCAGGGTGAACCCTGATATTATGGAGAAGATAGAAGACAGTGTAGGCTAAGATCAGCCTGCACATCTTGTGCAGGCTGATCTTAGCCTTTACTGCCTGCCAAAGATTTGATCACAAAAGTAAATGGACACAAACAGCATGATCAGGGCTAAGACTAGCAGGGGCCCAGTCGCCCATGGCCCCTGAGTATTTAGTACCCTTAATGTTAAGAAACGAATTTTGCTGTTCTGGGCCCCTAAGTTAGAATTGTTAGTCTGTTTCCCTGATGATAAGGATTAAAACTCAATTACAACACATAAAGTCCTTTACTTTACATTGCTATTTTGTTGTCCTCATAAAATATTTATAAAGACACACTCAGAGGTCCAGATAATTTTTTGAGGCAAGGAGTATTTACCCCTCAGAATTTTTTTCAATGCGTATTTTCAGATATTTTGTAGGCAAGGAGTATTTACCCTCTTGTTCAGGAAAGGATTAAAATTAACAGAAGCACCCCACTGGAACGACCCACTTTCATTTTCGGGTTCGAGGACATCTTTAGAAGCGCATTATGTATTCCAACCATCAAGTATTTTTTGTTTTCTGAACGAGATTACCATCGTGGGCTATCTTTGTCAGTAATGTAGGGCCTCTTCAGAAATAATATCGGCCAAAATCGCCTTCATGATGTGCTCAGGAGTGGATTTACCTAATTAAAAAACAAACAAACTTCTCCGAGTTGCAGTTTCCGATTTACGAAGTGATGCAATAGCCTGATAATTTATCATCCAATCAAAATCCAGTAAAAAATTTGCTCCGTAGATCTAATAAAAAAAAATAAATAAATAACGGAGATCAACGATGGACTGAAATTCGAATAAAATACACCACTCGGCAGCATTCGGTAGATCTACGGAAGAGCCGATTGTTGTCTGCATTCGCTCGGCTGTTGACGTAATCAGTATTCCCTAATAATTCCCGGTTTTGATTGGCTGAGTCGTATTAGACACTTCGATAATCTATTTTTACAGACCAAAACGTTATTTTTAATTGTTGGAATTTCCTATTCTATGTGTTTCTTCCAGCGCTCTTCGATCTTGATACGCTTTCTGACGATTAATAAATGCGTATTCCTTATTTTGAATGCGTATCTTTACGCATTTTTATGAAAGTAAATGCGTATTTAGACCAAATCAATGCGTATTTTACGCAAATACGCATCCTATCTGGAGCTCTGACACTATGATTCTGTATTTTCCAAATAAACATCCTACTAATTAAGAGTTTTTCATCCCAAAACAGAGTATAATTTCCAATAATGGAGTTTATCCTTAGTGCACATGTTTTGTCTTCATTTTTGTAAAATGAAAGATGCTCTCTACATAATTTTATTATATTATGGTCTTATCTTGGTGTCCTCATAAAAATTCATAAAGATACACACTACGATTTCTGTATTTTCCAAGTAAACATCCTACTAAAATAGAGTTTTTCATTCTAGCACAGAGTATAATTTCCAATAATAGAGTTTATCCGTCATGCACATGTTATATCTTCATTTATGTTCTATGAAAGATAATGCAAGGTCATATCTTGGTGTCCTCATAAAAAATAATAAAGATACACACTATGATTCTGTATTTTCCAAGTAAACATCCTACTAAAATAGAGTTTTTCATTCTAGCATGTACAGTGTATAATTTCCAATATGGAGTTTATCTGTCATGCACTTTTTTTGTCTTCATTTTTGTTAAATGAAAGATGCTCTCTCTCTCTCTATATATATATATATATATATATCATGCAGGGTGTTGTTTTGTTTTCCTCATAAAAAATTATGAAGATACACTCTTTGATTCTGTATTTTCCATGTAAACATCCTACTAAGATAGAGTTTTTCATCCCAAAACAGAGTATAATTTCCAATAATGCAGTTTATCGTGCACATGTATTATCTTCATTTACATTCCATGACAGATGCTCTCTAAATATATATATATATGCATGGTCGTATTTTGTTGTCCTCATAGAAAATTCATAAAGATACATACTCTGATTCTGTATTTTCCAAGTAAACTTCCTACTGATAGAGTTTTTCATTCTAATACAGTGTATGCATGATTTCCAATAATGGAAGCTTTTCCCTCATGCACATATTTTGTCTTCATATACATTCAATGAAAGATGCTCTCTAAATATATGCATGGTCTTATCTTGGTGTCCTCATAAAAAAATCAAAAAGATACATACTCTGATTCTGTATTTTCCAAGTAAACATCCTGCTGATACAGTCTTTCATCCTAACACGATGTGTAATTCCAATAATGTAGTTTATCCGTCATCCACATGTTTTGTCTTCATTTTTGTTCAATGAAAGATGCTATATACATCAGGGTGCCCACCCTTCATCTGGAATAAAATTCCCTGACTTTTCACTGACTTTTCCCTGACCAAAATTCATTTTTCCCTGACCTTTTTTCGCGCGTAATGGCCTCCCTAAAGCTGTCCGATCAATCTGCTATTTATTAAGATTTCTTACAATAACAATTCCAATGTGATGGTTGAACTTACATGTATTAGTAGAATCCTTAAAATGCTAAATTTTTTTAACATGATAAAGAGAAAAGTTCATTTGTCCTGCTTGAAATAGTTTAAAACAAGAGCTGTCACTGTAAGATGACAATGCCCCCGACACCGCTTTGATTTTAAATTATGGCCAATCTATGTTCAAGGTCAAGGTCATCCAGGGGTCAAGGTCACCAAAGTATGTGCCTACAGAAAGGTAATGTACCAAGGAATGTTGTGGTAAAGTATGAAGCGAATATGTTAAGTAATAAGGAAGTTATGGCCAATGTTAAAGTTTTTGGACGGAATGACGGACGGACGGACGGACGGACAGACAGACGGACGGATGGACGGACGGACGGACAAGTCAAATTTATGATGCCTCCCTATCGGGGGCATAAAAACACTTTCTTTGACAACAATTGAAATGTTAATACTTATGGTTGAAGTTATGACTTGGGCTTTAAAATGAACACCTCAATACATAAGAGGAAATGAGAAATACTTGTCTTTGTCTTACTTAAACTGTTTCAAACAACTTTCTGTGATCATCATTCTCATGAAAGGTGTTTAAAGGACAAATTTGTTTCCACTCCAACCTTTTATCATCTTAAATATTAACTGACCAATTAATAAGGCCCTTACTTAACTATATACATTCCAATCAAAATTTCCTGCATTGATTGCCTTTCACATTTACTTTCACTTATAATATATTCTGTAAATAGTAGTTATTTTCAGTCATTTTCTGGACAAAAATGGATACCTCTGTGCATGTGTGAACAGTTTGTTATAAGCACAATTTAATGTACATTTTTTTGGCGTACTGCATACTCAAGTGTTGCACTTTTAGAGCATTTTATAAAACCAGCTTTGTGCTAAAATTGATTTTTTATCAATCAGATACAAGTGTAACTAATGAATGTTTGTAGGAAACTTGTGATAATGGATATATTTGAGGGCCTTATTCACTTGATATCAAAATGTCACTGAAAGAAGACAATGGTAATTATCCAAGTGATTTGGAAGGAGATGGCATTATGACCTAAATCATGTTACGCTCGTCATCAAACTCAAAAGCAATTAAAACCAAACGGTGCACAGTCCTTGCAGCTGTACAAGTATTGATCCACATAATGTAACTACCCTCTTAGTATCAATATTTCTTCAACCTCCTCTGAAGATGTTCAATATTCTTCTCTTCACTGTCAGCATATTTCCTCTAGTTTACAGATTTAGCCCTCAGAGCATTAGATTTCAATAGAAGATCCATATCAAATGTTAAGCCTTAATTTAAATGATAAGTGCAGAGTCATGTATAAAAGAACAACTGGTTTGTTAATTAAAACCTGAAAAATGCCATAGCTATGATTATCTGTTTTACTTTATTTCATTTTTTTCTATTTGTTTTGTTTGAGCAAAAGAAAATTCCAAAATTCCCTGACTTTTCCCCGACTTGTTTAGCTTTTCAGATTTCCCTGACCATTTTTCAAAATTCCCTGACTTTTCCCTGACCTTGAAGAAAATACAAATTTCACTGACTTTTCCCTGACCAGTGGGCACCCTGTACATATATATCATGCAGGGTGTTATTTTGTTTTCCTCATGAAAAATTCATAAAGACACACTACGATTTCTGTATTTTCCAAGTAAACATCTTACTAAGATAGAGTTTTTCATTCTAGCATGAACAGTGTATAATTTCCAATAATGGAGTTTATATCCTTGGTGCACATATTTTGTTTTCATTTATGTTCAATGAAAGATGACCTCTATATATAAGAATGGTTTTAATTATGAAGATACACTCTTTGATTCTGTATTTTCCATGTAAACATCCTACTAAGATAGAGTTTTTCATTCTAGCATGTACAGTGTATAATTTCCAATAATGGAGTTTATCTGTCATGCACATATTTTGTCTTCATATACATTCAACGAAAGATACTCTCTAAATATATGCATGGTCTTATCTTGTTGTCCTCATAAAAATTTCAAAAAGATACATACTATGATTCTGCATTTTCCAAGTAAACATCCCACAGAAAGAGTTTTTCACTCTAACATGGTGTATAATTTCCAATAATGGAGTTTATCCCTCATGCACATATTTTGTCTTCATATACATTCAACGAAAGATACTCTCTAAATATATGCATGGTCTTATCTTGTTGTCCTCATAAAAATTTCAAAAAGATACATACTATGATTCTGCATTTTCCAAGTAAACATCCCACAGAAAGAGTTTTTCACTCTATCATGGTGTATTATTTCCAATAATGGAGTTTATCCTTAGTGCACATGTTTTGTCTTCATTCACATTCAACGAAAGATGCTCTCTAAATATATGCATGGTCTTATCTTGTTGTCCTCATAAAATATTCAAAAAGATACATACTGTGATTCTGTATTTTCCAAGCAAACATCCTGCTGATAGAGTATTTCATTCTAACACGATGTGTAATACCAAAGATGCTATATATATATTATATCATGCAGGGTGTTGTTTTGTTTTCCTTATAAAAAATTCATAAAGATACACTATGACTCTGTATTTTCCATGTAAACATCCTACTAAGATAGAGTTTTTCATCCCAAAACAGAGTATAATTTCCAATAATGGAGTTTATCCTTGGTGCACATATTTAATCTTCATATACATTCCATGAAAGATGCTCTCTAAGCATGGTCTTATCTTATCCTTGAAAAAAAATTCATAACGACACACACACACTCTTTGATTCTATATATTCCAAGTACACATCCTAACTAAGATAGAGTTTTTCATCCCAAAACAGTGTATAATTTCCAATTAATGGAGTTTATCCTTGGTGCACATGTTTTGTTTTCATTTATGTTCAATGGAAGATGCTCTCTATATATAAGAGTGGTTTTATTTTGTTGTCCTCATAAAAAAATTATGAAGATACACTCTTTGATTCTGTATTTTCCAAGTAAACATCCTACTATAAGAGATGGATTTTCATCTCCAAATACGGTGTATAATATCCAATAATAGAGAAATAAAAAGAAATAATCCGTAGTGCACATTTTGTCTTTATGTATGACGTTCAATGAAACATGCTCTATATCGACGGAAAAAACTGTCCTCCCACAACTTTCTGAGTCTAGTAAGTTAACGGCTGGGAATCTTGTGTTACAACAATTTCAGAAAATTGTCAATAATTTTGTTAATGCTCAACCAATTTGAATTTGGTCTTATTTTGTAAAGGGCTAAGTCTGTGTCAGACCTTTACTTTAAAGGGACATTAGTATCCACAGGCCTAAATCCCTAATGATCCACAGAAATTGGCTTTCAGCATGTAGTCGCACCGTTTATAGACTTTATAAGACAGAATACAAGATTCATACAGTAAATGACATAAATCGATAATCATGCAGCGGTGTAAACGTATGTAAAATATTCAAAGTGGGTTGATAAGTGTTTAGGAAATGATGTGATATTGGGTTTAAATCCGTCGTAATCTAAGCCAATACAAATCAGACAGAGCTGAAATTTTGCACAGAGAAAATTTAAAGGCCATATTTTAATTATACACAGTTATTTTTACAGCAAATTACACCGAAAATAAGTAAGTAACAGTAAATATGTATCTTTAACATCAGGCATCACCAGCATGGGTCAAACACCAGCCGAATGACCAAAAATGCCATTTACGAGTCCCCCATAATTTTAATGAGTACTCACTAAATAGAGTTTATTTAACAATTAATGAAATATATTGCATTTTAAAAAGCCATTACCCCCTCTTTCACTACTCTTTAGCTCTTTTAACTATGTCCAAATTCCACTTGTAGACAGTCCAAGAGTCCTACACACACACTAGACATATTACCTCATTAAGTAAGAAGAGAACGGATATGGGCCAAATTCTATTTGGGAAATAAGACCAACGGAGATGAAATAAATCTGATTTCCATGGAAATCAGAAAATCTGATCGGGCCAATGGACTAGTCCTGACCACAATTAAAATAACACTATTGATCCATAGATAGGTTTGTCCAGCTTCAGATAAAATCGATAAAACATCGTCATACTAATCACTATCTTCAGAAATCTATATTATTGGTACACATTAGAATCGTATCTTCGAGACGATTCAAATGTGAACCAAAAATATATAATTTTTGTAAGAATTATCGATATTTTCTTTATCCGATATCAGATTTGTTGATTTAGCCGGACTTCTCGTTCTGGTATAGGAAAAATGACCTGTCGCTCTTACTTACATCTGTAATTTGTTATTTCCCTTTATCCTTTTCCCAAAACAATTCCAAGGCTATAATGGGTAATAATTAATACCACAACAGTTTCTTATTTAGAAATTCTTATGAACAGCCGTTTTCTGATTCTATTCCTATAACCTTTCCTTTTCTTCTATCAAATAATGCAAAACATAGCTATAAATACATGTCATTGAATGAAGTCGAATTTTAATGTTTTTGAAATGTCCGTGAAAGTTTGGTTTATCAAAATTAAGATAATAGTTAAAGGCTCATGTCACCCATTTCACAGCTTTTCATTGGAAACCTCACAAGTTAACTGCAGCTCGAAACAAGCTGCAGTTATGAGGTTTTCAATGTAAAGCGATTATTTATGAATACCAAATTACCTATAGCTAATATATCAGAAATATGTTCAATAACATCATCCTCCCAGTTGTCTCTTATTTTGTGTTTGTTCAGCATCAAGGGGCCTTAAAAAAATCTTCTTCATGAGAAAATCATTTATTTGTACTTGTTATTAGACAATTTTAGCTTAAAGATTGCTGTTTGGGAAAGGGTTAATAATATATTTTCTGTAAATATATATAGCAGAAATATTCAATTACATAAGTCTCCTATTTGTTTCATATTTTGTGTTTGTGCATCAACAAGGGGACCTACCTTCTTCATAAGAAAATCATTCATTAAATTTTGTACCTGATATTGGACAACCCAAAAAATTGCTGTTTGGGAAAGGTTTAATATCATATTTTCTGATATCATATCAACAGCAGAAATGTTCAATAACATAGCCTCCCTGTTGTCTCATATTTTGTGTTTGTTTATCAGCAAGGGACCTATCTTCTTCATAAGAAAATAATTTATTTGTCACTGTACTTTTCATTGAAAACCGTGTAACTGCATCTTGTTTCAAGCTGCAGTTATGAGGTTTTCGATGTAAAGTTAAGTAACAAATTATTACTATCATATTTTCTGATATTATAAATAGCAGAAATATTCAATAACATGGCCTCCCAGTTGTCTCATATTTTGTGTTTGTACATCAACAAGGGGACATTACAATCTTTTTCATAAGAATATTATTTATTTGTGCTTGCCATGGTAGAAATTGATTGATATTAAGATGTCTGTAATATAATGTCAAACATCAGTTTGAATTAAGCACAATACCAAACAGCAATTTTTTACACTTTAAGATGTTACAGACATGACAAAACGACTTTGACATACAGTCGACACTCGTTGTGTCGAAGTGGGAGGGGCCGCCAAAATACCTCGACATATCCGGAGTTCGACTCATCCGATTTTGTTCGGCTTCGATAAAGTTGATATTTGACTGCTTTTGATACTAATCAAGTATGATTATTATTGAAATATTGTAGGAAAAGGAAAGAAATTGCTCGTGTCGAGCAATTTCTATCCTTTTCCTACTATATTTCAATAGCTATATTGAGTTCAAAATTATTTTGTTTGAAAATTTTTTTGTCCATTGATGAGGACGGGACGAGATTTGAACTTCGACTAAAGCGAAAATTCGACTTATCCGATGTCGACATAACGAGTGTCGACTGTATTTGATACTTTTCTACAGTAAAACGCTGTGTGAAATGAAGAATTTGCTTGTCTCTAATTAAGTCTACACAAAGCCAAATGTAACATTGGCCAACAACATTTTATTAAAAAATGAATCTTCTTGTCTCTTTATTTTTCAGCTTGCTTTAAATCAAGGAAGCTATCATCATTCCTTGTCCCTGAAGAAAAGTGATTGTAATTTAGTCGGACTGTTTTCTATCCAAAAGTGGCCGACAACAATTTGTAAACAGCAAAATCTAGCAAGATATGTTTGCTATATACAAATACATTCCATTGGAATTTTCTTTTACAATTCAAGCAATTTTAGGCTTGAAAGTACTATCACTGTTATGAAACCCGCTTTTCATTGAAAACCTCCTAACTGCAGCTTGATTAAAACAAGCTGCAGATACGAGGTTTTTGATGAAAAGCGATGAAATAATGTTTTCATTTAGGAAAGGTCAGAAAAAAGCATCACTTACTTCAGAAAAGGTACACTTAATTAATCCAGAGACCAAATCAATTATTTTATCTATCAAATCTATATATAGTCTAGATATCTTTTCAAATAACTTTCTCCCTGGTAGCATAGTTTGGACTGCTTAGGAAAACATTGAGCCAAAAGATGATCAGCATTTTCTCCTTTTGGCTCTATATTTTCTCATAATTTACACATTTTTCACAATTGTTGATGTCTGTAACTGGTTTCAAATTGGACCAGCCTTAATTAAACATGTTCATTTGGAAAAAGGTTTCATTTAGCAAAGTATCATCTATCTAATATATCAGACCTACAGTGATTAGATTAGGAAGTCAATTAAAGGACAAAACTTTTCCTTTTCCTCCAAAATTTTGTTAACCCTTCTCAAGGTTTTAACCTTTTCCAAACATATAATTGGTTTGATGTCTCCAATAAAGCATATTTCGGGAAACATGAAAGGAAAAGAAGATTAGTTCCATGCCGCTAACTAGAATTTTGTACTTTTCAATCAATATTTTCAGCACTCTTGATTATACATTTTCTGGTTTAACCTTTTCCCAAACGACAAAATTTAAGGGCGATCCACCTCATAAATGACAAAATGGATGTTATTAAAGATGGAATTTGTGCAAAATATGGGACAGAAAATATTGAGATAAAAGGAGAAACTGCTGGTTATCAGCAGTTTCTTCTTTTGTTTCAATGTTTTCCCAAGCCTTTTCTATTAGGGACGTCAAACCCAGGTGTTGTTTGGGAAAGGGTTAAGCATCCATGCATCCACAAACAGTGAGACGAAAATGTACTTTTAACTATTGACTAATCAATCCACATGCAAAGGGTGATGATAACATCTAATAGTGCACTATTTCTATAATTTTTTTAACCCTTTACGAAACAAGAGCGAGTTTCGACATCCCTATTGAAAAAAACTCCAAGGGAAAACATTGAGGCAAAAGAAGAAAATACAGATTTCAATATTATCGCCTGCAAAATGACTTTTTTATCTGAATTCCAGACCATATGTTGTGTGTAATCATTGGAATCCTCTCGATGAGACAATTGACCAAACGCCGACCGTCAATCAAAAACATCGATTAGCCAATGGGCGATCAGGAAAATGTCAAGCCCCAATTGTTCTTATTGCACATGTTATTGTATCGATTTATCGACTGACAATCAAAACAATCGACATGCCAATTGCAAAGAATTTTGTGCTAACAATAGACTAGGTTTACCGTATGTGTTGATAAACCGTCGGTGTTGTTATAAAATCTCGTAACTACGGCTTAAATTAAGCCGTAGTTACGAAATTGTATAACAACACATACAAAATACTATTTTGTTTGTCCAAATTTACTTCACGATTAACTGGATAAAATCGTTCCCTATAAACGAACACATGTCCATTGTTTGTATTAAATTCTATGTTGGGCGGAGCGATCTGTCGATTGGCGTTTGGTCAACTACAATGAGTACCAACAACAAAGGGTTTTGAAACTTTTAAGAATATCTTGCATTTTGAAAATTGATTACCGACTCTTATCTATATCTCTGATTGCAAGTGGAAGACAGGGTTTTCTCAGGGCATAAGAATTTGGGGGTCATTGTGACCCCCTTGCCTTCAAAGTTGGGGGCGTCATTTCTCATATTTTGTGGGTAAAAATTTAATAAGCACCTTAGGACTCAAGTATCATACTAAAATCTGGATTTTAAAACTTTTATCATTAATGACCCTCATGTAACTTTCTAAGGGGTCAGTTGTTTTGAAATTGCATCAATGACACATGATTTGCGCTTCATGGAAAACCCTGGCAAAATCCTTACTCAACTCAACTCAACTAAATTTTATTCAGCATAAAATCTTAACAATTCATAGCTGATTACATATATGTGACTCGTCGCGCTAAAAGGGACCTTATCGGGTGTGTGAAAAATATCGACCCTAGTCAGTCTGCGCAGTCCGCGCAGCCAGACTAGGGCCGACACTTTTCACTTTTATGTAATTTTCTAAACCCAGAATGTTAATCCTATCTTACTATATGTTCATTTTTCGCATACGGGATCTGATTGACCTGTGATGAGTCTGACAAGTTTGTCAAAATTTAGATTTTGGGTGTTCGGATAAGGTCCCTTTTAGCGTGACGGGTCACATATATTACTCACCCTTCCTTCGCTGGGCGTTCTTGAACATGATGATCAATCACATTAACTACACAATCGTTAAATATTCCATCACTTCCTGTCAGTGTATTATGGTCCACAAGGTGCAGTTTTAGTTTACCGTCCGATTTTAACGTCGTAAAATCGATCTGATCGCGAAATGTTAGATTGTCAGAGGAAATATTCAAGTGATTGAAGAAATGTGTAGTCTCTGTACGCAGTCTAAATTGGAATTCTGGTATATTCAATATGGGTATCACGACACTGGCTTTGTGTTTCTGTAAACAAAAAAAGTTTGTCTCTTTATAAATCCATTATCAGACGGCAAAATTTTGGACCAAATTGAAAGATTTTGCAGACGACAATTTTAAGTACAGAAAAATGTACAAATTTTGGTCTTTTGGGGTAGAAAACATTGTAACAAGCAACCTCTTTATTTTCTACAATATTTTCCACAGCCTTTCTCTTATGGAACATCAATAGGCGTCACTGTTTGTTAATACATTTACCCATGATTCCCACACAGTGATGCTTTTTAATGCCCCTCAAGATTCAAATTGCTTGAAAAAACATTGCGGAAAATGAAGAAATTGCTTAAAATCGATCTGATCATGAAATGTGAGATTGTCGGTGGAAATATTCAATTGATTGAAGAAATGTGTGGTTTCTGCACAAAGTCTTAACTTGGATTCTGGTATAATCAATATTGGGATTATGACTCTGTCTTTGTGCTTCTGTGAACGAAGGCTTGGGAAAACATTGTGGTAAATGAAGAAATTGCTTGCAACAAGCACTTTCTCCATTTACCACAATGTTTACTACCAAGAAAACCCCAAAAATGTTGAATTTCATTCACTTGAAAGTTTCGTCTGCAACATCTTTGAATTTAGACCAGTCTAAAATGTTGTTGTTTCGAAATGGTTTAAATCATAAGAAACTATAGGTCAACTTACATTTCTTAGGTAATATGCATACACTACTGCCGACACCGCCGAATCCAAGTCACATGACTCATTACCGAGGACAATCTGAACTTCACTCGTAGATGAAAGGTCTGCCTAATTACAGAAAAATAGAAAGTTATACATTAATTTTGATACCCATCCAGGGACATTCTGGGAAGGGTGAAAAGTGTTGATCTTAGTCATTCTGCACCGACTGTGCAGAATGACTTGAATAAAAAAAATTCAAACTTTTCAAACTTTTCACTCTAACATGGATCAAGATTGTTTCTCCTATCAATTTTTACTGTTATGATTTAGATTTATGCTATATGCTGTAGCAGCAAATACAAGAAAAATTTAATATCAAATCATAATAATAAACCCATGACGTTTGGGAAGAAATTATAGAATATGATAAAATTGTACAGAATTTCAATAACTGGATAGAATTTAGCCATTAAGTGTCTTTTATGATTTTTGCCATTAATATAGATCTAAATGTTCTTTGTACATCTTAACAATTTTGTCAAAACGTTGCAAAGATATCTTATTCATCAGGATTGTTAATTTTTGGACTTGACTAATTGACACTGAGTCATTTCAGTCTTTATTTTGGCATTTTTGCATGGAAAAAATTATATTCTCATTTAATTACCATTAATTAAGGTACATTGTTTTTTAAAGTATTCTCCATTTCCTCCGATCTAGGCTAGCGCTGGGTCAAAAAAAGTTTGAGCCACCCTTTGAGCCACTTTGAAAATTTCTGAGCCATTTTTGTACCACTGGAGCCAATGCCTGTTCCCCCCCCCTTTCCATCGCCAAAGAATACCTCCACCCCGCCACTGACAAACACTACACCGCCCCCACCCACCCCTGTCGTCGTCTGCAATAATATAATACAGTAATTCATCTGTCTGCTAGAGGCTGCATGTACGCAAAAGTGCATTTTGTCTGCTTTGTCATCTGTGTATTTAATTCCACTCGCTAATTTAAATAACACTCATTTTTAAAAGTACGGTAGAATAAGGTTTCATTATTCTGAATGTTGATCGGAGATGTCGGTAATAAATATACATCCAACAATCTTGAAAGTAAAACAAAACATGGAAACATAGTAAACCTATGTTACTCATATGCGATGACTTCTGAGAGATCAAAGGAAATGCCACTAACAGTTACATAGTGAGTCCTCGTTTGATGACAATCAAGGCTTTCCCTTCCCATCTCTTTTTTATCACATGCTTCATTAGCTGCGATATCATAGCGAAAAACTTGATAATTTGTTTTGGATTTTACCTACGTGTCCACCATATTGCTTCATATTTTCAAAACTATTTTTGTACCTGTCTTATATAAGTAAATTATCCATATTCCTGAAGGACAATTCCAGTCTCAATATAATCACGTGATTTCCCCCATCCAAATATGGATACGTTACTACAGTTTGTTTACAAAAATCGCGCGTATCAGCAAGCGCGGAAAAAGGGATGATGCGACGAAAACAAAACGCTATCTACGAAGTAAAAAAACCGACGTTATGTGGTTTTAACACTGACGGGTAGTCTCTTTCTAAATGCCGCCGCATGAATACATAAAGGTCATACATGTGTGCAGATAATTGTAACATGTGTGCTTACTTGACCGTTTAGGGGAAGCCAATTACGGATTATCGATTTTTCATGATAAACAATAAGTAAGTGTTGACACTCGTGTTATATCGGCGATTGATATACGGTAAAAAGTTGGAGTCAAACGTTTGAGCCACATTCCATTTTTTTGAGCCACATTTTCGAAATTGTCGCCAATGGCTCAAGTGGCGATCGCCAGCGCAAGCCCTGTCCGATGTTTTATATTGTTAACTAATGTTAACACATTTTTAACTTTTGACATTTATTAGTTGGGAAAGAGTTTTAAAATGAATATGACCTTTGAGTATTCACTACATTTTATTGATATATTGTCCCTTTTCAACAAAAGCTTTGTGACTGCAGCTTGTATTAGGCTGCAGTTACGATGTTTTTGTTGAAAAGCGACAATGCACAAGAAGAAATATTACCTGAATACTTTTTGACCATGCTAAATATTCCTCCATGGTTCCAGATTCAGTCAATCACTCATTTCTGGAAGATACCTACAAATAAACAACCTTGTATCAGTGTCAAAATTTTAGCCTAGTCCAAACTCATGGGTGTTGCAGACGACTATTTCCATTGAACAAAATTTAACATTTTCTGGTCTTTCTTGATAGAAAGCATTGTGGTAAATGAAGAAATTGCTTGTAACAAGCAATTCCTTCATTTTCCACAATGTTTTCCAAAGCCTTTATCTTCTAGGGCGTCAAAAAGTGTCATTGCCTGGTTATGGGTCAGTGTTTTTTCTCTAAGTTTTGGGAACGGGTCTGAGACCAGGCAAATTGGGGAAAATGTGTTGTTTTGTCAAAAATTGGGAAAAAAATTTCATTACAGACTCCAACAAAAATTGAGTCCTGTGCATAGTTAACTATATGATATCAACTGAAGGGACTTCCAGTTTGGCTCTGGATACTTTTTTCTCAACATATGAAAGGGAATGATTGAATTTTCATTAAAAAAGAAGGAACAACATTTGCATTGGGAATTTTCTTTCTAGATTTTGGGAAAAAATTATCCTATTTGGCATTGGGAACGGGTCCTTTTTGCGGACCCGTCCAAAGAAGGAGAAAAAACACTGTGGGTTAATGTCTAAATGTGCAGAGCAACAGATAAGAGGCTGAGCTGCCACAGATTAATGATTTCAGAGAAGGAAGGGCCGAACATTCAAATGGGCGTGGGGGTTTGCTTGCAATAATGTAACCAAAAACTTTTTTAATCTTGATCTGGTTTTCCGTTACAAATCTTCCCTAGATCACAAGCAATTTCTTCTTTTTACCTGTTACCAGTCCTCTTCGGAGCGATGAAAGCCTTTGCGGCTTGTAAGCTCCTCCTAGACGGTATCATCATTTCTTTTCCGGTTCCGGTAAAACACTTAATAGATATCTTCAGTATTAAAACGTTTGTCAATCCAGTAGTTGTCCAGTTTGGTTTTGAATACATTAACACTGACGCTGTCAACAATTTCCTCAGGTAGATTGTTCCAATTGTTTATGGCTCTCACCTTAGTTGTTTTGGTTACAGTTGGTTTGATTAGTCTAAAAATGTGTCCTCTTGTAAAAAGTAAAAGTAAAGGTGGTTTATAGTCTCAAATTTACGAACTGGGTCCATATTCGCGCGACTTTCACACTTTACTCCACGATCATCGAGCTTCAAGTCGGCTGTTTACAGTCGGCGCCTGCGGCAGCCACAGCTCATCGGCTTTCAACTCTCCCGTGTACCCATTTATACACCTGGGTGAAGAGGAGCAACGTGGGGTAACTTTTTTGCTCAGAAAAATTCCCGTGGCCTCGGCGGGATTTGAACCCAGGACCTCTCGATCCCTAAGCCCGCGTCCTACCACTAGACCAAGGCGCCCCACTACTTGTTGTGTTGTCATTGAATAGCTCTTATACAAATTAGAACTTCCGGTACGTCACAGCTTTGGGATTCCCACTGTCTATAAATAGAAATCTCCACATATGCGGACACTTTATGGCTACCAGTAAACCATTTTCCTTTGATACATTGACTAAAAAATAGAATGTTTCTATGTCAGAAGCTGAAAATTAGAAAATGATTGGCCTTATAAAAACCTGGTTTTAACGGCACCAACAGAAAACATCCAGAAAAAGGAAAATTTATAACAACCAACCCTTTTCCACTTGCCTTAATGTTTCCTGTGTTTCCTGTGTGCCATATACATGTATCTCGTGTGCTACATGAATCATGAGTCCATATACAAAAAAATATTTTCGTCTGCAACAGGTTTGAAAGGAACAGCCTACACTTATTTATACATGTATCATGTTAGTAATATGACAAGTAGGAAATTTCATGTAGGCTACTAGAAAGATCTGAGTACTGATCGAAGGTAAGGGTTGATGCAGAACGAATCTTTGCCTATTAAATGTACCTTAGTTCCGCTCTTAATCGGATCAGGTTGTTCCTAAGACTGGTCCATTTACACCAACAAAGTGAAGAGAATAAATATATGTGTGTCTGTTCATATTATCAATCCCTCCACAATTGTGTATCCATCTTTTGCATTGTTCGGTTCTTTGAATGGCGTTGGAAAATCTTACTACTTTCATGCGCATAAAATATTGAAGCGAAAGGAGAAAATGTTGGTAATCTAGATTTTTTTCTTTTACCATAGTGTTTCCCAAAACCTCTGTTAGGGTGCGGGTCTTGTTTGGGAAAAGAGTTAAAGAGCTAGATTCTACAATGATTATTGTTTATCTTTATCAATTTTTATATCAAAACATGTTTATTCTGTATGATACATCGACTAAATGATAAATAGTATTCATGATAAATAACTTTCACCTTTTCCCATACAAGGCTCGGTTCTGGCGTCTCTGGCAGAAAATATTTTGAAAAACTTTGAGGCAAACGAATAAAATGCTGAAATCCAGTATTTTCTCCTTTTTCTTCATATTTCTGTAGTATCTACACAATTTCATTTTTTATATCAAACAATCTGTTGTCTGCAGCTTATAATGTTTGAATTGGACTGATATAAATTTCACTGTACAAGATCATATAGGGCTACAAATCAAAGCATTAACAAGTTGTCGCATATAAGAATTTTGAAATTATCAACCAATAATGATGATAATAGCAATTAAATTTATTTAATTTTATTTCCTGTAATATTTTCAAAACAATATAAAATGAAACAAGCGTTTTCTTACTTAATATATGTGTCATCTTTCAATCTAGAGCTATGTATATTAAGTAATTGGGACCATTTTCTAAATCTATTGAAAAATACATTATTTCAATCAAAACTGGGAAAAATCATTTTGACAGAAATAAGAGGACTAACACTTTGAGCTAATCACGATTTCAAGTTCAAAAACCTGAATAGAACATACATAAATACAATAATAAAACTCAAGAATTCACTCTTTGTTGCTTATAGGAAAGGATTGATAGTCCGCAGGTTTATGACTTCCGCTGGGGAATTTGGTGTAGTAAAAATAGAATTCTATTTATACACCAAACCTCTAAATTGTATAAGCGCTATTGGAAGAATACATTTAGGTCGATATCCTCAAAATGATGTATAATCTTGAAAATCTGTATTAGATCGTAACGCTTGCGTCGATACACGAGTGTCAGAAGGTTTAAAGACTTCAACCGATCTGTGTAAGACAGGCCCTTGACAGAACTTCTGGGATGATTCTTGTTGCTCTACGTTGGATGTTCTCGATCAACTGTATATTTTTCTTTGTTGTTGGGTACCAGACCGTTATACCATAGTCAACGATGGATCTAATTAAACTTTTGTAACTAGTCAAGAACATTCGAGAGTTCATGCAAGAGAATGTACGTTTCAACAAACCAGTAAGGCGCTTTGATCGTGCAAGAATGTGCTTGTTAAACTTCAAGGAGCTTTCAAATGTTTTTCCACAGAGTTTTCCATTTGAAGCCATTATCTTGTAGGGAGTCAAAAAGAGTCAATGTGTGATAATGGGTTATTCCTTTCATAAACAAGACCTATTTTCAGTGTCCCTAGAAGAAAAAAACTTGGAAAATATTGAGACAAAAGAAGAAAATGCTAATTATCAGCATTTTCTCATTTAGCATCAATATTTTCTACGCTATGTTGAACAATATCAATTCTATCATGTTCAGAAGTTTCCAAAGTTGTTAATCTGACTGCTCTTTTGGACCCAAAACTGAACGCCCACAGCAGACTGAGAGAGCGAAGAAAAGTGAAAATCAGTGTCGACAAAACTGGTTGTGTTTGATGGCAACATACCTAATTCGATCGAAATTTATTGCAACAACATAAAACTTTAAATATTACTACAGATCGATGCTAAGGAGGCTTGTGCATCTTGAAAATTTACTCACAAAGAACGATATTGCTCTCGTCAGCTTCCATTAAAGTCGGTGATCGTGAAAATAAATTTATCGTGAAATTTACTGCAAGAATTCCCGCCGCATGTCACTTTCTATTTTCTGCAGACGACGAAAGAACGCTCGTGATGTCACTCACAGGCTGATCTGCACATTGCGAACTGAAAAATGGTGATCTTTTCGAAGTTGAACTTTTCCAAACGAATTGTCTAATTGAAAAAATTATAGTTATCTTTTTGCATACAGTCAACAAAATGGATGGTTATAGAAAGGGGGGGGGGGGGTGGGGGGGGGGCAGATCTTGGTTTAGATCTAGACTTGTTCCTATCTAAATATATGCTATTCATCAGCATATTTTCTTTTCCTGTTTAAGAATGAAACCCCCTCTGTAGCCTGATTATTTCATTTGCATGTGGAAATTCAGTCAAAATGGTGTTATAGATGTAGACTCTAATGGATGCATGTGTAACCGGACGCATCCGTACGGACGCTGAACAGACACAAATACTTTTGGTTCAGCCTATATAGGTTTGGACTGTAGACAAACGCACATACGGATGGACAATGAGTGGTCACGGTTGTTAAATGTTCTTTTGATAAACACAAGGAATTTGAACTTCGTATTTCAGTAATTAATATTTTATTTAAATACGGACATGTTTAACCAAATAATTACACCCTCAAAATATAAACAGAATAGGACGGGGGACGAAAGAAAGATTGCAGGAAAGGAAGAAAGCTGCTCAGTGAATTTAGTTCGAAGGTAGGCTCTACCTGTATAACTTCTCACACTGAGAAAGTTATACGGATGGGGCCAGCCTTATATACTCTTACTTGGGTAGGACGCACGTGCAGTGTGTAGAATGTTTTAATTTACTGTGACATACATTTAACCCGGCAATCAATAGATCGTTAGTGACAAGCGAGTGATAATCAAGATTCTGTTTGGAAAAACACTACCATTGCAGAAAGGAAGTGAAATATAAATAAATGGACATGTCTGCCCACGGAAATTAACTCTTTAAAAGCGGTTAAAAAGGTAGAATTCTGCAATGTTTGGAAACAAGATACATGCACATATTGCCAGGTTAAATAAGTAGTGTAATAAACGAAAACATATCAATTTTGAGTACGAGTCATGAGAAAATGGGATTTATACGAGGCGACAAAAAAGGGTGTAGATGAAAAATAATTGTTCTGACGCCGATTTCGAGAGCATTTGAAAACATCGTAAGTCGTATCCGTTACACATGCATAGATCTACTAGAAAATGGGAAATAAAATTTATAAGATTAGATCTAGTCATTTTCTTCTTTTTTCAGTATTTTCCAAAGCTTTTGAACTAGATCTAGATCTATCTTTTAGTTTTAAACAGAGGTTTGTTTGTGATGACCATTTAACTCTTTCCCAAACGGCACAAATTTGGATTAGGCCTATTCCAAAGGGAAAACAGCTTTAGATGACAAAATAGTCGTTTATGTTTAAACTTAGTAGATCTATTTATGTTTAAAATAGCTTAAAATATTGAGCCAAAAGGAGAAAATGCTGATCATCGTGATTTTCTTCTTTTGTCTCAATGTTTTCCTTGAAGCATAATTATTTTATTTTGAACGTCAAAACCAAGTCTTGTTAGGGAAAGGATTAAGGTGTGAAGGAATGTCATATTATTGACAAAGTCATGACTGTTCAACTCGATTTGACAAATATTTCTCGAAGCTTCCTTATCTCTGACCATTGATAGCTTAAACTGTATTAGTCATTATTATAATTATCAATAAATATATGACCCCCGTTCCCATGACATTTTTATCCTTTTGCCTCAATGTTTTACAAAACCTTTCCTAATTGGACATCAAAACCAGGTATAGTTTTGGAAAAGGTTAATGTTGATGCTTCTTTAGGTAAAAGGTCTGTTAAATCAAGGAAAGTAGACCCAATCTAGTCTATTTTGAGGGAAAAAAATATTTTGTCGACATTATTACCTTCTTTTCTCCACGATTTCTTGGTCCTAAACATCAAATCAAAGGTTGATTGGAAAGGAATTTTAAACTATTAATTAGCTGTTTTTCAACGAAAACCTTGTAAAAGCAAGCTACAGTTACGAGGTTTTTGTTGAAAAGGGACAAATTACAAGACAGGAAAAATTTAGACTCATCTAAATTCAAAGATGCTTCAGACAGCAATTAATTCCATGTGAAATGATAAATGCAGTGAAAAAGCAAGAATCCATGAAAACAGGTATAAACAAGAGATGTTTGTAAAACATATATGCCCCCTTCAAGTGCCTATATTTGATGTAGGTCAAAGTCCAAGGTCCAGTTAACAAGGTCCAAGGTCATGGTCAAATATGAAAGGTCTTGGTAGGTGTCTATGTGTGAAATATCAAGGCTGTATATGTAAAAGTAAAATGAAATATAGGCCAGATTAAAGTTTTTAAAAGTAGGCCAAATGCCAAGGTCAAGATCATGGTCAAATGTGTAATGTCTTGGTTGGAGGTGTCCATGTGTGAAATATCAAGGCTGTAGGTGTAAAAGGACATGATATATATGCCTGGTTTAAGTTTTTTTTAAAAGAAGGTCAAACTCCAAGGTCAAGGTTGCAATATTCAAGGTCATGGTCAAATGTTAAAGGTGTTGGTAGGGGGTGTCTATGTGTGAAATGTCAAGGCTGTAGGTGTAATAGGACATAAGATAAAGGCTAGGTTAAAGATTTCTAAAAGTATGTAAAAATAAAAGGTGAAGGTCACACAGGCCAAGGTCATGGTCAAATGTGAAAGGTCTTGGTAGGAGGTGTCCATGTGTAAAATATTGAGGCTGTATAGGTAACAGGACATGAGATATATGCATGGTTTAAGTTTTTTATAAGTAGGTCAAACTTCAAGGTCAAGGTCCAAGGTCATGGTCAAATGTGAAATGTCTTGGTTGGAAGTGACCATGTGTGAAATATCAAGGCTATGTGTGTCAAATGACATGAAATATAGGCCAGTTTAATGTATTATAAAAGTAGGTCAAACACCAAGGTCAATGTCACAAGGTCCAAGGTCATGGTCAAATGTGAAAGGTCTTGGTAGGAGGTGTCCATGTGTAAGATATCGAGACTGTATAGGTAACAGGACATGAGATATAGGCCTAGTTTAAGTTTTTTAAAAGTAGGTCAAACTTCAAGGTCAAGGTCCAAGGTCATGGTCAAATGTGAAATGTCTTGGTTGGAAGTGACCATGTGTGAAATATCAATGCTGTATGTGTAAAATGACATAAAATATAGGCCAGGTTAATGTATTATAAAAGTAGGTCAAACACTAAGGTCAAGGTCACAAGGTCCAAGGTCATGGTCAAATGTGAAAGGTCTTGTTCGTAGGTGTCCATGTGTCAAATATCAAGGCTGTATGTGTAAAAGAACATGATATATCAGCTAGGTTAAAATTTCATAAAAGTAGGTAAAAGTCCAAGGTCAAGGTCCAGGGTCATTGTCAAATGTGAAAGGTCTTGGTAGGATGTGTCCATGTGTGAAATATCAAGGCTGTAAGTGTAATAGCACATGAGATATAGGCCCAGTTTATTTTTTTAAAAGTAGGTCAAACTCTAAAGTCAGGGTCACAAGGTCCAAGGTCATAGTCATATGTGATAGGTCTTAGTCGGAGGTTTCCATGTGTCAAATATCAAGGCTGTATGTGTAAAAGGACATGATATATCGGCAAGGTTAAAGTTTTTAAAATGTAGGTCAAACTCCAATGTCAAGGTCACAAGGTCCAAGGTCATGGTCAATTGTGAAAGGTCTTGGTAAGAGGTGTCCATGTGTGAAATATCAAGGCTGTATGTGTAATAGGTCATGAGATATATGCCCGGTTTATTTTTTTTTTAAAAAGTAGGTCAAACTCCAAGGTCAAGGTCACAAGGTCCAAGGTCATGGTCAAATGTGAATGATGTTGATAGGAGGTATCTATGTGTGAGATATCAAGTCTGTATGTGTAAAAATACATGATATAGGCAAGGTTAAGAATTATGGGTAAAAATCAACAAAGGGCAATAACTCCAAGAAGTTGATCGGCAAGGTTATGGTTCTTGTGCACTGCACCTCTCCATAATGAGATCTATCCACCTGTAAAGTTTCATGATTCTACCTTACATACTTTTTGAGTTGTGCTCTGGACAAGAATCAAGTTATAAAATCAACAAAGGGCAATAACTCAAAAATTTTGATTGACAGAGTTACGGTTCTTGTGCACTGCACCTCTCCATAATGAAATCTATCCACCTGTAAAGTGTCATGATTCTACCTTATATACTTTTTGAGTCTTGCTCCGGTTAAGAATCAAGTTTGACAAGAGATGTTTGTAAAACATATATGCCCCCTTCAAGTGCCTATATTTGATGTAGGTCAAAGTCCAAGGTCAAGTTAACAAGGTCCAAGGTCATGGTCAAATATAAAAGGTCTTGGTAGGAGGTGTCTATTTGTGAAATATCAAAGCTGTATATGTAAAAGTAAAATGAAACATAGGCCAGGTTAAAGTTTTTAAAAGTAGGCCAAATGCCAAGGTCAAGGTCATGGTCAAATGTGAAAGGCCTTGGTTGGAGGTGTCCATGTGTGAAATATCAAGGCTGTAGGTGTAAAAGGACATGATATATATGCCTGGTTTCAGTCTTTTTAAAAGTAGGTCAAACTCCAAGGTCAAGGTTGCAATATTCAAGGTCATGGTCAAATGTGAAAGGTCTTGGTAGGAGGTGTCTATGTGTGAAATATCAAGGCTGTAGGTGTAATAGGACATAAGATAAAGGCTAGGTTAAATATTTCTAAAATAATGTAAAAATCAAAGGTCAAGGTCACACAGGCCAAGGTCATGGTCAAATGTGAAAGGTCTTGGTAGGAGGTGTCCATGTATAAAATATTGAGACTGTATAGGTAACAGGACATGAGATATAGGCCTAGTTTAAGTTTTTTAAAAGTAGGTCAAACTCCAAGGTCAAGGTCCAAGGTCATGGTCAAAAGTGAAATATCTTGGTTGGAAGTGACCATGTGTGAAATATCAAGGCTGTATATGTAAAATGACATAAATATAGGCCAGGTTAATGTATTATTAAAGTAGGTCTAACACCAAGGTCAAAGTCACAAGGTCCAAGGTCATGGGCCAATGTGAAAGGTCTTGGTCGTAGGTGTCCATGTGTCAAATATCAAGGCTGTATGTGTAACAGGACATGATATATCGGCTAGGTTAAAGTTTTTTTTTAAAGTAGGTCAAAGTCCAAGGTCAAGGTCACAAGGTCCAAGGTCATGGTCAAATGTGAAAGGTCTTGGTAAGATGTGTCCATGTGTGAAATACCAAGGCTGTATGTGTAATAGCACATAAGATATAGGCCCAGTTTAATTTTTTTAAAAGTAGGTCAAACTCCAAGCTCAAGGCCACATGGTCCAAGGTCATAGTCGTATGTGATAGGTCTAGGTTGGAGGTTTCCATGTGTCAAATATCAAGGCTGTATGTGTAAATGGACATGATATATCGGCCAGGTTAAAGTTTTTTAAAAGTAGGTCAAACGCCAAGGTCAAGGTCACAAAGTCCAAGGTCATGGTCAATTGTGAATGGTCTTGGTAAGATGTGTCCATGTGTGAAATATCAAGGCTGTATTTGTAAAAGGTCATCAGATATATGCCGGGTTTATTTTGTTTTAAAGTAGGTCAAACTCCAAGGTCAAGGTCACAAGGTCCAAGGTCATGGTTAAATGTGAACGATGTTGATAGGAGGTATCTATGTGTGAGATATCATACCCCCCTCACACATAGCTCGCGACCTTACTGCGACCTGAAAACTAGTAAAATAGCATTTTTCTTTCGAAATTCGTTTGCTTTTCTTTCAAATTTCCAAATTTCTCTCGCCGACGGTCCGGGGCTCCACAGTCTTGTGTTCTGTTTGTTTTTCTGTACGTCCTCGATACGACCCTTCTACGTCCATGGCGTTTCCACTGCGACTGTATTGCGTCCCTACGGCGACCCTACGGCGACCCCACGGCGATCATCGGCGACCCAGCTGCGACTGTGCTACGTCCTTTGCGTTCTTACGGCGACTCTATGGCGACTATTGCGTTTGTCCGGCGACTTTTCTGCGACTGTAAGACGACACCACTACGTCCTTGCTACGTCTATGAAAATAATACTTTTTTGCAGTAAATATCATTTTGAGTCTGACCTTCAACGAGTGAAGGCGTATATTTAATTAGTTTAAAGTTAAATCATTTATACTGAACAAAAGTGAAAACGCTACACTGCAAGATTTCTTATTTCTGGAAAAGTATTGAACTAATAGCATGAAATATATTTTGACGTTCTTTCCCAGGCTTTCAGCAATCGTTTTGTCAAAATTCCATTGCCTTTATTCTACTTGTCTCCTTTATTGTCAGAGTTACAGCCCTTGATACGCTTAGAGCTAATTTCATCTAATGCCGCATATGCGCATGCGCATAAAACTCTTCATATTTTTTTCGGAATTGGTCATATCCGGATTGCCAAAAAAAAAAACATTTAAAATCTCACTTATCTCTCGTAGCAAGCTCTAAAATCAAGGTCTTATATGTCAAATTTGCGAATTACCTCCCTTTGATATAAACAAATAGGGAACTTAAATGTTTGATAGTCACACATTTATCACGGTTTTCGATTGATTTTTTTTTTTTTTGCAACATCAAGTAGGCCTTACAGGGGATTTTTGAACCATTTCCTCGACTAGGATTGTTCCCAGATGTCCATGCAACTGCGACTTCAATTTCCTATGGAGATTACGTTGTAAAATTATCAAGCTTTGGAACATAATGAAATATCTGCTTTTCAAACATCATTTTCTAAACCCTGCAACAATTTTATGCAAACTTCTTTACATTTCCTGACTGGTAACTTGTCGAACTACCATTCCGTGCAGTTCGGCATGGTTTGCATTCTTCTGCTTAGATTTCTGAAGGTTTAAAGTGTGTAAAATCTCCGTTCAAATAGTACATCTGAAAAACGGACCCCTGTCACATTAAAAGGGTCCGTTTTTCATCCCCGTAATTAAGATCCACAAAACGTTTAGTGTATGGAACAACCAAGTCAATGAACAATTCAAAACACTGTCGTTTGATTTTTTACTTGTTTTATTTAGAAGAAATATGACAAGCATTGTAGGTTTAGCGTTTTCACTTTTTTTCAGTATATTATTCCAAAGATGAGAGGCGGACGAGGCAAACGAGCGGGGCCTCTAAAGTGCTACAAGTTGACCCAGTCGCGAATTCAGATGAATTAAATAATCAATAAAGTTGGCCTATATACCAAATGGCAAACTTTTATACTGATCCAAATTCAAAGATTTTTGCATACGTCATTTTCAGGTGAATGAATTATTACATTTTTTGTATTTTTTGGTAGACAATATAGTGTGAAATGAGCAATTTCTTGTAATTTCATCGGCGACTCTGCGGCGTCCTTAGTGCGAGTGTACAACGTCTATTGCGTTCTTATTACGTCCTTACTACGATGCTGCTGCGACTATGGCGACTCTACTGAGACCCCACGACGACCCAACCAGGCCTAGTAAGAACGCAGAGGTTCTGCGACTGTTTTGTGCATGTTCAAAATAGTCGCCGACGGTCTGCGACCTTGTGCGTCCTTGGGGTCCTTGCTACGACCTCGCTGCGTCCCTGCTGCGTCTATGGCGACTGTGCTGCGTCCTGGGTCGTAGCAAGATCGCAGTAAGGACGCAGTAAGGTCGCGAGGTATGTGTGAGGGGGGTATCAAGGCTGTATGTGTAAAAGGACACGGGATATAGGCAAGGTTAAGAATTAAGTGTAAAAATCAACAAAGGGCAAAAACTCCAAAAATTTGATTGGCAGAATTACAGTTCTTGTGCACTGCACCTCTCCATAATGAAATCTATTCACCTGTAAAATTTCATGATTCTACCTTACATATTTTTTGAGTTGTGCTCCGGGCAAGAATTAAGTTATAGAATCAACAAAGCGCAATAACTCACAAAATTTGATCAGCAGAGTTACGGTTCTTGTGCACTGCACCTCTCCATAATGAGATCTATCCACCTGTAAAGTTTCATGATTCTACCTTACATACTTTTTGAGTTATGCACCGGACAATAATCAAGTTTGAAAATCAACAAAGGGTAATAACTCAAAAAATATGATCAGCAGAGTTACGATTCTTGTACACTGTACCTCTCCATAATGAGATCTATCCACCTGTAAAGTTTCATGATTCTACCTAACATAGTTTTTGAGTTATGCTCCGGACAAGAATCAAGTTTGAAAATCAACAAAGGGCAATAACTCAAAAAATTTGATCAGCAGAGTTACAGTTCTTGTGCACTGCACCTCTCCATAATGAGAGCTATCCACCTGTGAAGTTTCATGATTCTACCTTTAATACTTTTCGAGTTATGCTCCAGACAAGAATCAAGTTTGAAAATCAACAAAGGGCAATAACTCAAAAAATTTGATCGACAGAGTTACGGTTCTTGTGCACTGCACCTCTCCATAATGAGATCTATCCACCTGTAAAGTTTCATGATTCTACCTTACATACTTTTTGAGTTGTGCTCTGGATAAGAATCAAGTTATAAAATCAACAAAGGGCAATAACTCAAAAATTTTGATCGACAGAGTTACGGTTCTTGTGCACTGCACCTCTCCATAATGAAATCTATCCACCTGTAAAGTGTCATGATTCTACCTTATATACTTTTTAAGTCTTGCTCCGGTTAAGAATCAAGTTTGACAAGAGATGTTTGTAAAACATATATGACCCCTCAAGGGCCTACATTTGATGTAGGTCAAAGTCCAAGGTCAAGTTAACAAGGTCCAAGGTCATGGTCAAATATAAAAGGTCTTGGTAGGAGGTGTCTATTTGTGAAATATCAAAGCTGTATATGTAAAAGTAAAATGAAACATAGGCCAGGTTAAAGTTTTTAAAAGTAGGCCAAATGCCAAGGTCAAGGTCATGGTCAAATGTGAAAGGCCTTGGTTGGAGGTGTCCATGTGTGAAATATCAAGGCTGTAGGTGTAAAAGGACATGATATATATGCCTGGTTTCAGTCTTTTTAAAAGTAGGTCAAACTCCAAGGTCAAGGTTGCAATATTCAAGGTCATGGTCAAATGTGAAAGGTCTTGGTAGGAGGTGTCTATGTGTGAAATATCAAGGCTGTAGGTGTAATAGGACATAAGATAAAGGCTAGGTTAAATATTTCTAAAATAATGTAAAAATCAAAGGTCAAGGTCACACAGGCCAAGGTCATGGTCAAATGTGAAAGGTCTTGGTAGGAGGTGTCCATGTATAAAATATTGAGACTGTATAGGTAACAGGACATGAGATATAGGCCTAGTTTAAGTTTTTTAAAAGTAGGTCAAACTCCAAGGTCAAGGTCCAAGGTCATGGTCAAAAGTGAAATATCTTGGTTGGAAGTGACCATGTGTGAAATATCAAGGCTGTATATGTAAAATGACATAAATATAGGCCAGGTTAATGTATTATTAAAGTAGGTCTAACACCAAGGTCAAGGTCACAAGGTCCAAGGTCATGGGCCAATGTGAAAGGTCTTGGTCGTAGGTGTCCATGTGTCAAATATCAAGGCTGTATGTGTAACAGGACATGATATATCGGCTAGGTTAAAGTTTTTTTTTTAAAGTAGGTCAAAGTCCAAGGTCAAGGTCACAAGGTCCAAGGTCATGGTCAAATGTGAAAGGTCTTGGTAAGATGTGTCCATGTGTGAAATACCAAGGCTGTATGTGTAATAGCACATAAGATATAGGCCCAGTTTAATTTTTAGCTCACCTGAGCACGAAGTGCTCAAGGTGAGCTATTGTGGTCGCTCACCGTCCGTCGTCCGTCTGTCTGTCCGTCTGTCCGTCCGTTCACAATTTCGTGTTTACACTCTAGCATCTACAAATATAAGCCAATCTTGACCAAACTTGGTCAAAACATGTATGGCCATAAGATCTCGGATGAGTTTGATTATGGGTCAAATCGAACTAGAAAGTCAGGAGTTATCTGCCCTTGAATGCGAAAAATACCTACTTTTGACATTGTTTACACTCTAGCATCTACAATTATTGATCAATCAAGACAAATCTTGGACATAACATTGCAGACCATAAGATCTTGGATGAGTTTGATTTTCAGTCTGATCTGACCAGAAAGACGAGAGTTATGTGCCCTTGAATTCGACAAAATTGCCATTTTCGGCTGTTTTCGACCTTGTTTACACTCTAGAATCTACAATTATTCATCAATGAAGACAAAACTTGGACACACTGTTGGGGACCATAAGATCTTGGATGAGTTTGACTTTCAGTGTGATTTGATCTGAAAGTCGAGAGTTATTTGCCCTTGAATTTGACCATATTGCCATTTTTGGCTGTTTTCGACCTTGTTTACACTCTAGAATCTACATTTATTGACCAATCAAGACAAATCTTGGACACAATGTTGGGGACCATAAGATCTTGGATGAGTGTGGTTTTCAGTCTGATCTGATCAGAAAGTCAAGAGTTATGTGCCCTTGAATTTGACAAAATTGCCGTTTTGGGCTGTTTTCGACCTTGTTTACACTCTAGAATCTACAATTATTAATCAATCAAGACAAAACTTGGACACAATGTTGGGGACTATAAGATCTCGGATGAGTTCCATTTTCAATCTGATCTGACCAGATAGATGAGAGTTATGCGCCCTTGAATTGGGCAAAATTGCCATTTTTGGCTGTTTTCGACCTTGTTTACTCTCTAGAATCTACAATTATTAATCAATCAAGACAAAACTTGGACACAATGTTAGGGACCATAAGATCTCGGATGAGTATGATTTTCAGTCTGATCTGACCAGTCCGGTGTGATCAGAAAGACGAGAGTTATGTGCCCTTGAATGTGATTAAATTGCCATTTTTGGCTGTTGTTGACCTTGTTTACACTGTAGAATCTACAATTATTTAAAAAAAAACAAAAAAACAAAACAATGTTGGGCACCATAAGAGCTTGGATGAGTTTGATTTTCACAACGTTATTGACCATAAGTTCATATTTAGTCTTAAAGTCATAAATATCAATTGAATTGAACCTAAGTGTTGCTCATATCATTTTGGTTCAGGTGAGCGATATAGGACCATCATGGTCCTCTTGTTTTAAAAGTAGGTCAAACTCCAAGCTCAAGGCCACATGGTCCAAGGTCATAGTCGTATGTGATAGGTCTAGGTCGGAGGTTTCCATGTGTCAAATATCAAGGCTGTATGTGTAAATGGACATGATATATCGGCCAGGTTAAAGTTTTTTAAAAGTAGGTCAAACGCCAAGGTCAAGGTCACAAAGTCCAAGGTCATGGTCAATTGTGAATGGTCTTGGTAAGATGTGTCCATGTGTGAAATATCAAGGCTGTATTTGTAAAAGGTCATCAGATATATGCCGGGTTTATTTTGTTTTAAAGTAGGTCAAACTCCAAGGTCAAGGTCACAAGGTCCAAGGTCATGGTTAAATGTGAACGATGTTGATAGGAGGTATCTATGTGTGAGATATCAAGGCTGTATGTGTAAAAGGACACGGGATATAGGCAAGGTTAAGAATTAAGTGTAAAAATCAACAAAGGGCAATAACTCCAAAAATTTGATTGGCAGAATTACAGTTCTTGTGCACTGCACCTCTCCATAATGAAATCTATTCACCTGTAAAATTTCATGATTCTACCTTACATATTTTTTGAGTTGTGCTCCGGGCAAGAATTAAGTTATAAAATCAACAAAGCGCAATAACTCACAGAATTTGATCAGCAGAGTTACGGTTCTTGTGCACTGCACCTCTCCATAATGAGATCTATCCACCTGTAAAGTTTCATGATTCTACCTTACATACTTTTTGAATTATGCACCGGACAATAATCAAGTTTGAAAATCAACAAAGGGCAATAACTCAAAAAATATTATCAGCAGAGTTACGATTCTTGTACACTGTACCTCTCCATAATGAGATCTATCCACCTGTAAAGTTTCATGATTCTACCTAACATAGTTTTTGAGTTATGCTCCGGACAAGAATCAAGTTTGAAAATCAACAAAGGGCAATAACTCAAAAAATTTGATCAGCAGAGTTACAGTTCTTGTGCACTGCACCTCTCCATAATGAGAGCTATCCACCTGTGAAGTTTCATGATTCTACCTTTAATACTTTTCGAGTTATGCTCCAGACAAGAATCAAGTTTGAAAATCAACAAAGGGCAATAACTCAAAAAATTTGATCGACAGAGTTACGGTTCTTGTGCACTGCACCTCTCCATAATGAGATCTATCCACCTGTAAAGTTTCATGATTCTACCTTACATACTTTTTGAGTTATGCTCCGGACAAGAATCAATTTATAAAATCAACAATGGGCAATAACTCAAAAAATTTGATCGGCAGAGTTACAGTTCTTGTGCACTGCACTTCTCCTTAATGAGATCTATCCACCTGTGAAGTTTCATGATTCTACCTTACATACTTTTTGAGTTATGCTCCGGACAAGAATCAAGTTATAAAATCAACAAAGGGCAATAACTCAAAAAATTTGATCGGCAGAGTTACGGTTCTTGTGCACTGCACCTCTCCATAATGAGCTCTATTGACCTATAAAGTTTCATGATTCTACCTTACATACTTTTTGAGTTATGCTCCGGACAAGAATCAAGTTATAAAATCAACAAAAGCAATAACTCAAAAAATTTGATCGGCAGAGTTACGGTTCTTGTGCACTGCACCTCTCCATAATGAGATCTATCCACCTATAAAGTTTCATGATTCTACCTTACATACTTTTTGAGTTATGCTGCGGACAAGAATCAAGTTATAAAATCAACAAAGGGCAATAACTCAAAAAAATTTGATCGGCAGAGTTACGGTTCTTGTGCACTGCATCTCTCCATAATGAGATCTATCCACCTGTGAAGTTTCATGATTCTACCTTTAATACTTTTTGAGTTATGCTCCGGACAAGATTTGGTCTACGGACAGACCGACCGACCTACGGACCGACGGACCGACCGACCGACCGACCGACCAACCTTCCGACCGACCGACCTTCCGACCGACCGACCGACCTTCCGACCGACCGACCGACCGACCGACCGACCGACACTTGCAAAACAATATACCCCCATTTTCTCCGAAAGGGGGCATAAAAATCAACAAAGGGCAATAACTCCAAAAATATGATCAGCAGAGTTACGGTTCTTGTGCACTGCACCTCTCCATAATGAGATCTATCCACCTGTAAAGTTTCATGATTCTTCCTGACATACTTTTTGAGTTATGCTCCGGACAAGAATCAAGTTTGAAAATCAACAAAGGGCAATAACTCCAAAAAATTGACCGGCAGAGTTACTGTTCTTGTGCACTGCACCTCTCCATAATGAGATCTATCCACCTGTAAAGTTTCATGATTTTACCTTACATACTTTTTGAGTTATGCTCTGGACAAGAATCAAGTTATAAAATCAACAAAGGGCAATAACTCAAAAATTTTGATCGGCAGAGTTACGGTTCTTGTGCACTGCACCTCTCCATAATGAGATTTATCCACCTGTAAAGTGTCATGATTCTACCTTACATACTTTTTGAGTTATGCTGCGGACAAGAATCAAGTTTGAAAATCAACAAAGGGCAAAAACTCCAAAAATATCATCAGCAGAGTTACGGTTCTTGTGCACTGCACCTCTCCATAATGAGATATATCCACCTGTAAAGTTTCATGATTCTACCTTACATACTTTTTGAGTTATGCTCCGGACAAGAATCAAGTTTGAAAATCAACAAAGGGCAATAACTCAAAAAATTTGATCGGCAGAGTTACGATTCTTGTACACTGTACCTCTCCATAATGAGATCTATCCACCTGTAAAGTTTCATGATTCTACCTAACATAGTTTTTGAGTTATGCTCCGGACAAGAATCAAGTTTGAAAATCAACAAAGGGCAATAACTCAAAAAATTTGATCGGCAGAGTTACGATTCTTGTACACTGTACCTCTCCATGATGAGATCTATCCACCTGTGAAGTTTCATGATTCTACCTTTAATACATTTCGAGTTATGCTCCGGACAAGGTTTGGTCTACGGACGGACCGACCGACCTACGGACCGACCGACCGACCGACCGACCGACACTTGCAAATCAATATACCCCCATTTTCTTCAAAAGGGGGCATAATAATAGATATACCTAATGGAAATTTCTTAAGGACAGAGAGGTCTGTGGTCTGAATCATATATAATATTAGGAGTCGAATATTTATTTGCAGGTTATACCATTATCACATAATGACCTCTTGACGCCTTTCAAGCAGGCCCATAGGAACAGGGGGTTTAGGAGGGGCTAACCCCCTCCCAAAGTTGGCTAAAAATGCAGAATTTTCTTTATTTTACACTGAAAAACTTGGAAAAATCCAACTTAGCCCCCCCCCCCCCAACTCAGACACTGTTACTTTAGCCCATCCAATGTAAAATTGCTTCCTATGGGCCTGCTTTGGAAAAAATCCTTTGTTGAAATGCATGAACCAGAGGAAAAGTAGGATAGATGGGTATATTCAGGTCATTTTAAATCAATTAAATAGTGCAATGAACTATTTTTAGAGTGCAAAAAGAATAATTTCAACGCCCCTGCAACACTTTTACTTTACCCAGAACAAGCCCTGTTTTTGACTTCTCCAATACAGAAGGCTTTGGAAGCATTAAGCGGGAGAAAAAGAAAATGCTAACACTTTCCATGCTATGATGTTCAAATAACCTGCTTCTTGCAACAATTAAATTCATGTCATCTGCATCATCATTGAAATTGGATCAGTCTAAAATCTTTTGGTTTGGGAAAGGGTTAGATCAAACGACAAAATGTTAGAGGCATACACTTTGAAAGCTGCTGAAGATGACAAAAATGTTGTGATAAAGATAAAATTTCTGTATGATATAGCGTGGATAATGTTGAGGCAAAAGAAGAAAATGCTGATTATCAGCATTTTCTTCTTTTGCTCTAATGTTTTCCCAAACATTTTCTATCAGGAACATCAAAACCAGGTCTTGTTTTGGGAAAGTGTCAACCCTTTCACAAACAAAACCTGGTTTTGATGTCTCTTTAAGAGAAAATTTGGGAAAACCTTGAGACAAAAGAAGAAACTGCTGATTACCAGCAGTTTCTCCTTTTGTCTCACTATTAAGTGTGCTATATCGTACACAAATCCCTTCTTTTTTGTCCTCAATTTTGCCGTCTACATCAGCTTTTAATAAGGACTGCCCTAAAATTTTGTCGTTCGGGAAAGTTTTCCAATGTTCAAAATGATATAAAGAATCTGTCATCCGTGACAAGACCGTGTGACTCAGTTTATCGTGATCTTGAAATCAAGTTTCAGTTTAATTCAATCGTGGGAAAATTTTCTTTTGTATAAAAGTAAAGACCTAACATACAACATTTCACGTCCATATCAGGGCCGGAGCATGTCCAAAACAGTGGACCTGTGCAGTATAATTTTGGACATTTATTGGGCCTTAACCCTTCCGCAAATGACGAAATTTTAGGGTTGTCCAATTTGAAATCAGTTGCAGTGGACAATTATATGTGAAAAAGGATGGGATTTGTGTACAATGTAACAGAGAAAATATTGAGACAAAAGGAGAAACTGCTGGTTATCAGCAGTTTCTTCTTTTGTTTCAATGTTTTCCAAAGCTTTTTCTATTAAGGACGCCAAAGCCAGTTCTAGTGTGGGAAAGAGTTAATTCAATCGTGGGAAAATATTCTTTTGTATTTATAAATGTAAAACTTTTGGGTTGAGGTTTGAGAAGGCATGCATGCTATTGTATTCAATATTCTATTTAATTTGTAGAAAATTTGTTAAGCCCTCATTATTAGATAGCCAATCACCTATCTATTTACTAATGACATTATTTTTTATTTTACTTCCCTTTAAATTTGATCCCCATTTATACAATTTCGACCTGTTTGTGTTCAGGTAGATTTTGATTACCATATTACAAGACAAGTTCTAAGAGTTGTCAGTGGACAATGTAAAGATCACCTTTACAGGAGCTTGTCACAAAGAAAGGTCAAGGTCAAAGGTCATGGTCCCAAATAAAATGTCTTGGCAGAAGCTATATCAATGGGTGAATTATTAAGGCTTTCTCTCACATAGTTTGTAAGATATAAGACTAGAAGTTTGTGTCTATGTAGCTTAGACCAATGCTGACACAGTCGCCAACGACGCTAGGGCTGCGATGTTAGCACCCCTTACATTAATTCCTGGAATGTTAAAAATCATTTTCTTATGTTTTCAAAATAATTAGGGTCAGTTTTCAATGAAAACCTCGTCACTGCAGCTTAAGACAAGCTGCAGTTACGAGGTTTTTAGCTCCACTGGCCGAAGGCCAGCGGGGCTTATGTCATGGCCCTGTGTCCGTCGTCCGTGCGTAAACTTTTTCTTTAAACATCTTCTTCTCCAAAACTATTGGACCAATTTCAACCAAACTTCACAGGAATCTTCCTTGCATGAACCTCTACCAAATTCCTTCAAAAAAATAAATTCCGTGCAGAACTTGAATTTTAATTAATTTAATTGAATTAAATTTTCGAAAAATCTTTAAAAATTCTTCTTCTCCAAAACTACTGGACCAATTTAAACCAAACTTCACAGAAATCTTCCTTGCATAAATCTCTACCAAATTCCTTCAAAAGAATAAATTCCGTGCAGAACGTGAATTTTAACTAATTTAATTGAATTAAATTTTCGAAAAATCTTTAAAAATTCTTCTTCTCCAAAACTACCGGACCAATTTCAACCAAACTTCACAGAAATCTTCCTTGCATAAATCTCTACCAAATTCTTTCAAAAGAATAAACTCCGTGCAGAACTTGAATTTTAATTAATTTAATTGAATTAAATTTTCGAAAAATCTTTAAAAATTCTTCTTCTCCAATACTACTGGACCAATTTCAACCAAACTTCACAGAAATCTTCCTTGCATAAATCTCTACCAAATTCCTTCAAAAGAATAAAATATGTGCAGAACTTGAATTTTAATTAATTTTAATTGAATTAAATTTTCGAAAAATCTTTGAAAATTCTTCTTCTCCAAAACTACTGGACCAATTTCAACCAAACTTCGCACAAATCATTCTTGCATGGATCTCTACCAAACATCTTCAAAAGAATAAAATCTATGCAGAACTTGAGTTTTGATTAATTTAATTGAATTAAATTTTCGAAAAATCTTTAAAAATTCTTCTTCTCCAAAACTACTGGACCAATTTCAACCAAACTTCACAGAAATCATTATTGCATAAATTTTTACCAAATTCCTTCAAAAGAATAAAATCCGCGCGGAACTTGAATTTTAATTAATTTAATTGATTTAAATTTTCGAAAAATCTTTAAAAATTATTCTTCTCCAAAACTACTGGACCAATTTCTACCAAATTTCACACAAATCATCCTTGCATGAATCTCTACCAAATTCCTTCAAAAGAATAAAATCTATGCAGAACTTGAATTTAAATTAATTTAAAATTTATTAAATTTTTGAAAAATCTTTAAAAATTCTTCTTCTCCAAAACTACTGGACCAATTTCAACCAAACTTTACAGAAATGTTCCTTGCATTAATCTCTTCTTAATTCCTTCAAAAAAAATCTATGTAGCACTTAAATTTTGATTAATTAAATTGAATTTTTGAAAAATCTTCTTTTCCAAAACTTACAGGACCAATTTTAACCAAACTTCACACGAATCTTCCTTGCAATTATCTCCTCTAAATTCCTTAAAAAATAATTTCCGTGTAGAACTTAAATTTTAATAAATTCAATTAAATTGAATTTTCGAAAAAAATGTTAAACAATCTTCTTCTCCAAAAGTACAGGGCCAATTTCAACCAAACTTCACAGGAATCTTCCTTGCATGAATCTGTTCCAAATTCCGTCACAATGGGATGAAAAGCTTGGCCGTTGTGGGCTAGGCTTTTTTGTCGCTATATGAAACAGTGTAATTTTAAGAAAATTTTAAAAACATTTCTGCTCCTTAATCACTTAATGGATTTCATTCTGGTGTAGCATGAATCTTCTTTGAATAGACCTCTATTGTATTCCTTGAAGAAGTTTGTAGTCTAAATGTCTAAAAGCCAGTGGAGCGATACAGGGCCATCTTGGCCCTCTTGTTGTTGAAAAGCCTCGTTATACTATTTCACTTTTCAGTTTGAGGCCAATGGATCTAAGCACGTTACAAATGGTGTGCCATTGCAAGATTGTACTGCATGAAAAATGGGAGACAACAGATACTGGACAAGAATCAGGTAAATGAAACCCTATTACAATCCAACATTACTGGTGCTTTTGACGCCCCTCAAGAAAAATGCTATGGAAAACATTGAGGCAAAAGAAGAAAATGCTGATAATCAGCATTTTCTCCTTTTGCCTTTATATTTTCCATGCTATATTGTATAAAAAGTCCACATTTACCAACATTATTTTATCAACTGCAGTGCAGCTTTAGAATTGGATCATCCTAAAATTTTGCCATCAGGTAATGGGTCAAACACTTTTTCAAACAAGAAAATATTGTACTATAAGTCCAAGTCTTGTACTAGTCCATATCTAGAGCTGGTTCAGAAGAGAAATGAGCCAGCATCTGGAAAAAGGAATTTTTGGAGTAAGATGAATCTAGGTTAGCCTGTATAATACTGGCTGCGACGACCAATTCTCGATGTGTTTCAGTTCTCGCCAACTATATATAAATACAACACAAAAAGTATTGAGGCAAAAGGAGAAAATGCTGGTTATCAGCATTTCCTTCTTTTTGTCTAAATACTGCATTTTCCTAAACTAATCCTGGGACATGAAAACCAGAACTTGTTTGAGAAAGGGTTGAACTTTCACAGTATTGCTCTTCACTGATTATATATTAGGTAATGCAAGCTGAGATCAGACTATGTGTATGATCTAAGCTGATCCTTATCTTCATTGTCAAAAAAAGCTAAACCCTTTACCATACAGCAAAAATTCTATACTGGTCCATCTTCCAAGATTTTGTAGACGTCAATTTGAAGTGAATTTACTGTCACATTTTTTAGGACTTTTGGGGTAGAAAACATTGTGGGAAATGAAGAAATTGCTTGTCACAAGCAATTTCTTCATTTTCCACAATGTTTTTGCAAAGCTATTATCATGTAGGTTGTCAAAATGCGTCAATGTGTGATATCGGGCTAAAGATCAAAGATTATCTTACATTGAGGATAAGGATTTAGAAGGTGTTTTAACCCTTTCCTAAACAAGACCTGGTTTTGACGTCCCTAATAGGAAAGGCTTGGGAAAACATTGAAACAAAAGAAGAAACTGCTGATAACCAGCAGTTTCTCCTTTTGTCTCAATATTTTCTATGCCATATTTTACACAAATCCTATCTTTTATAACATTCATTTTATCATTTGTGGCAGTTTTTGAAGTGGATCACCCTTAAAATTTTGCTGTTTGGGAAAGGATTAAGAAGGTGTTTTTAGGTCGTGTCACGGATCAGCATCTCTCTATTCATAAAGGTATGTTCTAATGTTACCTTTAACCCTTTCCCAAACGACAAAATTTTAGGGTGATCCACATCAAAATCTGCCACAAATGACAAAATGGGTGTTAGAAAAGATAGGATTTGTGTAAAATATGGCACAGAAAATATTGAGACAAAAGGAGAAACTGCTGGTTATCAGCAGTTTCTTCTTTTGTTTCAATGTTTTCCCAAGCCTTTTCTATTGGGGACATCAAAACCAGGTCTTGTTTGGGAAAGGGTTAAAAACCAACGACCAACAATCAATTCACTAAAGCAAGACAAGTGACTGTGAATGTAGGTTATGTTATTGTGGTCTTAAAATTCCTTATTTATTCGGACTGAGTTTTAAATTTCGGATTATAAAACTTGAAGGAATATTGTGTTTCGTACATTTGATATAATTTTCGTGATAGGAATGGATATAATTATGTGCTAAGTATGGTATGTCCTTGTGACAGTTATATATGTTTATAATATATTTTATTTATATAAAGGATATATTTAACAAAGGTCAGTATCTTTTGGCAAGATAATAATTGTACTTTTCCAAGATTTCTGGTCAAAGTTTATCCTGTTTCCAAACTTTAGAACATTCACACTGGTCATCATCACGGTGTATAATCACGTGATGCAATAATTACTGAATATCTTCAATAACTTTGTTAATACGGGACCGATTTGAATTCGGTTTGAAGCAGAGAATGTGGACAGTTGTCACGCATTAGATGCACGTTGTTGATTTTTGAAAAATCAACCGATAAAAAAGTTATTGAAGATAAACCAAAATTTTGGTTTATCTTCAATAACTTTTTTATCAATTGATTTTTTAGAAATCTCACATGACCATGACTGTTATTCCTGACAATTTTCAATCTTCTTTGCTCCAAACCGAATTCAAATTGGTCAAGTATTGACAAAATTATTGAAGATTATCGGAAATTTTAAGTCACGTGATTATACACCTTGATCATTGGAAAAGATATGCCCCCTCTGATAAAAGTTCTACTAGCATGTCCATGATAGAGCTTTAACCCTTTCCCAAACAAGACCTGGTTTTGATGTCCCTAATAGAATAGGCTTTTGAAAACATTGACACAAAAGAAGAAACTGCTGATAACCAGCAGTTTCTCCTTTTGCCTCAATATTTTCTTGGTTATATCACACACGATTCCAATCTTTATTAACATTCATTTTGTCGTCTGTAGCAGCTTTTGAATTGGACCTCTTTAAATTTTGTCGTTTGGGAAAGGGTTAATGGTAGTTGTGTCCATGGTCAAGATGTAGAGCATGGCGTTATGACCAAGAGGTTCCGAGTTCGATCACAGGTAGTGATGAAGTTCTTGGATTTTTCACTGGCCCACACATTTGGTTCAAGTACTGGTACAGTTACCACCCCTACTTGAATTTTTTTCAGTTCTATAACTGTTCTAGAACATTCTGGATCGTTAAATGGCAGTTCTAGAACTGATCTAGAACTGATCTAGAACTGCCATTTAATGTTCCAGAACGTTCTAGAACAGTTCTAGAACTAAAATATGTTCTTGAACTGTTTTCGCAGGGGCAGGGGGCAGAATCAAGAGGGATTTATAGTATGAGTTGTAAGAATTTGTTTCCTAATCGATGTAAAATAAAATGTGTTTAACCCTTTCCCAAACGGCAAAATTTTAGGGTGATCCACTTCAGAAACTGCCGCAAATGACAAAATGGATGTAATTAAAGATAGGATTTGTGTGAAATATGGCACAGAAAATATTGAGACAAAAGGAGAAACTGCTGGTTATCAGCAGTTTCTTCTTTGGTCTCAATGTTTTCCCAAGTCTTTTCTATTAGAGACGTCAAAAGCAGGTCTTGTTTGCGAAAGGGTTAAAGTAATGTCCGAAGAAAGCATCACAATTATATTATTATATTATTGAAGCTTCCCAAACAGTTTGGAATCTTTTACCAGTCTTAATTTTGTCATTTGGTAAAGGGTTAACATTCATAATGAATTAATGTTGGCAAGTTTTATTAGCACAAGCAACAGTTTGTAACAAAGAAATCAATAGTAAGTCAGTCTCTTAGTGCCAAACAGCAAAATTTCACCTATTACCAACACAACAAAATCTTAAGCTCGTCCGAATTGAAAGAAGTTGCAGATGTCATTTTCAATGTGATGCAATTTCAAATTTTAATGACTTTAAGGGTAGAAAACATGGTGGGAAATGAAGAAATTGCTTGTCACAAGCAATTTCTTCATTTTCCACAATGTTTTCTACGGCCTTTATTTTGTGAGGTGTCAAAAGGCGTCACTGTGGAGAGCTAGCTAGCTCTGCTGGAGAATTGAAAATGAGTGTTGATAAAGATAGGATTTGTTATAACTAATATAGCAATAAAAACGTTGAGGCAAAAGGAGAAAATGCTGATCATCAGGCAGCATTTTCTTCTATTTCCTCAATGTTTTCTCATGTGTTTATGTTAGGGATGTCAAAACCAGGCCTTGTTTGAGAGAGGGTTAACCCTTTCCCAAACAAGACCTGGCCCCGGTTTCTCGAAAAAACTTAAGTATATTCTCATGAGTCCATGCTCAACTTCAAACGTATACTCTCCAACGTTGAAGGGTATTCGATTGAAGTTCACGTGGATTTCGTGCGATTTGAGCACGGTGCTCAGATTTGAGCATGAGAATATACTTAAGTTTTTTCGAGAAACCGGGGCCTGGTTTTGACGTCCCTAATAGAAAAAAAATGGCTTGGGAAAACAGTGAGAAAAAAGAAGAAACTGCTGATAACCAGCAGTTTCTACTTTTGTCTCAATATTTTCTGTGCTATATTTTACACAAATCCTGCCTTTATCAACGTCCATTTTGATGTGTGCAGTGGATTTTAAATTGGAAAAGTTATAAATTTCGCCGTTGGATTAAAGGTGCTGCTTACAGACCACAATGTAGGTATCAAGTACAGAAAGTATAATGTATTTAGGCAAAAGGAGAAATTGCTGCTTTATATAGCAATATCCTCTTTTGCTGGGATGCATCATGTTATGTGCAGCGGCTATAGCCCATTGGACTCTCACTCAGAGGGTCCAGGGTTCGATCCCTGGCTGCGGCAAACATCTGTTCTGACAAAATTTTCTCCCGCCAATGGTTTAATATTGTTAACCAATGTGGGGGAGCAGCTTGAATCTTGATACGAAAAATGACTGGAGTCCATGGTTAGGTGCTCCTGCCTACAATATATGACCATAGTAGTTGAAAGAGACATTAAACCTCAATCAATGATAAAATCTGCATGTAAGGAATGTCAAAACCTGCTGCTGTTTGGGAAAAGAACTTCGAAGGCCAAGACATATCGATGATAGTGTGTTCAATAAAGCACAGAAAATATTGATGCAAAGGGAGAAATTGCTGCTTATCAGCAATTTCTTCTTTTGTGTCAATGTCCAGTTTTTGCATGTTAGGGATGTCAAAACCAGTTGTTGATTGGGAAAAGATCACATTTCTGAAAGGCCAAGACATATTGAATGATAGTTTTTGCATGTATATAACAAGAAATACATCTGTTTTATGTTGTTAACCTGTCTATATTGACATTGAACTCTTGTTTTATATCAGTCTATCGAGGGCAAACGATATTATGACATATAGTCGAATAGCTGATGTTGGTAGAGATATAATTTGTGTACAAAATAGCACAGAAAATATTGAGGCAAAAGGAGAAACTGCTGATTATCAGCAGTTTCTTCTTTTGTTTCAATGTTTTCCCAAGTCTTTTCTATTAGGGACGTCAAAACCAGGTCTTGTTTGGGAAAGGGTTAACCTGTCTATATTGACATTGAACTCTTGTTTTATATCAGTCCAAACAACATTATGACATATCGTCGGTGTAAATGCAAAACCTCGTATGTCGATTGGTGCGATTTTCAAAGTACAAACTTGTGTGCCCTGTGTAGACGATTCTCGCAGGTTTTGAGATATTTTTACTGATCAGTATTATTGACACATTATTTGTGAACAATATGTCCAATTTTCAAGTAAGACATTTAAGTTTGGGAAAAGTTACTACACTTTATTACCTCACCTTTAAAATTTTCCAAAACCGAGATACGAGGTTTTGCATTTACAACGACGATATAGCTAAGTAGTTGAGTACATCTCTTTTAACCCTCTCTAACCCTCTCCCAAACAATACGCGGCGGCGAGTGAGTGGCATAGCGCAGTTGGTAGCGCATCTGCCTCTCATTCCAGAGGTCCCGGGTTTGATACCCGGCTACGGCAAATATCCTTTCTGACAAAAATGTCACCCATCAATGGTTTGATATCTTGAACCTATGTGGGCGAGCAGCTCGAGGCTCGGTTAGGGTGTTGTGGTAGTACTGGTATGAGAAACGACAGGAATCCATGGTAAGGTGCTCCAGCCACAATATGACCATATAAGAGTTGAAAACGGCATAAAACCCCAATAAACCAAACCCAAACATTACAGGCCCATAGGAAGCAATTTTAAATGGGGGGTGGGGGATGTCCGGGCCAGTGTCTTAATATTGGAGGGGCTAAATTGAATTTAGTCTAGATGTTTAGTGTAAAACAAGGAAAAATTTGATACATTGTATTGTTGGCCAACTTTGGGGGAAGTGGTTGATCAACAATTTCTGTGAAAGGGCTTGGAGTTGAATTAAGGGGGTTTGTTTTCATAGTATTACACAATTTTTACTGAATTTCTGTATGAAAATGAAATGATCTTAATCCACCAATTTATCAATCAATCCATTGATTGATCAATCAATCAAGTTATCAATTAATATATCTATTTACAGAGTCTTTACAAACAACTCTCTCACCCCTTTTGAATGATCTATGTTACAATGCTCTCAACTGTGTTATGGTCAAAGACCTCGAAAATATTTCGTAGCTTTTCAACATAAAACCTCGTAACTGCAGCTTTTTTAAGCTGCAGTTACGAGGATTTTGTTAAAAAGCAGCAATTCAACATTGTATTGGGTGATTTCCTCAACAATAGTATGGGTGCTAATGTATTATGTTTTAAAGTTTATTGACCTTCCCATTAAAGGGACATTTCATTCCAATTTCAATTTTTAGCGAGCCGGGACTTTATGTCTGGGGAGCTAATGTCACAGCCCTAGTGTCGGCGTCGGCGTCAGCGTCGGCGTCCCGTCCCGTCTTCACTTGAAAAACTTTAACCTGGTCTATATCTCAGGCACTATTAGAGATACAGCCTTGATATTTCATACATAGATACATCTTGACAAGACCTTTCATTTGGGACCATGACCTTTGACCTTGTGACCTTGACCTTGGAGTTTGACCTACTTTTGAAAAACTTTAACCTGGCCTATATCTCAGGCACTATTAGAGATACAGCCTTGATATTTCATACATAGATACATCTTGACAAGACCTTTCATTTATGACCATGACATTTGACCTTGTGACCTTGACCTTGGAGTTTGACCTACTTTTGAAAAAAATGCTGTTTTTGTGACAAGCTCTTGTATAGGCGAGCTACGTTGTCCGCGGACAACTCTTGTTTAAAGTATGTCTTGATGCCAAGATTGGTTATCCTAATGAGTATAAATACTATTAGTTTTTAGCTCATCTGAGCACAAAGTGCTCAAGGTGAGCTATTGTGGTCGCTTTTTGTCCGTCGTCCGTCCATCCGTCTGTCTGTCCGTCCGTTCACAAATTCTTTAAACATCTTCTCCTCCTATACCATTGGGCCAATTTTTAGCTCCACTGGCCGAAGGCCAGCGAGCTATTGTCATGGCGTTGTGTCCGTCGTGCGTGCGTGCGTCCGTCCGTCCGTGCGTCCGTCCGTCCGTCCGTTAACTTTTTCTTTAAAAATCTTCTTCTCAGAAACTACTGGACCAATTATAATTAAATTTCACAGAAATGTTCCTTGCATAGCCCTCTTTCAAATTCCTTCAAAGAATTCAATTCCATTGAAAACTCTGGTTGCTATGGTAACAAATACGAATTTTTAGAAAAAACTTAAAAAATCTTCTTCTCCCAAACAACTTATCAGATTTCTTTGAAATTTGACAGGCATGTTCCTTTGGTGACCCTTTTTCAGATTCCTTGAAGAAATTTTGATAATTCGAAAAACATGGCCGCTGTGGGCGGGGCTTATTTTCCATATATGGCGCATAGTGTAATTTTAAAAAATCTTCTTCTCAAAAACTACTGGATCAATTTTAATTAAATTTCACAGAAATGTTCCTTGCATAGCCCTCTTTCAAATTCCTTCAAAGAATTCAATTCCATTGAAAACTCTGGTTGCTATGGTAACAAATACGAATTTTTAGAAAAAACTTAAAAAATCTTCTTCTCCCAAACAACTTATCAGATTTCTTTGAAATTTGACAGGCATGTTCCTTTGGTGACCCTTTTTCAGATTCCTTGAAGAAATTTTGATAATTCGAAAAACATGGCCACTGTGGGCGGGGCTTATTTTCCATTATTCGGCCAGTGAGCTATTGTCATGGCGTTGTGTCCGTCGTGCGTGCGTGCGTCCGTCCGTCCGTGCGTTCAACTTTTAGCTCACGTGAAGACAAAGTACTCAAGGTGAGCTATTGTAATCGGTGAATGTCCGTTGTCCGTCTGTCTGTTGTCTATCGTCCAACAATTGCTTTAAAAGTCTTTTCCTAAATCACAAGGCCAAACGACCTGAAACTTTGCAGGGATCTTCTTTGGGTTAAGCTCTACCAAAGTTTTAAAAGGAATTTTATTCCTTTTGAAAACACAGGAAAAGGGGCCTTATTTACATTTTCACTGTTTCACTCTAGTGGCCACAAATTTGGCTCAATCCTATTGAAACTTGGTCATAATTAAACTGGTCAAAATAATTGTTTAAGCATACAGAGATCTTAATGACATTTCCAATGTTTATATACTGAAGGCCACAAATTCAGCTCAATCTGAAAAAACAACTGGTCAAAATAATTGTTTCAGCATACAGAATGAACCTTTTTGAACATGGAAAGGTTTTGTGTTAAAACATGGGAAAAGGGGTCTTTATGACATTTTCTTACACTGAATTTGATTGAGTCAAAGTGTTTGTCACTTAAAAAGAGAAGCTTGTCTTGAATTGGGCAGATCTAGACTAAGAAAGGGGGTCTTAATGATTTTTCTGTTTACATTCTGGTTTATGAAGAAATAAAGAAGGAAGTAACACTCAGGTGAGAGACAGGACCATCATGGTCCTCTTGTTTTGGAATTGTCTTTACAAATTGCAATTGGAAATCACATTTGAAAGCTTTTTGAGTTAGGTTTATATATAAATTCTATGCAGAATTTATTACAGCTGTCGTTGCTGTTAACAGGATAGTTTAATTCACCAATGTTGGTAAAGGCCTTTGGCCTGAGGAGAATCGCCTTGCTGATCATAAGGGAGAAAGGGACTAATCAGACTTAGAGAATTCATAAGAAAATTCTTTAAAAATCAACCATTAGGCCAATTTGAACCAGACTTTGTAAGAATGTTCTTTGAGTCTCTCTTCAAAATTTATTCACAAATTTCAAGATTTGGCTGTGTAAGGCTTACAAGAAATCATTGGATAATTCTTCCACTTTAGCCAGTGGAGCGATTCAGGCCCTCTTGGGCCTCTTGTTACCAAACTTGGCAGGAATGTTCCTTGGGTGACCCTTCTCAAAACTTGTTCGCGGATTTTTGATTCGTCAAAAAATGTGGGCGTGGCAGGGTGGGGCTTATCAGACTTAGAGAAATCATAAGAAAATTCTTTAAAAATCAGCCATTGGGCCAATCTGAACCAAACTTGGCAGGAATGTGCCTTGAGTCACTCTTCTCAAAATTTATTCACAAATTTTTACATTTGTCAAAAAATGTGGCCGTGGCAGGGAGGAAGGGGCTTATTGGACATAGAGAAATCATAAGAAAATTCTTTAAAAATCAGCCATTGGGCGAATCTGAACCAAACTTGGCAGGAATGTGCCTTGAGTCACTCTTCTCAAAATTTATTCACAAATTTTTACTTTTGTCAAAAAATGTAGCCGTGGCAGGGAGGAAGGGGCTTATTGGACATCGAGAAATCAGAAGAAAATTCTTTAAAAATCAACCATTGGGCCCAATTGAACCAGACTTGGTAGGAATGTGCCTTGAGTCACTCTTTTCAAATTTATTCACAATTTTTTGGCTGTGGCAGGGAGAAAGGGGCTTATCGGACTTAGAGAAATCATAAGAAAATTCTTTAAAAATCAACAATTTGGCCCAATTGAACCAGACTTTGCAGGAATGTTCCTAAGAGTCACTCTTTTCAAAATTTGTTCACAAATTTTTACATGTCAAAAAATGTCACATTGTGGCCGTGGCAGGAAGGAAGAGGCTTATCGGACTTGGAGAAATCATAAGAAAATTCTTTAAAAATCAACCTTTTGGCCAATTTTAATCAAACTTTGCCGGAATGTTCCTTGAGTAACTCTTCTCAAAATTTGTTCACAATTTTGTTCTTTTGTCAAAAAATGTGGGCATGTCAGGGAGGAAGAGGCTTATCAGAATAGAGAAATCATAAGAAAATTCTTTAAAAATCAACCATTGGGCCAATTTGAACGAAACCTGGCTGGAAAGTTCCTTGAGTGACTCGTTTCAAAATTGTATCTTGATTTTTTTTATTTCCTTAAAAAGTATGTTAGTGTGGCAGGGTTATGGCAATTTTTTGCATTGAAAATTATACTTTACTGTGGGTTGTAATGGAGATACTTAGATTTCTTCTAAACTATTTGGCCTAGAACCTTGAAATTTTGTGTAAGACCTAATTTCATGAATGGCTTCTAGAATACAAGAAATCATTACTATACATGGAAACTAAGCCCTATATTGTGGGTTCTACAGTTTATAAGGCAATTTTGATGCATTTACTTTGCGAATCATACAAGCTGCAGATAAGAGGAGATAATTGCTTTTTTAAGGTTCCGGAACTGTAATGGCAATATTTGGTACACCCACTTCTAGCGTATTGATTTCTTTGAAATTTGGATATGTTGTAGATATTGATAAATAAAAATATTTTACCATCTTAATTTCTAAAATTTGTAAATCCAAGGGGAGATAACTGGCTTTAAAGTTTGCATTGTAGTCACTGAGAAAATATCTTTTTTGTCAATATTTTCAAAATTAGGCAAATTTTCAAATTTTTTAAATGGTAGAAAGTTGCCAATTATTATTTCCCTCCATAACATACAATAAAATAGTTTGTTTACCATACAAATTTTGTGAAAACTGATTTTTTCGTGAGTCAAGGGCAGATAATCCACTAAAATTTATATCATAAAGGGAGATAATGCATTATTTTCAAGTCAGAAACTTTTACTGATTATTTACCATTCACATCATAACATATCAATTTTGAGTTTTGCCATACATATAATTGATACATGATATTAAACACTATCAGGTATATTTGTAGTGCAGCTAAATCATTATAAAGTTACAGCCATTACAGTTCCGGAACCTTAAAGCAACATTTTGTTTCAATATTCATCAAACCCTTTGTTGTTGGTGACCATTTCAATCATCTGCTTGAAAAAAATAATATATTCTACATAGGGTTTTGATATAAGTAATAAATTTGGAAAGCTTTCTATTTCTCTTATCTATTTCTGTTATCCACTGCTCTGCAGGCTGGCCCCATGTTTATCTTATGTAAACAAATAAGAAGGGATTAGCCTAGCTTATCAGATGGTTTGTTCTCATTTACTATATTCTTTCAAATCGCATATCAAATCTTGCTTATAATATCATAAATGATCAATTTTAACAGGTCAGTATGCTTTGAAAATTAGCCTATGTTGTATATTGCGAAATCATGAAATAATTATTGAAAAAAAACTCAACTTTTATGCTAATTTATACCCAATTTTACAGGATCGATTGGAACAAAATTATTACTTAATTGTTTCCAAACAGAAAATCCTTATAAGTTTCATGCCTTTGAATTTGACAAAATTGCCATTATCACTCTTGTCATCTTGATTCAGGTGAGCGATTTAGGACCATCATGGTCCTCTTGTTTGAAGTTGTTGCCTGAATAAGCGAGAAACACGCATTTAAAGTTGAGACATAATCGATAAATTGCATATAAATCCGAACTGTTGTCCACAACAATTTGTTCAATTTTAACACAAAAATATAAATTTCTCGTAAACGGCGCAATATTTTGGCTTGAAATTTTCAGAATTTTCATAAGGAAATATGCTCTTTCAGATGAAAATAAAAGTAAAATTTATGACAAAAAAATCTGAAATGTCACTTTAACCAAGCTTTTCCAAAACACCACAATTATAGACTAGGGATATTAAAGCTGCTGCAAATGTCAAGAACTGATGTTGCTAATTTCTAGTTTTAGGCATTTTCATCTTTGGCTTCAATATTTCTCAGGCATTTTTTTTAGCTCAGCTGATCACAAAGTTAGTGCTCTTGGCTAGAGCTATTGTGGTCACTTTTTGTCAAGCGTCTGTCCCATCTGTTTGTATCTCTATTTGTCTGTCTGTCTGTCAACAATTTGGTGTTTACGCTCTATAGTGCACAATTTAATACTTTGGTGTGGTGGTTAAACATTATAAGAATTGGTAAAGCTTAAAATGCAGTGTTTATATAAAAAATATTGAATACCAACATGATGAGAAAAGAAGAAATTGCTCATTATGAGCAATTTCTTTTTTTCCCATGATGTTTTTATTCTCAATTAATACATATACACTTATGAAAGTGCATTATGTATCAGTTTTGGACTCATTTTACTTTAAAATGACTTTATTTGATGACCAGTTGGAAGACATTATGTTGGGGGTTACACTGATTTCTATTAAGCAATAATGGGGACACTTATAATGGCTAATTGGTTTGGGGAGAACACTAAAATATGTATCATCATGGTCCATACGTAAAATATTCAACTTGCATATAATTTGGGCGCAATTTGATCATCGGAGTGATCTTTTGTAAGGAAGGAAGTCAACCTACTTACAACATGACCTGGTTTTGAAGCCCCTGTAATTAATTAATTGTTAAAAATCTTGGGAAAATACTGAGGAAAAAGAAGAAAATGTTGATTACCACAATTTATTTCTTAATTTGCATATAATTTGGGTGTAATTTGATCATCTTAGTATACAGTGGGTTACGCTCTTTTGTATAAGGAAGTAAGTCAACCTACTTACATTAAGAACTGGTTATGAAATTCCTTACTTAATAAATGTAATTGGCAAAATATTAAGGCCAAAGGAGCAAATGTTGATTACCACAATTTTCTTCTTTTTCCCTCAATGTTAATCTTTTCAATTATTTAAATAAATGTTTATTTATAGTCCTACTCTGTTGTCTGCAACATCCTTTATGTTGGACCTATCTTAACACATTCACCACGCAGTGACATTTTTGACGCCTCTCCAGAAAATATGTAGTAAAATATTGTGGAAAAGCAATTTCTTTATTTCCCACAATGTTTTTCGACCTAGAAATACTAACAAATGTATAATTTCATCCACTTTAATATTGAATCTTGTTGTCTGCAACATCTTTTAAATTAGACCAGTCTAAAATTTCATCTGGTTATGGGTTAAATTGCCAAAAAAACACATTTTGTACTATAAAAGTGTACAATTTATTGAATTTTATGTATGATGGATGATGGAAAAGAGCAATAATGTGCCTACGTCATTTCAAATGATCCGTCATGACTTAAAATTAACTATAAAGTTTCATGACCCCAGGCAAAAGAACTAGGGAAATAACATTAAGTATTTATAAAATTGTTTTTTATGTTTTAGTAAACAATTTAAATGACTGTCAAACATCTATATTTCGATGGTTCTGTGCAAAACGGTTGTAACTGCCTATAGATATATTGGCAGTTACAACGGTTTCATGCTGAGCCATCAATTTGTTTATAGTTTCACGATGATGTTAAATTTTAACTCTTTATACTCGTAAAGCGTATGTGAAAGAGCAGCTGCAGGCCTGTAAAGGTTGTGTTGGTTATAAATACTCAGTTGAGAGAAATTAGCAGATAAAAAAAGTTATTGATGATTATCCATAATTTTGGTTGGTCATCAATAACTTTGTTATCAGCTGATCTTTGAAAAATCGTTCACATTCAGCGAATCCTTGGTGTTTTCTGCCTTCTTTGCTTCAAATCTTTTTCAAATTGGTCACATAATAACATTATTATTGAAAAGTGTCACATGATTCCTTGTAGTCAGTGTATTAGGCTCTTTTGAAAGACTTAAACAATTATAATGAAGTTAAGGCTGACACATTAGAGAGGTTTCGATTTCAAACTTGTACGTGTACTTGTACGTGTACTTGTAACTACACGTACACGTACACGTTTCTATCTAGGGAAGGTTTCGATTTCCAACTTGTACGCGTACGTGTACTTGTAGCAGGTGATTTGGGAAAGGGTTAAAAGGGTTAAAAAAACTGTACCCGTTTCAAAACTAGAAGTGTTTTTGGAAAGCACCAGCGGAAAAGAAGAAAATTCCAGCATTTTCTCCCCCAATTCCAGATCTACCCTTATTGAAAAACTTCAGCAAAAAATTATATTAAAAATGGTCAGAATTTCCTTCGGAAACTTATCTGAAAATGACAGTAGATCAATAAATTTCAGTTTAATAAACTTGATCTAGATCTACTAAGTTTGAAAAGGCGTCAACTGCATAAATCCTGTGCAGGGTTAGTGGGTAAATACTTGCGGTACTGACTCTATGTACTGGCATAAATTGGGTTAGGAAAGGTCGTTGATACGACCTGTATTAAACAAGCTGTAACTTTCAAACTATTCTTGTTAGGATACCACTCACAAGTATATTCTCATTAAAAATGCATGAATTACCTCATGCATTCATTTAAACACCTAGAAACTGTACCAATTAAGAATAAAAAGCTACAAGTTTTTACTTACGTGTAAACCGGCCTCTACAAGTTTTCGACGTGTAGCGAGAGTGATAAATAATCACAAAGTGATGACGTCATAGTGACGTTTCGCACAAAAATTACTCGTACACGTAGAAGTAGGCGTACAAGTTCGGAATCGAAACCTCTCTATTAACACTTTCCCAAACAGCTAATTTTTAGGGCAGTCCACTTGAAAAACTGCCACAAATGACTAAATGGGAGTTTTTAAAGATAGAATTTGTGTAAAATATGGCATAGAAAATATTGAGACAAAAGGAGAAACTGCTGGTTATCAGCAGTTTCTTCTTTTGTTTTAATGTTTTCCAAAACCTTTTCTATTAGGGACGTCAAAACCAGGTCTTGTTTGGGAAAGGGTTAAAAAGGTTAATTTTAGTTTAACTGTCAAAAGTTGTCAAGAATTGACAAGTCATCATTTTAAAATGATGAAAAACTAACTAGAAAATTTATTTCATTTGTCATTTTGTCGTCTTCTTGTAATTTCGTAAAAAAGATCATACATAATAAGTTTGTACATTTGTGTTTGTGGTTAGGATATTTTTTCATGTGAAAAACGGATATGTGTGAAATTGTTTTATGATTTGGTAACTGGCTGCCAAAATTTGAAATCTTTGAGCTCATTATAAAACTTTCACAAAAATTCAATGGTATATAATTCGTCGGTGTAAATGCAAAACCTCGTATGTCGATCCTTGCGATTTTCAAAGTACAAACTTGTGTGCCCAGTTACAGACAATCCTTTCAAGTTTTGAGATATTTTACTAATCAGTATTGATGGCACATCATTTGTGAACAATATGTCCAAATTTCAAGTAAAGCAATACAGTTTGAGAAAAGTTATTACACGTTTTTCCCTACCCTTTAAAATTTTCCAAAAACGAGATACGAGGTTTTGCATTTACAACGACGAATTGCTGCTTACATATTTAAGCAAATTCCCACAATGTTTTCTAACCCCAAAAGACCAGAACTGTGAATTTGATTTAATTTATAGTGTTGTTTGCATCACTTTTGAAGTTGAGGGACTAATATAAGTCTGAAAATTTTCCTGTCTGATAATGGGTTAAAATAGCAGGGGCTCAAGCTTATTTTCTTAAAAGCTAAAAAAAAATTGTTTCACTCTTTCATCATTATTTATTTTCTTAGCTTGGTTCAATGAACAGAATAATGAAATGATTATGTTTAATTTTTAGAAATGTGACATGTCTCATAAAAAGGGACAAACTGGATAGAGTAAAGATTAATGGACCCTTCTCATATATATTTGTTTGGCTTTAACATACCTATTAACAAAAATTGTCGACGCCTTTAATATTTGACAACCTATAGAAGAAAAGACAGCCAGTGGCATACATGGTGGAAAATGAAGAAATTGCTTGTGATAAGCAAATTCTTCATTTCCTACAGTGTTTTCTGTATAAAAATTCTGTCGTTTGGGTTAATGATGATGGTCCGTATACGATAATTACAAAATTGCCAACCACAGTCTAAACATTGTGTAAACACTTTGAACAAAACATGATTTTGAAGATAAATAAGGTAGAAAATGTTGACAGATAAGGAGAGAAATGCTACTTTCAACCTTTCCTTTTCTCTCAATTTTTTCCAAAGTTTTCCAGTTTTGTTAGGGACATCAAAATCAGGTTTTGTAATGGAAATAGCTAAATCCATAAAATAGTTCATGCAGTAGGATTAATTAGGTACTTTCTGTATAAATTATTTATAGGCATAGCTTACTTTGACTGACAACATATCAATAATGTTAAAGAGAGTTGGAGCAAAATGTTGCTTTTCTTCAAAAACCTGGTATCTGCAGCTTAAAACAAGCTGCAGATACGAGGTTTTTGCAGAAAGGCGACGAAAACTACTACAGTTGCACATTGACAGGGTGGAAAATCACCAAAAGTTCGGGTATAGACTTCAAAATCTGGTATTGTTTTGGCAACAGCTTAATCCATAATAGTTCATGCAGAAAGAATAATTAGGTACTCTCTTTATTAATTATTCATAAGCATTGCTGCCTAAATTAGTCCGACAACCTATCAATATTGTTAAAGAGAGTTGGAGCAATATTACTATAAATGTGCATGGAGGACTTTGAATGGCGATGAATTGGGAACTATTTAATCAAGTAAACCATGACGTAATTGACCAAACGCCGGCTGTTAATCAAAACCATCGATTAGCCAATGGACGATCAGAATTATTATTATACCCCCCAAATTCAATTTTGGGGGTATATAGGAGTCAGCTTGTTTGTCTGTCTGTCTGTCTGTTGGTCTGTTGGTCCGTCTGTTGGTTTTTTGTCCGCTCTATTTCTCCTAAACTGCTGGTCCAATTTAATTCAAACTTCACATGTGAACTCATTACCAAGTGGAGATGTGCATATCAAATTTTTGTCACGGTCCATTGATTTTTGACGGAGTTACGGCCCTTGAGTGAATTTTCTTGTCCGCTCAATTTCTCGGAAACTAATTGACAGATTTCAAAAAGAATTTACAGTTATGCTTACTGGCTCTCAAATATGTGCATATCAAATTCTGCTGATGTTTCATTAATTTTTAAATGAGTTATGGCCCTTTTCTGAAAATTGCCATTTTACACAAAATCAAGGTGTGTTGATCGGTTTTTCAATTTTTTGTCCACTCTATTTCTCATAAACTACTGGACCAATTTTGTTCAAACATCACATGAGAACTTATTACTAAGTTGCGAAGTGCATACTAAATTTTTGTTACGGTCCATTAATTTTTGACGGAGTTACGACCCATGAGTGAATTTTCTTGTCCGCTCAATTTCTCGGTAACTTATGGATGGATATCATAAAAACTTTACAAGTATGCTTACTGGCTCTCATATATGTGCATATTTAATTTTGGTCATGGTTCATTGTACCCCCCAAATTCAATTTGGGGGGTAACAGGAGTCAGCTTGTCCGTTGGTCTGTTGGTCCATTGGTCGGTCTGCAGCTTTTTTGTCCGCTCTGTTTCTCCTAAACTACTATTCCAATTTTATTCAAACTACACATGTGAGCTCATTACTAAGTGGAGATGTGCATATATTTTGGTTACGGTCCATTGATTTTTCACTGAGTTATGGCCCTTGAGTGAAATTTCTTGTCCGCTCAATTTCTCGGTAACTAATGGATGGATTTCAAAAACTTTTTACAGTTATGCTCAGTAGCTCTCAAATATGTGCATATTAAATTTTGGTTATGGTTCATTGATTTTTGACTGAGTAATGGCCCTTTGTTGAAAAATGGCATTTTTCGCAATGTTAACATATGTGTTGATTGGTTTGTTGATATTTTGTCTGCTCTATTTCTCACAAACTACTGTTCCAATTTTATTCAAACTTCACATGTGAGTTTATTACTAAATGGAGATGTGCATGTAATATTTTGGTCACAGTCCAATGATTTTTTACAGAGTTATGGCCCTTGAGTAAATTTTCTTGTCCGCTCAATTTCTCGGTAACTAATAATTGGATTTCAAAAAAACTTTACAGTTATGGTCAATAGCTCTCAAATATTTGCATATTAAATTTTGGTAATGGTTCATTGAATTTTGACTGAGTAATGGCCCTTTGTTGAAAAATGGCGTTTTTAGAAATTTTAACTTGTGTTGATCGGATTGTTGATATTTTGTCGGCTCTATTTTTCACAAACTACTGGTCCAATTTTATTCAAACCTCCCATGTGAGCTTATTACTAAGTGGAGATGTGCATGTAATATTTTGGTCACAGTCCAATGTTTTTTTACAGAGTAATGGCCCTTGAGTGAATTATATTGTCTGCTCAATTTCTCGGTAACTAATGGATGGATTTCAATAAAACTTTACAGTTATGGTCAATAGCTCTCAAATATGTGCATATTAAATTTTGGTTATGGTTCATTGATTTTTGACTGAGTAATGGCCCTTTGTTGAAAAATGGCATTTTTTGCAACATTAAAATGTGTCGATCGGTTTGTTGACATTTTGTCTGCTATATTTCTCATAAACTACTGGTACTATTTTATTCAAACTCCATATGTGAGCTTAATACTAAGTGGAGATGTGCATGAAATATTTTGGTCACGGTCCAATGATTTTTAGCTCACCTGAGCACAAGGTGCTCAAGTGAGCTATATTGTGATCACCTTTTGTCCGGCGTCTGTGCGTATGTGCGTCGTCCGTCGTCCGTCAACAATTTCTTTAAATGACATCTCCTCCTAAACTACTTGGCCAATTTCAACCAAACTTGGCAGGAATGTTCCTTAGGTGACCCCCTTTCAGAATTGCTAAAAGAATTGAAATCCATAAAAAAACTCTGGTTGCCATGGCAACAGAAAAGGGGAAATTTGACTGAATCTCAATACTAACTTTGAATGACATCTCCTCCTAAACTACTGGGCCAATTTCAACCAAACTTGGCAGGAATGTTCCTAAGTTGACCCCCTTTCAGAATTGCTAAAAGAATTGAAATCCATAAAAAACTCTGGTTGCCATGGCAAAAGAAAAGGGGAAATTTGACTGAATCTTAAGACTATCTTTGAACGACATCTCCTCCTAAACTACTGGGCCAATTCCAACCAAACTTGGCAGGAATGTTCCTTACGTGACCCCCTTTTAAAATTGCTAAAAGAACTGAAATCCATAAAAAACTCTGGTTGCCATGGCAACAGAAAAGGAGAAATTTGACTTAATCTCAATATTTTCTTTGAACGACATCTCATCCAAAATTACTTGGCCAATTTCAACCAAACTTGGCAGGAATGTTCCTTAGGTGACCCCCTTTCAGAATTGCTAAAAGAATTGAAATCCATAAAAAAAACTCTGGTTGCCATAGCAACAGAAAAGGGGAAATTTGACTGAATCTCAATACTATCTTTGAACGACATCTCCTCCTAAACTACTGGGCCAATTTCAACCAAACTTGGCAGGAATGTTCATTAGGTGACCCCCTTTCAGAATTGCTAAAAGAATTGAAATCCATAAAAAACTCTGGTTGCCATGGCAACAGAAAAGGGGAATTTTGACTGAATCTCAAGACTATCTTTAAACGACATCTCCTCCTAAACTACTGGGCCAATTCCAACCAAACTTGGCAGGAATGTTCCTTAGGTGACCCCCTTTTAAAATTGCTAAAAGAATTGAAATCCATAAAAAACTCTGGTTGCCATGGCAACAGAAAAGGAGAAATTTGACTTAATCTCAATATTTTCTTTGAATGACATCTCATCCCAAATTACTTGGCCAATTTCAACCAAACTTGGCAGGAATATTCCTTAGGAGGTCCTCTTTCAGAATTGCTAAAAGAATTGAAATCCTTAAAAAACTCTGGTAGCCATGGCAACAGAAAAGGGGATTTTCCACCAAATCTCAATGACATCGTTGAATGATATCTCCTCGTGAACTAACAGGCTAATTTCCACCAAACTAGGCAGAAATATTGCTTAGGAAGTCACATTTAAAAAATTGCTAACAGAATTGCAATTTATAAAAAAACAACAACTCTGGTTGCCATGGCAACAGAAAAAGAGAAATTACACGAAATCCGTCAGAAGCAATTTCTCAATAACAGCAGAGCCAAATTTGACAAAACTTAATATTTGCATTGCTTATGATATTGCTAAGAGGTACTTTTCTTTGCTTTTCAATATGAAACCTTGTCACAGAAAAAGGGGACTTCTTTTAAAAATCTGCTTATCAGGGGCATAGCATCTACATTTATGCATGGATTTTAAAAAATGTATGGGTAAATGTGTTCTTTATCATGAGTAGATGTTCTATTTGAAATATATATTTAGGTAGGTTCAAGGTCATAGATCTAGGTCAATTTGTAAATTTCTGTTTGTTTGTCAGTCTGTATGTTTTATTTTAATTCCATCTGTCCAAAGCAATTTCTCCATAACCACACAGCCGAATTGGATGAAACTTCATATTTGAGTTACATATGATATTGCACTAACAGTGATTTCGTTACAAATTTATGCGGAAGAGTCCTGGGACTCACTAGTTCCCAAAACAATGAGTCCAATATTGAAACAAAGGAGTCTTTGAAAGACAATGTCGATTACACATTGAAAATGTTAGCATTCTGGGACTCACTGAAATTTTTTCAATGAGTCCTGAGAAAAAAATGTGAGTCAGGGACTCGGGACTCGCAGGTAACAAAATCCCTGCACTAAGGTAGTTTTCTGGGTTTTCTATGGTTTGAAATCGCATAGCGGCGTTCATATGATCTTTGACCCTTTATTGCATTACCTGTAAGAAATCTGATCTGTTATAAAACCCCATCTCAGGTGAGCGACCTAGGGCCAACGGCCCTCTTGTTACAGAGTTATGGCCCTTGAGTAAATTTTCTTGTCCGCTCAATTTGTCAGTAACTAATGGATGGATTAAAAAAAAACTGTACAGTTATGCTCAGTAGCTCTCAAATATGTGCATATTGAATTTTGGTTATGGTTCATTGATTTTTGACTGAGTAATGGCCCTTTGTTGAAAAATGGCATTTTTCGCAGTGTTAATATGTGTCAATTGGTTTGTTGATATTTTGTCCACTCTATTTCTCGTAAACTACTGGTCCAATATTATTCAAACTTCACATGTGAGCTTATTACCAAGTGGAGATGTGCATGAAATATTTTGGTCATGGTCCAATGATTTTTACAGAGTTATGGCCCTTGAGTGAATTTTCTTGTCCGCTCAATTTCTCAGTAACTAATAGATGGATTTCATAAAAACTTCACAGGTATGCATACTAGCTCTCAAAAATGTGCATATTAAATTTTGGTTATGGTTCATTGATTTTTGACTGAGTAATGGTCCTTTGTTGAAAATTGCCATTTTTTGCAACATCAACGTGTGTTGATCAGTTTCTGAATTTTTGTCCACTCTGTTTCTCATAAACTACTTGACCAATTTTATTCAAACATCACATGATAACTTATTATCAAATGGGGATGTGCATATTTTTTTTTAGTCACGGCCCATTGATTTTTCACAGTTTTTCGTCTCTAGAGTGAATTTTCTTGTCCACTCAATTTCTCTGTGATTATTGGATGGATTTAAAAAAAAAAAGTTATGCTCAGTAGCTCTTTAATATGTGCAAAAATAATTTTGGTTATGCTTCATGGATTTTTGACAGAGTTATGGCCCTTTGTTGAAAATTGTCATTTTTCGCAGCATCAGCGTGTGTTGATAAGTTTGTCTGTTTTTTGTCCACTCTTTATTTCATAAACTACCAAATCAATTTTATTCAAACTTCACATTATAACTCATTTCCAAGTCTTAATGTGCATATTATACTTTTGATCACGGTCCATTGATTTTTCATAGAGTTATGGCCCTTGAGTGAACTTTCTTGTTTAAATTGTTAAACTCATTTTTGAAATATTTAAGATACAATGTTCATATACTTGAAAACTTTTCTCATTCAATTTATCAGTTTTCAGTTTTTTACGAAATGTCAAAATGCACAAACACAGCGCTTTTGGGGGGTATGATCACTTTCAGTGATATTCTAGTTGTTTTTGTCTTAAATTCTTCGTTGCACGTGGTATTGTATTGATCTATCGACTGACAATCAAAACAATCGACATGCCAATGTCCCCATTGTTTATTCTAGTAGTAGATTCTATATTGGGCAGAGCGATCTATTGATTGGCGTTTGGTCAATTTCAGACAAACAATAATAGTTTGCTGGTGTTGTTATTATAAAATCTCGTAACTTCATATAGTGCTCCAACGATTTTCAGATTCCCGCCAAACAATAAAAATATATCAATTTACTAATTATAGGTTAAACAGATCAAAACGAAACCATATCGATGATAATCAGTATTTTAATGTAATATTGACGAGACGATTTGCACGTGCGTCTCTACAATAACATGTTTTCATAGGTTAAAGGTTTGTTTATATACATCACAAAAGCGTTGGAGACCTACAATAGTACCGGCCGAAATTGACAGTGACGTGGGCTAATGTTTACTACTTGACAACCAATCAACTCTGTTCGTATTTGTAACGGTGCAAATCAGACGAATTGATTGGTTTTGCATCAGTAAACATCAGCCTACGTCACTGTCATTTTCGGCTGGGACTATTGTATACAGCTTGATCTAAGCCATAGATACGAGATTTTGTAACAACATCAATGTTTTATCAATACATAACTCTAAACCCAGTGTATTTGTCCACTTATACTTTTGTCATATATGGAAAGGTTAACCCATCATCAGGCAGCAATAGTTTTGACAGGTCCAAATTCAAAGATATTGCAGACAACAATTTCAAGTCAATGAAATTGTACATTTTTTTGTCTTTTTGGGATAGATTACACAATAGTCACATTTCCCAGTTCCCACAATGTTTTCTAAAGCCTATCACGTGAGGGCGTAAAAAATGTCACTGTTTTCGGAAAGGGTTATAATTAGTTATTCCATGTTAATTAGTTTTGTGTATTCATATGCATATTACTGGCTTTGATTGACAGTGTTATTGAACAAGGAACATGTATCACATAATTATCTTTCACATCGCTACTATTCACCGAAAACCTTGTGACTCCAGCTTAAAACAAGCTGCCCTTGCAGGGCTTTTGATGAAAAACGACGACATATCATTACCTCAGGGCTAGAATTTCCCTAAAATACTGACTCGCAATATTTTGCTAGTGGCTTTTGAAACCACTAGCAAAAAGGCAAATTCACTCGCAATTCGGTTTTCATTTTGAAAAATAAAAGCTTAACATAGTTCATACAATTGTTCTGTTAAAGGACATCTCTGAAAACTAGTACAGTTAGCAGATTTTGTAAGCCTTTTCAGACTGCATTGATAAAACTTGTGGGTTTGTAATATTTTCTTACTAGCCAAAAAAATCTAGTGTCAGAAAGAATCACTAGCAATTTCAAATTCTAACTAGCAAATTGCCAGTATGCTAGTGGAAATTCGAGCCCTGTACCTTTACCAAATATTAGACTGGACCAGGCTCCCTGATTTGATCCCAAAAGCCCCAGACTTTTAGCTGAAATGTCGTGTCAAGGGCGGTGTCAGTGATTGAGGGGTAGAGTGTCCGCTTCACAATATAGAGGTTCTGAAGTCGGTCACGGATAGTGGAGGTTATTCATGACTTTTCAATATCACTCATATTCAGCGAAAGTACTGGTGTGTTTCCCAGGAATCAGAATCGGAAGGGAATTAAATAAGCTTTTAGATTTTGTCCCAATTGTTGCCTAAGCGCAAACTTAGGCCTGCCCTGCGTTCAGTAAGGGTTTATGTGAGCTCACGTGAGCAACAGTCACAACTTCTTTGACACAAAATTGACAGAATTGACGGAGTATTCCGAATGAAACAGCTCACATAAACCCTTACTGAACGCAGGGCTGGGTTATCAACCCTGACACTTAACTTTGTATTTACTAAATTATACTTGAAATATTATCAGAGTTGATAACTAAGTCTAAGCTCGCCGGGTACTCAAAGGCTTCCAGAAAATGGTACAATTGATAAAAGAATAGCATGAAAGGGTCTATTAATGAACTCCTCAATTACCTCAATGGCCTCAGCCATTGCATAGTTGGTAGCGCATCAGACTCATTCATAATTTATAAATTACATCCCAGGTTCGAACCCCGGTTGCGGAAAATATCCTTTGCTGCCGCGATATGACCATAGCAGTTAAAAACGGTGTTAAACCCTAATATGTCAAATCAAATCAATTTCCTCAACAACATACAAAGCTTTCAGCTTTTGTATGCGATAAAATCTCAAATTGTCTGCTAAAGGTTTGATGGGAACAGCCCTGTTTGACTCATAGTTTCTGTCTTGATGTAATAAAGCTATCTAATTATCATAATATTGTTGCTTTTCAATGGAAAACCTCGTAACTGCAGCTTGTTATAAGCTGCAGTTACGAGGTCGTCCTTGAAAAGCAGCTGTATACTGGTGAAAAATCTTGATTTAATGGCATAAAACGTTATTTTCAACATAAATCTTTCAGAGATTTGATAACCATAACTTGTGGTTTGCCTCTCATGTATGTCGGCTGTGACAAGGATTTTTGTACTTTTAGTGGTAGCATGGGCGGATCTAGAGGGGGGGGGGGGGGGGGTCAGGGGGGTCCGGACCCCCCCTCCCCCCCCGGCATTGGCCGAAAATTTAATTTTGACTATATAAATCTAGTGTAACGTTGCATATTTACTACATTTTACGGCATAATTTGGGCTGGGACCCCCCCTGGAAAAAACCTGGATCCGCCCTTGGGTACAGGTCTTTTCATGTGACATACCCCAATGGAAGTTCCATGCATCTTTTGGTACTAGGGCATAATTTTTAGCTCACCTGAGCACGATAGTGCTCATGGTGAGGTATTGTGATACCGCTGTGTCCGTCGTCCGGCGTCCGTCGTGCGTTGTGCGTTGTGCGTCGTCCGTCGTGCGTCAACCTTTGGCTTGTGTGCACTCTAGAGGCCACATTTTTTGCCCAATCAATCTGAAATTTGCTCAGAATGATTGTCTTGATAAAATCTCGGACAAGTTCGAAATTGGGTCATCTGGGGTCAAAAACTAGGTCACGGGGTCAAATCTTAGAAAAACCTTGTGTGCACTCTAGAGGCCACATTTTTTGCCCAATCAATCTGAAATTTGCTCAGAATGATTGTCTTGATAAAATCTTGGACAAGTTCGAAATTGGGTCATCTGGGGTCAAAAACTAGGTCACGGGGTCAAATCTTAGCAAAACCTTGTGTGCACTCTAGAGGCCACATTTTTTGCCCAATCAACCTGAAATTTGCTCAGAATGATTGTCTTGATAAAATCTTGGACAAGTTCGAAATTGGGTCATCTGGGGTCAAAAACTAGGTCACGGGGTCAAATGTTAGAAAAACCTTGTGTGCACTCTAGAGGCCACATTTTTTGACCAATCAACCTGAAATTTGCTCAGAATGATTGTCTTGATAAAATTTCGAACAAGTTTGAAATTGGGTCATCTGGGGTCAAAAACTAGGTCACGGGGTCAAATCTTAGAAAAACCTTATGTGCCCTCTAGAGGCCACATTTTTTGCCCAATCAACCTGAAAATTGATCAGAATAATGGTCTTGATAAAATCTCGGACAAGTTCGAAATTGGGTTATCTCGGGTCAAAAACTAGGTCACGGGGTCAAATCTTAGAAAAACCTTGTGTGCACTCTAGAGGCCACATTTTTTGCCCAATCAACCTGGAATTTGCTCAGAATGACTTTTTTGTTGAAATCTCGGACAACTTTGAAATTGGGTCATCTGGGGTCAAAAACTAGGTCACAGGGTCAAATCTTAGAAAAACCTTGTGTGCTTTCTAGAGGCCACATTTTTTGCCCAATCAACCTGAAAATTGATCAGAATGATTGTCTTGATCAATTCTCGGGAAAGATCGAAATTGGGTCATCTGGGGTCATAAACTAGGTCATGAGGTAAAATCTTTGTAAAACCTTGTGTGCACTCTAGAGGCCACATTTTTGCTCAATCATTCGGCAATCAACCTGAAAATTGATCAGAATGATTGTCTTGATCAATTCTAGGTCACGAGGTCAAATCTTAGTTAAACCTTGTGTGCACCCTAGAGGTCACATTTTTTGTCCAATCAACCTGAAAATTGGTATACAAAAAGTTATATTATATCAGGTGAGCGCTTCAGGGCCAATGGCCCTCTTGTTTTATCAGTGATCTCATAACATGGGTATCAGAAATGTTATGGGAAAGGGTTTACAAATTATGTGTGAAAAGGACAAATAAGGAAGAAAAAGGACAGTTACAACTCACAATGAATTACCTGGCAGAGCACCTCTAGCTATTATCTAGAGGTGCTCTGCCAGGTCATTCATCGTGAGCTATAATAATATAATCATGGTAGGGAATCACATGACTCAACATTTCCAGATAATCTTCAATTAACCCTTTCCCAAACAAGACCTGGTTTTGACGTCCTTATTAGAAAAAGGCTTGGGAAAACATTGAGACAAAAGAAGAAACTGCTGATGACCAGCAGTTTCTCCTTTTGTCTCATTATTGCCTGTGCTATATTGTACACCAATCTTTCTTTATTGACTTCTAAATTGTCGTATGCATCACCTTTCAAATTGGAACAGTCCAAAATTATGTTGTTTGGGAAAGGGTTAATTCTGTTACAAGGTGACCATTTTGAGAATGGTTTGAAGCAGAGAAGATGGAAAATCATAAGAAATTAGATGGGCATGGTAGATTTTATAAAAATCATCCGTCAAAAAGAAGTTATTGATGACCAAGTAAAATTTTACTTGGTCATCAATAACCTTTTTATCGCCTGATTTTAAGGTATGAAGTGCCTAATTAAAAACACCACTTTCTAGCCATACAAAATGCATCAAATTACACACACTTGTAAATACACTTCACATAAGTTGATTCACCGTGCCGGATTTCAAGATAATGCTTCAAGGAGAAAGTAATTTACAAATATTATTTTACTCTATATTCATATAAAAGGGAGGTAATTTGGAACATTTTTGTCTAATATTTCCATAAATATGCATTAATTCAAAATTCTAAACCGTACAAAATGCTTATGTTTATATTTGGAATAGAAATGTAACACACTTTAGGAATTACTAGCACTTTTCAAATTTCGCCGCGGGCTCTTTGGTGCTAATTAGGCCCTTTTTACCTTAAAGTATCTACATCATTCGGCAAATTTCTGACATTTATCCACCTTCTCGGCTTCAAACTAAATTGAAATTGGACACATATTAACAGAATTATTAATTATTTTCTGAAAATGTCATGTCACATGATTCCTCGCTATGATAATTTATCCTTGCTAAGACTCTTCTCATTTTTCTTCCAGAATATGGTGCCAAAAATTCCAGTCTGGTTGCTAGTTTCCATGGCAACCTTGTGGTATCCGGTGACAACACAAAATACACAGTCAGATGACCTTGAACCTATTAATACAGATAACCTTGACCCCAACGCTGTCCATGTGTGCCAAAGTGTCGTCCAGTAAGAGATTAGTCTTCTTTAACCCTTTCCCAAACATCAAAATTTTAGATTCATCTATTTTAATTCAAATGTGTTGTAGACAACAATTATTTCATGTGCATGAAAATTTACATTTTTTGGTTTGTCTGTGGGAAAAAAACATAGTGGAAAATGAAGAAAGTGCTTCTCACAAGCAATTTCTTCTTTTTCCACTATGTTCTTCTAAGCGTTTATCTTGTAGGGTGTCAGGGTTCCCACTGGCTTTTAAATCTGGGGTTGAAAACAGTTATTTTACAGCTTACTTGCAACCCCTCTATACGAGACATAGACGGCTGCCTGCAAAAATTGTGGGTGCAAGATTCAATTTTGGGGGTGCCAAACGCCCATTTTGGGGTTTTTGGGAACCCTGAAAAAGCATCACTGTTTAGGAATACATAACTATGTTAATAGTGATTTCCCAAACATGACTTTGAACCCATAAATACAGACAACCTTGACCCCAACGCCGTCCATGTGTGCCAAAGTGTCGTCCAGTAAGAAAAGTTTTTAATCAATTTTTTATGCCCCTGTATCGAAAGATCGGGGGCATATTTTTTTACTTGTGTCTGTCTGTCTTTCTGTCTGTATGTCCATCTGTCTGTTCATCCGTCTGTCTGTCGGAAAACTTAACATTTGCCTTTTCTCCAAAAGTATTTGACATACAAAGGTCAAATTTGGTATGCAACGTCCTTTCTATGATTTCTATCTATTTCATGCAATTTGACCTTCCTCAAGGTCATCTGTTAACCCTTATCAACCCTTTACACAAAAACTTAACATTTTAAAAAGATGGCCATTTCTGGGGCATTGGTGTTTCACTAACACATCTTGTTTTAGCATAAGGGGCTATTCTAGTTACCCGGGCATCAGTGTCGGCATAATGCTTTAGATAAGTTTTCACATTGTAAGTTTGTCAAATCTCTACCAATGTTATTGCACTGAAATTTTGCACATGCCTCTGTGACCATAATAATTTATTAGCTTCTAGGCATTAAGATTTGTTATTCTGCCATTTTGTATGTTGGAAATTTAATGCTTTTCGTGCTTAGAATTTTTCACTAGAAGCACTTGATAGCTGCAGTGCCTGGCTGTCTTGAGAAGCTCTTGTTTTAACCTTTACGAAATGCAGGTTGATCAAATTTGGAAAGAGATGAAGACTGCAAAACATATGCCATTGAAAACTTTAAACACTTATCAAAATTGAAAGAAAATATTGATGGAAAAGAAAGAAATTTTGGCTAGTCTGTGTTACTAGGTGATGTTTGGAAATGTGTTAAGGTATTATACCCACAATGTGGTCATTTTGAAATTTATAAAACATCGGATTGTTTCTAGCTGTGTCGTTACATGTCCCAACGTATTTGGGCGCAGTCAGAAACATTTGGCGTGGAGAGTTCCACCCCTTCATGTTTTTGATGTCGCCCAAATAATTCCAAGTTCGCATGAATTACATTAGGGGTGGACTACCTTAATTAAATCCTAGAACAATATGAGTTTGAGATGAAAATTGATTGAAAACTTCAGGTAAATTATAGAGTAAAAGCTTTACGCTTAAGCCGCTTTCCCATTGCCGACCAAATCAATTCGATCATTTCATCGCCTAAATTCCCCGATTAAACCTGATTGAACTCGATCAAATGTATTTACACGACTTCTTCTTTATTCTTGTCGATTAATTCCTGATCACTCTTGCTGACCAAGCTTGATTAGTACTCGATCGCTTTATCGAGCTTGATCGAGTTGATTTGGTCGGCAATGGGAACACACCTTTAGGTTATTATATGTAACATCACCAAAGACAGAAACCATCTGTCATGTTTCCTGCTCGTACAATGTTGTCTTTTTTGTATTTTAGAGAGTCATACACGGCTCTGGAGTCCTTTACACAATACTATACAAGTAAAACAAATACATGGTGCCTCGCTTTTCCTCCGAGATGTACAAAATATTAGTAAGTATTCTATTTATTGTGGCTTTTCAACAAAAACCTCGTAACTGCAGCTTGTTTTAAGCTGCAGTTACAATGTTTTTGTTGAAAAGTGAGGTTATAATCATTTACAGTAAACTGTTCATAAATCTCAGGCCAGATCTACCCCTGAAAATTTGCATATATACTGACAGGCAAAACAAACACTTCATTCCTATTTGATGTCTGATTTTACAGTATAACTGATTTGAAATTACAAAAACTTTCCATCTGTTAATTTGATAAATGTCTTTCTGAAAAGTATCTTTATCAAAGATGTAAAATTGTTACAGTATAGAAAAATAGTGAATTTAAAAAGACACGAATTTCCAACTAAAACTCAATAGCTTGTGTTTCCAGCTTAACTTGCAACAACAGCAATTACAGTAAAATTACTTATTTGCCACCCAATAAGTTACTGACTAATAGACTCAGTGTTGATCCAACGCAATAATTTTGTTATGTTCCGAAGTGTTGTAACTGCAGTAATGAATTATCAAAATGTAGCCAGAGATATAGTAAAATTTGTAATTCATTAATATATTTTGTTTTCAGTATAGCTTCCAGAGTGTCCTATAGAATAGCTACAAGATATAGACAAAGAAAGACATATTTTTGTTGTGATGGTTACAGACCAAGACCTCATATTACTTATTGTATTCGTAAGTATAGAGCTAGAAAGAAGATGGGGTAAATTGTTCTACTTGTGTCCATCTGTCTGTTTGTCTGTCAATCAGTCTGTCCATCTGTCTGTCCAAAAATTTAACCTTGACTATATTAGGGGCATTCCTATTTCACAAACACATCTTGTTAAAAATTCAAAACCAAGTATTGTTTTGGAAAGGGTTAATGTCTGTCAATCCAAGGGTTGCAAGCTAGAACCCTGTCTATGGGCCAATATCCTTTCTGGCTTATTATTATGACAAAACTCATTAGTCTCTCACCAATGGATGTGAATCATTTAAATGAGAGAGCAGCTGGGGGCTTTGATTGGATATTGTTGTAGTACAAGTGAGAGAAATACCAGTCCCAGGAATGTATGGCTAGGTGATCTAGCTGCTGTGGTATGAACATAGCTGTTGAAAGAGGCGTAAAACCTCATTCAATCAATCATAACTCCTCCTATGTTTCTTAATTGATTATGACGAAACATTTTGTTACAGATTTACTTTACAGATTTGCTGTATCTAAATGAACTGAACTCTTTCCCAAACAAAAATCTAGACCAGTCAAAATTATATGCCAATGAATATTGTGATATACAGAAGCTTTGGAATTAGAACAATACAGGTTTCTGAAGTTTTGGAAAGGGTGAATATGTCATACCGGTATGATAAACTTGATTTGATTTTTTTTCAGCAAAATGTGTTCAAGATTGCAACAACCATCTTGGTCATGGTACCTGTGTTATACCAAACAATTGTGTTTGTAATCTGGGATTCAGGGGAGATTACTGTGAATCTTGTAAGTTGTTGAATTACCTCCCTTTAAAATTATTTTGTGCACTTCTGTACACTGTATAGCTCACAATAAATGACCTGTCAGGTTGTCTCTTGTCTCTATATATTAGCTAGGGATGCTCTGCCAAGTCATTTAATAGGAACTATACCATGGTATCTGTGTTATACCAAACCATTGTGTTTGTATTAATGTGGGATTTAGGGGAGATTACTGCAAATCTTGTAAGTTGTTGAATTATCTCCCTTTAAAAGAATTATTTTGAGCAGTTCTGTACACTTAACCATTGTATATGTCTTGATAAATGACCTGTCAGAGCATCTGTAGCTTTTAGCTAGAAATGCTCTGCTAGGTCATTTATCGTTCACGAGCTATACCATGGTATCTGTGTCATACCAAACAATTGTGTTTGTAATATTTGATTTAGGGGAGACTATTGCGAATCTCATATTGACTGAGCTATTGATTTATCTCTCTTTATTATTATGTGATTTTATTGAAATGATACAGTCGTACCTTTGTTTCATAATTTATATGCTGCATCCTACTTATTCATATTATCTTGCATTCTTTAATCATTTTTGTCCTAAGATTTAAGTCTCTTTTATGTATGTTAGGCTATTTGCCAACTATTATGTGTCTTTCAGGAAGGTCAGTGCAAGGTCATATAGATTCAGCAATACCATTTTTAAAACATTGAGGCAAAAGAAGACAGAAAATAATCAGCACTTTCTTCTATTTGCCTCAATATTCTGTTTGTCATTTTGTACACAAACAAGAAAAATTGACATCCATTTTGTCATAATTATATGGAGATCTTGCTTTCTGAATAAAGCAGTGCAACAACAGTTATTTCGTTTTTGAAAGGGTTTGTTTGTTCCATGCAGTATGTTTCAGTTCAGGTCAATTTACTGTGGTATTCATGTGTCACACCAAACATATGCAAGCTTGTATATTGCAGCATGTGATGAAGGATTCTGGGGACAAAATTGTACACAACAATGTGCTTGTTCTGCAAATGGGGCCTGTGACCCGGAGACAGGGAATTGTGTATGTCATATTGGTGAGTTATTTATTACAAATCCATAAGTTATTTATTACAAAACTAAATAATTTATTACAAAATTGTACACAACAATGTGCTTGTTCTGCAAATGGTGCATGCGACCCAGAAACAGGGAATTGTGTATGTCATATTGGTGAGTTATTTATTACAAATCCATAAGTTATTTATTACAAAACTAAATAATTTATTACAAAATTGTACACAACAATGTGCTTGTTCTGCAAATGGTGCATGCGACCCAGAAACAGGGAATTGTGTATGTCATATAGGTTAGTGATTTATTACAAATCCATGAGATATTTATTACAAAATTGTACACAACAATGTGCTTGTTCTGCAAACGGTGCCTGTGACCCGGAAACAGGAAATTGTGTATGTCATATAGGTGAGTTATTTATTACAAAATGTGAGATTTTTATTACAAAATTTGAGTTATTTATAACAAAAGGTGAGTTTTTTTATTAAAAAACTGTACACAATAATGTGCTTGTTCTGCAAATGGTGCCTGCGATCCAGAAACAGGGAATTGTGTGTTTCATATCGGTGAGTTATTTATTACAAATTATTAGTTATTTATTACTAAATGTGAGATTTATTACAAAATTGTACTCAAACAATGTTCTTGTTCTTCAAATTTTGAAAGCTATCCAGAAACAGGGAATTGTGTATGTCATATAGGTATGTTATTTTATTACAAAATGTGAGATATTCATTACCAAATTTAGTAATATATCAAAAGTTCACAACAATGACTGTGTTCTACAAACAGTGCTCATGAACCAAAAATAGGGAATTTTGTATATTGAACAGTCTGATCTAGATCCTTTTCGCAGATTCTGGCTTTTTATGCTCCCGGAAGAAAATTGTTTGAGCATATATTTGCCAAGCTGTCCTCCCATCCATATGTCCGTCCGTTGGAAGCTATATCTCTGTAATAGTTAGGCGGATATATCAGAAATATGGGGTCCATCATTAATTTTTTCAGGAAAGCACCAAATTTGGCACATGTGTAGTCTAGACCTATACAAATGATGTGGTAGGCAGAGCCCAAAATTTTAGCCCCTTGATGGCCGCCAAATTGAATTTCAATATGGCCGCCTAGTTTAACCTTTTATGGGCAATATCTCTCTCATTAGTGCATTTATTGACTTACCATTTACGTTTTTACAATAAAATATCAGCGCATCCAATACTGTCACTTATATATGCATTTGGGATGGACGTCTTAGATTTCAAAGATGGCCGCCACTAATTTCTGTTTTTTACTATCTTTCAAATTATAACCGACACAAATGAATATCTGATGCCTAATCAAACTTTTCAAAAGATATTGCTACTAAGAAATCATTTTCAAATATTTTTTTTTTTTTCGTCCGTTTTGAATTCCAAGATGGTCGCCATTAAAAAGAACCTGATTTTCTATTCATTAAATATCTGTGTTATATCTCCCATATTATGGCTTACTTTTCGTGTCTAGACCTTTACAAATGATGTGGTAGGCAGAGCCCAAAATTTTAGCCCCTAGATGGCCGCCATATTGAATTTCAATATGGCCGCCTAGTTTAACCTGTTATGGGCAATATCTCTCTCATTAGTGCATCTATTGACTTACCATTTACGTCTTTACAATAAAATATCAGCGGATCCAATACTGTCACTTATATATACATTTGGGATGGCCGTCTTTGATTTCAAAGATGGCCGCCACTAATTACTGTTTTATTTATCTTTCAAATTATAACTGACACAAATGAATATCTGATGCCTAACCAAACTTTTCAAAAGATATTGTTGCTAAGAAATCATTTTCAAATAATTTCTTTTTGTCCGTTTTGAATTCCAAGATGGCCGCCATTAAAAGAACCTGATTTTCTATTCATTAAATATATCTTATATCTCCCATATTTTGGCTTACTTCTTGTGTCCTCATCCATATTCAAAGTACCAGCGGGTCCATAAAGTCAGTCATATATAAAAATGTTGTATCTACGGATTAGGGTAGAGTACCCTTATGAAACGGTGATTTCTGACAGTTGCCGACGGCTTCCAGATATATCTAGAGATTATCATGAGATGTTATTTAGTGTGCACACTTTTATAAGTATACCCTAATTTCCACAAAATCAATATTATGTAAATAGTTGGATATTTGTTTATTATTAACTCTTTTGTCATCTCTAATCATTATTGATGCAAATAAACTTTCGATGTTTATACAAACTGTTTGAAGAGCTATTGTTTCAAATTGTTTATAATAGCCAAGGGCGGATCCAGGATTTTTTTTCAGGGGGGGGGGGGGGGGGTCAAAGCCCAAATGATGGCTTTTGTAAAGAAGTTATATAGTCAAAATTCAATTTTCAGCCAATTCCAGGGGGGGTCATGACCCCCTGACCCCCCCCCCCCCCTCTGGATCCGCGCATGATAGCTCAGTTAGAATTCTTAGATGTCCATTATTAAGTCGAGTGGCTTTTCTTCTGGAGCACATTTTCATAAATTCGTCCAAATTATGATTTCAGATTAAATGGAATGGAGAATATTGCCTCATGTGTAGGCCTACCTTTGAACTAAAAAGTGATAACCAATTTTAGCTTCATTGGCTGCCATGTTTGAATATATGTGTCATTCAATAAATAGTATTTTTGAAATATGCGAAATGTTGCGTTTACCTTTTTTAAAGAGAGTCTGTAAGGCATTGTTGAATCTAGAGGGGGCACCCCTAAAATCCAATATGACCCCCTTGAGAACAAAGTCTGGGCCCAAATGACACACTTTGCTTAATGCATTACGAAATCTTTTCTGAATGAAAACACACAAATAATGGCTTTGTTATGTCCAAAGGCCTATTATAAATTATTGATATAATTATAATTTAGTTATTGGATCATTTGTCTCAGTATTTGGCTTAGATGACCCCCCTTGACCAAGAGATTTGGGCCCGTCGGCCCCCATGGATGGCAAAGCTAGATTCAACGCTGTGTAAGTATTAAAAGGCATGATATATACGATTTGTCACAGATTTGTAACCTTTTTAATATTTTTAATTCATTTTTTTTTTGCAAATCAGAGATGGCTGTCATGTGAACTATTATTATTTCTACAAATGTTATTCATTTTTTACTTTTCTTCATTTACCCTTTTAAGCTAAGCGAATGCTCAAGAACAATATCCTTGTTTAAAATAAGATGATACCATTTGATACGTCATTTTTATAGAAAGTGCACAATTCTTTATTACAATTGGATTACTTATATGAGAATGCTGTGGATCTCGGGTTGGACTATAGGCTAATGCCATCGCTTGTCATCCACCTGATCGACTACATGCAGTTGTCATCTTCTCTTGAGGCAGAGGGTTGCCGAGAAGAAACTATCCAAAGATAAAGCTGTTCCACAATATATAATGGTGATGGTGGTCAGTGCTTTCAATGGGTGTTTTTCAGAACAAATCTTTGGAGGACCAAGTAGACGAAACGTTTGTTCAGACTGGGTTAAAATCTTGAACCTAAGGATATCAAAGATACATATCAATGAAATAATTATGGTCAACACATTGGAAGTGTCTTAATATCTGTTGTGCGACATTGAATTATCTAAATCATAGCTTTAGAAATTCCTTTCAATGATACTTTAAACTATTTTTTGTGATATTTTTCATCGGTATTAAAACTGTAAGTGGTAGGCATTTGTGAACACCAAACTGGCCATCCTAGATGCAAGCAGCATGTAGATCTATAAGAGACTTCATTTGATATATGCTGGACAGGTCTTTAAAGCATTGAGGGTAGACATAATGTATAATATAGTACTTCCTAGTCTTGAAGTAGCCATCTCTGGCGAGTTTCCATTGTGTCAGGTCATTATGTAAATGGTGGTATAATGTTGATCTTTTTTATTTTTTTCAAAAAACATGTTTGATATAAATTATAGCAAATAATTTACAACACTTAATGCAATATATCAGTCCGCTGTGTATAAGCATACCATGTTCATCGGCGGCCATGTCTGAAAGGCAAACATGCATTGTGTAACTATATTAATGAGACATTTATAATTAAGTCAATCTAAATATATAAGCATATTCCAACTATCTTTGTCAAAAAGTTTGGTAAGGCGTTCGAAATTCATTTGTGTCAGTTATAATTTGAAAGATAGTAAAATCACTATTTAGTGGCAGCCATCTTTTAAATCTAAGACGGCCATCCCAAGTGCATATTTAAGTAACAGTATTGGATCAGCTGGTACTTTATTGGTAAAGATGTAAAAAGTAAGTCAATATCTGCACTAATGAGGGAGATATTGCCCATAACAGGTTAAACTAGGCGGCATTATTGAAATTCAATATGGCGGCCATCTTGGGGCTAAATTTTGGGCTCTGCCTACCACATCATTTGTATAGGTCTAGACACAAAAAGTAAGCAATAATATGGCAGATATAACACAGATATTTAATGAAGAGAAAATCAGGTTCTTTTAATGGCCACCATCTTGGAATTCAAAACGGACGAAAAAAAATATTTGAAAATGATTTCTTAGTAGCAATATCTTTTGAAAAGTTTGGTTAGGCATCAGATATTCATTTGTGTCAGTTATAATTTGAAAGATAGTAAAAAACAGTAATTAGTGGCGGCCATCTTTGAAATCTAAGACGGCCATCCCAAGTGCATATATAAGTGACAGTATTGGATCCGCTGATATTTTATTGTAAAGACGTAAATGGTAAGTCAATATCTGCACTAATGAGGGAGATTTTGCCCATAACAGGTTAAACTAGGCGGCCATATTGAAATTCAATTTGGCGGCCATCTAGGGGCTAAAATTTTGGGCTCTGCCTACCTCATCATTTGTATAGGTCTAGACTACACATGTACCAAATTTGGTGCTTTCCTGAAAAAATTAATGATCATATGCCATATCCGCCTAACTATAACCCTTAAATGGACCAAATTTAATGAAACCTAATACATGTATATGAACTCCCTAGAATATTTCCAATTTACCTTTTACTCTGATTCTCAACCTGAGGCTGCGTAATGGAAAAAGGGGCTATTGTAAAAATTAGTTTTTCTCTAATTTCTTTTAATCCAATGGTCAGAATTACTGGAATTTTGTACCCAAGTAATAAATCAGATGCTCTAGACCCTAATATTGTATTCCCATGACATGTTTTATGCATGTAGATTATAAATAGTGTAATACGCTATTTATAATCTATGTGCATAAAACATTTATGGAAAAGGGGAAACTAAATTTTCTTTTTGTGACAAGCTTTTTTAGGAAGCATAACCCGTCTATGACAGCTCTTGTTTTTGTTTTGTAGGTTATACTGGCAATGACTGCTCAACGCCATGCCAGAACAGTTTCGGTTTAAAATGCGTACATCCATGTGTCTGTGAAAACAATTCTACCTGTGATAACATTAATGGTAAATGTACATGCAAACCAGGATTTTATGGGGCATAGTAAGTTGTTTTTTGTCTGTCTTCCCTCTGTCTGTCTGTCTCTCGGTGTTGTTTGAAAAAAATTATGTTTGTGGTAGGATTAAATTGGAAATGTCTAAATTGACTTCATAAGCTCTGCTCCTCCTGACTGATTCATGGGACTTACAGATTTTTCGCGTGAAGCGTTAAAATTTGTTAGGTATTCTAAATTTTTTTTGCAACGTTGCAAACACACGGAAATGAAACGTTCCACTACCATGTGTTTAAGACATTGCTTGAATAATTCCGATGTTGCTAGAAACTCATAACAGTGGAATACCTTAGATCAGCTTGTCATAAACAAAGAGTCATGACAGATCTTTCATATCATTGTGGTGTTATTTCAGTTGTCATAAAGAATGTAAACCTGGCGTTACACAAGCTGAATGTTTACAAGTCAATGTGAGAATGGCGGTGTGTGTGATGATAACCTCAAATGTATTTGTTTACACAGAAAAGGATTAATTACTTTTTTCTGGTGTTATTTCAGTTGTCATAAAGAATGTAAACCTGGTGTTACACAAGCTGAATGTTTACAAGTTTGTCAATGTGAGAATGGGTGTGTGTGTGATGATAACCTCAAATGTATTTGTTTACACAGAAAAGGGTTAATTACTTTTTTCTGGTGTTATTTCAGTTGTCATAAAGAATGTAAACCTGGTGTTACACAAGCAGAATGTTTACAAGTTTGTCAATGTGAGAATGGCGGTGTGTGTGATGATAACCTCAAATGTATTTGTTTACACAGAAAAAGGATTAATTACTTTTTTCTGGTGTTATTTCAGTTGTCATAAAGAATGTAAACCTGGTGTTACACAAGCAGAATGTTTACAAGTTTGTCAATGTGAGAATGGGTGTGTGTGTGATGATAACCTCAAGTGTATTTGTTTACACAGAAAAGGATTAATTACTTTTTTCTGGTGTTATTTCAGTTGTCATAAAGAATGTAAACCAGGTGTTACACAAGCAGAATGTTTACAAGTTTGTCAATGTGAGAATGGGGGTGTGTGTGATGATAACCTCAAATGTATTTGTTTACACAGAAAAGGATTAATTACTTTTTTCTGGTGTTATTTCAGTTGTCATAAAGAATGTAAACCAGGTGTTACACAAGCAGAATGTTTACAAGTCAATGTGAGAATGGGGGTGTGTGATGATTACCTCAAATGTATTTGTTTACACAGAAAAGGATTAATTACTTTTTTCTGGTGTTATTTCAGTTGTCATAAAGAATGTAAACCAGGTGTTACACAAGCAGAATGTTTACAAGTTTGTCAATGTGAGAATGGGGGTGTGTGTGATGATAACCTCAAATGTATTTGTTTACACAGAAAAGGATTAATTACTTTTTTCTGGTGTTATTTCAGTTGTCATAAAGAATGTAAACCAGGTGTTACACAAGCAGAATGTTTACAAGTTTGTCAATGTGAGAATGGGGGTGTGTGTGATGATAACCTCAAATGTATTTGTTTACACAGAAAAGGATTAATTACTTTTTTCTGGTGTTATTTCAGTTGTCATAAAGAATGTAAACCTGGTGTTACACAAGCTGAATGTTTACAAGTTTGTCAATGTGAGAATGGTGGTGTGTGTGATGATAACCTCAAATGTATTTGTTTACACAGAACAGGATTAATTACTTTTTTCTGGTGTTATTTCAGTTGTCATAAAGAATGTAAACCTGGTGTTACACAAGCAGAATGTTTACAAGTTTGTCAATGTGAGAATGGGGGTGTGTGTGATGATAACCTCAAATGTATTTGTTTACACAGAAAAGGATTAATTACTTTTTTCTGGTGTTATTTCAGTTGTCATAAAGAATGTAAACCTGGTGTTACACAAGCAGAATGTTTACAAGTTTGTCAATGTGAGAATGGGGGTGTGTGTGATGATAACCTCAAATGTATTTGTTTACACAGAAAAGGATTAATTACTTTTTTCTGGTGTTATTTCAGTTGTCATAAAGAATGTAAACCTGGTGTTACACAAGCTGAATGTTTACAAGTTTGTCAATGTGAGAATGGGGGTGTGTGTGATGATAACCTCAAATGTATTTGTTTACACAGAAAAGGATTAATTACTTTTTTCTGGTGTTATTTCAGTTGTCATAAAGAATGTAAACCTGGTGTTACACAAGCTGAATGTTTACAGGTCAATGTGAGAATGGTGGTGTGTGTGTGATGATAACCTCAAATGTATTTGTTTACACAGAAAAGGATTAATTACTTTTTTCTGGTGTTATTTCAGTTGTCATAAAGAATGTAAACCTGGTGTTACACAAGCTGAATGTTTACAAGTCAATGTGAGAATGGTGGTGTGTGTGATGATAACCTCAAATGTATTTGTTTACACAGAAAAGGATTAATTACTTTTTTCTGGTGTTATTTCAGTTGTCATAAAGAATGTAAACATGGTGTTACACATGCTGAATGTTTACAAATATGTCAATGTGAGAATGGGTGTGTGTGTGATGGTAACCTCAAATGTATTTGTTTACACAGAAAAGGATTAATTACTTTTTTCTGGTGTTATTTCAGTTGTCATAAAGAATGTAAACCTGGTGTTACACATGCTGAATGTTTACAAATATGTCAATGTGAGAATGGGTGTGTGTGATGGTAACCTCAAATGTATTTGTTTACACAGAAAAGGATTAATTACTTTTTTCTGGTGTTATTTCAGTTGTCATAAAGAATGTAAACCTGGTGTTACACAAGCAGAATGTTTACAAGTCAATGTGAGAATGGGGGTGTGTGATGATAACCTCAAATGTATTTGTTTACACAGAAAAGGATTAATTACTTTTTTCTGGTGTTATTTCAGTTGCCATAAAGAATGTAAACCAGGTGTTATATATGCTGAATGTTTACAAGTTTGTCA